>KN805368.1:1200000-1631060 GCA_000818905.1 Trebouxia gelatinosa
TCAAAAGACTCTGGTTGGCAGCTGCAGCTAGAGTTACAACGCTGTCCAGCGTGGATGCCCAGCAGCCAGTGATAGTGCGCTGAGAATTGCCAAAATTGCAGCGTGCAGTAAGAGGTTGTGTCATGAGCGCCACATTGTCAGCGGTGCATGATGCATGGGCTTGTAGGATCATGTTACCTGATTGACCAGCAAGTGCCTGAGAGGAATTATGTAGCTCTCAAATAGGGCTCCACCACTCGGCCCTGTGTATGGGGCCACATGCAATTGGATGTGATCAGCCACTTCCTCTGGAGGTACTTGATTGCCCTGATCGTCCAGATTGAAACCCAGCAAACTCAAGTTTTTGTCTTCAAAGGGTCTTACGTGATCCTCCACATTTTTGTACCTGTACATCAGAAGACAATGCCAACATCAACTGTGCACCTGTACCACAGGCTTCACCTGACAGCCAGGGATGTCAAGGCATGCGCAGTTCAACTAACAGCATTGGAACTGCCAAAGATAACATGGCATCTGCTTGCTGGGATAGCATNTGCACATGATGCCATCAGCAGCAATGGCCCATGTAGTGACATGTCGCAGTCACATCACATGGGTACGCCTTTTGCAAGCCCATACAGCCACTCGTCTCAGTCTTTCAGCAGTCATGCAGCTAATCCCAAATTGGAGTGCACATCCCAAATATGGGAGTCACCTTCTGTGATGCATATTCCAGTTGCCATGTACAGCTGTTTGCAGAGACAAGGTGACCCATGATGACACCAGTACTCACTTGAGTCATCCCTGCAGTACTGAGCCCACTGTGCCAAGGACTGCTCAAGCCAGCTGGCAGGCAGGTGTAGCTCATCTAGCAGGAACTCCCTTGAGCTTGCATTGCGGGCCCAGAATGGGGCATGCCTCATGACAAGCTCATGCACCAAGGCAGCTCTCAAGCTGGCCCAAGGAGAGGAGGGGTGGTCAGGTAGGTGCAGAGCAACAAACACGGCCCAATGTGGCACTTGCCCTAGAGACTCCAGTTGCAATATGAGGCTCAGGTGCAGCTGGAACACCTGCATGTATTGTGCAGCCGGGCTTGCCAGAAAGGCTCAAACAGATGCAATCCTTGTGAAGTTGCAAAATAGCCCTTGCACTGCATTGTAAGGGCTGCTTGAATGTCACAGTGCATATTCAAGCTCATTTACCGATTTCATGCGTCCTGGACGCAACATGTGCACAGTGTGCAGTCGTGACGGCCTAACTGCATGGAAGTGTCAGGTGCATGCTGACAAGCAGCAAGAGGTGTCAGCTGTGTAGTCTGTCTGTAGTGTGGTGCACACCAAGGTATGCTAAGGAAGATGAAGAGCGGCAAGCTACTGCAGCTACAACAGCAATGTCATGGCAGTCATCTGACCTGCGCCCATTGATGTAGTTCACTCTGTGTATGATTGCAGCAACATATTGCTTGTATAAGGTTCTGCAGTTGTCGTCTGCAAAGAAGTCCTCATGTGTCTTGGCTGTTGAGCTCCAGGACACAANTGATATGAGGTACAATGCTTGCATGTGAGTGAATAGTGGGCGGGTCAGCATGTACTACTGTTCCAAGTTGCATTGGAGAGCCAGGCAACCGTGCTGGCAGCTTGCAGCACTGCCCATGGGATGAGGCAGGGCCAGTAGGACAGCCAGGACCCGTCCAGGAACAGGGTGGGGCTGCCCTTGGGCCGCCTGAATGCATGCTCTGAGGGNATGACCGCCGCTTCAGGCTGCTCACCTTTGACAATGGAACCTTCTCATTCACAGACCTCATGTTCAACACTCCCTCCAAGCCTGTCAGCAGGGGAGTGGCCGCCCTGCCCTCTCCCACCCCTCCACACAACACCTCAATCAGTGGTATTGCTTTCATGACAGACAATGCATAACACCGAAAGCCCTAGTCAGTGGCCAATACTGAACTGGCTTGCACGAATTCATGCTTGACTTGAGAGACTTGAAATGGAAGACTTCATTTCTTCATTCATGCACTGCCATGTCCTGTCTATACTCTGTGGCTATGCTACTGTTGTGCAGTTTTGGCATTGCTTCTGCTGCGACAAGCACTGAGTGCTGCATAGCGCATCGTACAGCACATGTGACAAGTTGACTTAGTCAGCTGCATTTGCATCCCAGCATACCCTTGGCCCATGTAGCCCCTGACCTATGTGAGTGACATGTCTACTTACATGTGACTTTGGTACTCCTGCCTTCCGCCTTGTGTCCACCCCAAAAAGATGCCACCGCAAAGCTCAAGCTCCATCACCCCGCTACTCATTCTAGGCGCAAACGTGACCCCCGCTCGACAATCTGTCACGTGATGCTTCTTGAGCCATCGTGAGTGCGCATGCATGACTAAGCTTTCAATTCCTCATGACATGTCTACAGTCATGCTTGATGACACCCGTCTAAGTCTATACAAGTGCTCCTACACTTGCCACTGCAACCTTCTGTCCATCTGACTGGTCACCAGCATAGTTTGGGCACCACTCACAGTGGCGATTTGTAGGTGTTGAGGCCGACATTGTGGTCAGTGAGTTCCTAATTGCCATCAGCAGTCCTCCAGATGCCAGGTACAGCCCCTTGACCAAACCTGCACAGGGAGCACAGCCACCCAGCGACTTCCAAGAGGTGCGTGCCCTGGTGCTGCCCATGAGCAAAGAGGCTGCTGCAAGCAAGGTGAGGAAGCCTTTCTTTCCTTTTTTTAATGCTTTGTTGGAGTTTGGGACTTCGTATACACTGTAAGGGAAGATAGAAAAGATGACATTTTAACAGTTGCAACCCATGTACTCATGTGAGAGCAGTACAGTTGCTATATACCTTCATGCAAATTCTTGTGGTTCAGGTCATACATTCATGGTACACAGCAGCATGGTGGCGACATACACAGAAACAGCAGTGGGTGTTGACAAACCCAGAAATGGCAGCATTGCCAACATAAGCAAATACGCAAATGCACTTTGTTTTGCTCAATAAAGCAGCATTGCGACAGAATATCAATATTGCAGGAGCTTCATAGCAACAGCAGGTCATGGTCCCTACACATACAGCAGNTCACATTGACCATAAGCAATCCATTGATTTAGTGTCTTGTGCAATTGTCTACATACATTGCTTGGTACACTGATGTCACCAGTGATGTGTCTGACAAGAGCTGCTAATATGACCACAGTCGATGGCAGCAGAAGAGCCAGTCAGATCCCATTTCTGACAAAGTCTGGCTGTGGTACAGGGCATGGGAGCCCGGCAGAGGCGTGACAACCTACGGCGAACCTGGGTCCCCACTGGCAAAGACCTGCGCCGCCTGGAAGAGGAGAGGGGCATTGTCATCAGATTTGTCATTGGCTACAGGTAGCTTGTGTACACCCTGCATTGCACAACCAGCAAATCAAGAGTGACTACTGCAGCAGCATGCTCCTCAGGACAGCTACTACTGCTCTCCTGTGCAATGCGTTCATACAGCATGGCGCAAGCATGCCTTTCACACCAGCTACATGCATGTTAGTCACATTTCACTTAGCTGGTGATTGCAAGCAAATAGTGCAGNACTTAATAACACCCAAAATCGGTGCTGTTCGTCCAGGCCTATGTGCAGCCTACAGCAAACTCAGGGTGCCTGGTTGTTTACTGTCTTTTGACATGTTTCTGCAACAGCATGTCATATCACCGATGTCCTGCAGAGGAACAAGTGTTGGTTATGTTATCTCCCACAAATCAAGTGCAGGGGCAACACAGTTACACCCATGAATATTGTGGTCGGCATGTTGCACAACCTTGCTCTCATTGAGCATTCTAGATACATTAACCATTGACAGGTCTACCATTGCCCACAAGCTGGCTTGAAGTCTNAATGCTACTGTAGTGGTGACGCGATATAACCCATGCTGCCGGGTGCTGAACGCCATACAACCCATTNTGGCGACAGTGACATGCCCACAGAGTTCTGACTGCAAGCGTGGCTGACTGCCCTGCACGCCTGCAAGGAACTGTGACTGAGATGGAATGTACCTGCTGAAAGTCGCAGCCATTGACAACGATGTTGCCCATGTTGACAATCTGCATGCCTCCGCCCCCACTGCCCAAGACCTGATTCTGGGTGAAAGTGCTATCCTGGACAATGACCCAACCACCNATCAGAGCAGTCCAACCCCCCTTAGCTGCTGTTTGAGCAATTAGCAAAGGCGTCCCACCTTCATATGCCCCCTTTGGTGCAGCAGCAACAAACGGTGTCATCCTCCCACCAGCTTCCCCAAAGCTGATTCTGGTGTGCTCTTGACCTACCTTTGATGCATGCTGTTATGCAGCAACATCATCAGCAACACCTGGAGTGCATGAAATATTGTTGAGCGTCGACTGTCAAAGTACATGTGCTGGTATAATGTTTTGTACGTATGCAGATGTGGTTGACTGAATGGTAGTGTGTGCCAACCTGGCGCTGTACCATTGAGTTGCCAATCACTTGCAGGTCAACAACATGGTCAACAGGGGGTCGCTAACGCGTTGAAAGCCATTGCTCTGAACAAGCCATACAGGGCGCTTAATGAGCGGTGTCGCAAGGAGGTCAATGGCTAGTTCGGTTCACAGTCAAGCAAGGTGTCGACCCAGATGAGTGGAGAGTGCAGCAGTGGATGCAACCAAAGTCTCCGCAGCAACAGCAAAATGTTACGGATCCTTCAGTGCCTGCAGGATTGTTGTAAAGCGCAAGNCTAGCATAGCACGCCAGGATGCTGTACTGGTTTGTAGTGTAGTGTCGGCCTGAGTGACTGCAGTAAAAAGAAGGTACGCCTTTGCCAATCTGCTTGAACACACTACCACGCTCACGAGATTGAACCCAATCACAAGGACCACATCACCTAACACCTCTGGTTACCCTGTACAGTGTTGTAAACAGGTGTTCCTTTTGCAAATCCAGGCAAGAGCTGTTGACATCTGATATTCTTGCACAGCAGTGACACTCGGTAAGTCAATTGGCTCACGCAAAAAGGGTGTGCATTACCTTCTGGTGTGCAGCTGCAGCAGGAGTCACCCGCTCNTGTCTTTCATGGGCGTACTCCAGTCACATTTTGTGATGTATGTTTTGGTTGCAGCAAGTTTTGGCTTGTGAGACGTCAAGCTTGCCAATGCAGGGCCTGACTTTGCTTTCCCTCCTGCTGAAGTAGAGGGAATGGTTGCTAGACCCATTGCTGAGCTAGCTGTTGCTCCAGTCGACATCAAGGCCTCATCTGAAGAGTCAGATGCTGGCAATGCCACCACCCCAGCACTCTTGCTGACGTGACAAGCTGCAGTCTGTAAGCAGGTACTACTTTGCTACTCAAGCCTGCATGGCATCATGCAAAGGCTGTTNTCCAGTTTGCCTACCCCACGCAGGTACTGCCCTGGCAGCTTCAGGATAGACTCACCTGTCTTACACACTCACCTGCTGAGCATGCAGCATTGGCCACCTCATGTACATTCCTCATGCTCATGTACATTCCTGAACGTGACTTGCTTTTGTCATTGCTGCAGTAGCACAGCATCAAAGCAGACACTTGCATACCTGTTGCTAGCTGGCACATGCCGCAGTCAGTGCACATGCTGCGTACACAACTTGCATTGCTCGTAACACAGGTCACACATATGCCCAACCTGGAGGAAGCCATCCTCTCAGCAGCAGAGAAACAATCAGCGAGCTCAAACGGAAGCAACGGTGCTGGCCGGCCTCCTAGCCCACAGACCAGTCCCCCAGAGCGTAGTAATTCTGGTCTTGAGATTGAGCACTCTCAGGATGGAGTCCCACAACAGGTTCTGGCAGAGAAAGCTGCTCTTGCGCTTGGCAANGTGGCCGACGCTCCGCGCTTACAAGCGGGTGCACTCGACAGTCGAAGTCTCGGAATGCGGCAACCCTAACGCCTGCTTTGCATGCTGCGCAGCNTTAGAAAGGTTTACCGGTCGAGGCTCAAGATTAAAATCAAGGCAACATAAAATGAAAAGGGAGACAGCTGCATAGCATTGTGGGCTGCATGCAAACACACAGCTCGGCCTGTAAACACCACAACACAGGGACATGCTGCTTTCTTCTCTACAGGGCACTGAACTCAATCTGGAAGGGTTCAAACACATTGTTGCTTGTGCTGCTAGCTACACAAGCCNCTGTAGGGACATTCGATCTGGCCAGTCAAGCGCAAAATACGCTAGGATAAGATCTTCGATTTTAGAAGCCCGAGCGTTTCGTCCGGTTCAAGCCTGTTCAAGGTCTTGCGGTTCACAGTCAGTATTGCCTACACCTGTGCGACATGTCCATGCAAGTGGACGTACCAAAGTCACAGCAGGNGGAGCTGAGGAGACCTTGAGTCAAGCTGCTCATGGCTTCATGTCAAACAGCCAGTGAGGGCATTGACNAGTGCATTGCATGCTGAATTGCATTGCATCCTGCAGCATGTTGTTGAATCCAAGCAAAGCACATGGACATCACTTGCAGGCTGGTCTGGCAGATATCACGCATACACTCAAAAATTATCGACCCTCTCAGACAGTATTAGAAGCCCAAATGGCCCCATCACGCAGAGGTGAAGGAGCTGGTGGCACAAGTGCCCCAGGGCTGACAGCTGCCAATGGTCCTGATGGAGGCTTTGTGGCTGTCATGGAACAGAAGCGGCACGCTCATGAGAGTACAATTCAGGTACACATGATGCATCCAAGCATTACCTTTGGACTGTATGTTGCATGTGTTATACGTGCAATTGAGCAGAAATAGCAAGCTTATGAGAATGTCATCTGCACTCAAGGAGGCTCTTGAAGTTGAACCACATATGTTGCCGTGTGTGTGGCATTTGTAGCTGTCACTTAGGACCAACTGTAACTAAGGACCAAAGCGCAAGCTTGCCTTAGAATGAGGCATGCCTCTGGACTCACAATCAAAGATTGCACGGACTGGCTTCAAGACTGAAATGACAATTGGAACAGGTGCAAGCAGCCAACACAGAACCTTGAAGTCTCACACTGCAGAGCCTTGTGTACATCAAGGGCATGCATTGCAGACAACAGCTTGACACATCATGTGTGCATACTTCACTCTGCCTGTAACTGTTGCCCTCATCTCCATGTNTACAGGCTTCTGCAACATGGAGATTTTGATGGTGCCAGTCTGCAGCTGCGGCACTGGGCCAGAGTAATCCACCAGGGAGCTGACAGCCACCAGTGACCAGCCACGAAGGCTGAACTTCTTCTCCTTTGGCTTCCAATGCTTCAGCTCAAAGAACAGCACAGAGCCTGCAACAGCAGTGTAACCTTGCCACGATGTGTGCAATTGATGGCCTTGGTTCTTGGCACATGAGCAGGAGTTGGAGCATGTGGCAGCCCCATCAAGCACAGTTGATGACATTTCAGCATGTCTGGGAACATTGGCAATACAATGGTTGAGCAGAAACAGATGAGCCCAGGTCAAGCTATGTTCAGCAACCAGCGACATCTCAGTGCAGTCCAATGCAGCCCACAAATGGACACAGCATGACTGCAACAGAGCAAAGCAGCAGCATGACACAACACATTCCAACACAGCAGAGCACATGATTGGCAAGGCAGCATTGNGACCGCCTCGGCAGCCGCCCGGGACTCCTCAGGGGCGAGAGCTGCTGCTCGAGCTGTGAGTTGCGTCTGCTGAGGTCACTGATGCGATTCTGAAGCTGGCTGACTTGCTCAACAAGGCCTGATGTCCCAACAATCTCAGATGTGTCCTCCTGCCCTGATGTGCTGACATGCTCATGCACAGNCCTGCCAACCAGCTTTCTGCTGAGGCTCTGATGGCTTGCTGGATCTGGGTTCAAGCTGAGGCTGAGGATGCGACTCCTGGGACTGGGCTGTAGCAGACAAACTGGTCCCCAAAGCAGCTGCTGACTGTGCAGGTATGCCCTTGTCTTGGAGTCTGCGCTGTCAAAATCAGGTTGTAGACCATTGCAGCAGTGGTGGTGTCAGTGCTGCAGCAAGTGGTGACAGCAATATCAGCTTTGGAAGCCACGCTGCTGCATGCACCGAGGTTCAGGCATCACTTGCGACAAAAACTGATGGTCAGAACCTTCCCACAACAACTGCAAGGCCTGATCAGGCAGCAGCGCAGANCCTGTAGTCTGGAAAGGTCCTGCTGCTGCAGTGCCAACTGTTCATGCATGTCCTTCAGCTCACTTTCCTTGCTGGCAGCCAGTAGCTCCTGCTTCAGTTTACTAATTTGCTGCTGCAAATTGCTTTCTCTGTCAGCTGCAGCTGCTGATGCCTGTTTGGCNATCATGCTGGTAGGCATCCAGTGCAAGAGTGTACGGTCACTACATGCCAATGCATTGATTCTGGTACCAGTTTTGCTGTCATGATCTTTTTCTTGCCGGGCATGGTGNAAGGCGCTTCAATCCTGCTCGGCGCTGAGTGCCCACTTTAGTGTTGTGAGTAGTCCCTGCTGCCACAGCCTGTACTGAAGGTGCCACTGTGCTTGCTCCTGGAACATCNAAGATGCAGTGAGCCCCTGACCGCAGTTGTTGACACAGAAAAGCTGGGTCTGTGATGCAGAGATTGGTGGCATTGGCAGCATGGGCAGCCTTGAACACAGTGCTTGCACACAGAGTGACAAAACTAATGGCTGCCATGGTTGAGCCTGTCACAGGGCCACAGGTCNCAGATCAGTATGGCAAGCAGGCCTGCCTGTTTGAGCAAGTGGCCTTGATGCTAAGTCACTACCTACATAATGCTTCACGATATGACCAGACAAATATGGGCAACAATTGCTTATGTGAAGGTACACAATGACAACCTTGATAGTGCAAATCCTGTAGAATGTCCAGAGCTGCATCTAGGTTCCCGTTTTTGACATGAGCCACAACTAGGGTGTTGTAGGCCAGTGGTCCCGGTTCTAGGTCATCTTCCTGCATTGTTTGCAGGATGTCCTCCACATCTGGCACTGAGTTACGGGACAGGGCAGCCAGCAGCTTCCTGCACAGCAACCATGTCGGAGTTGCTGACACAGATGGCAGGCCTCCAGCTTCTCGTGAAATCTGTCACATGAACCTGTGGTAAGGATGCCGCCGAGAGTGACTCTCATCCATTGTTCTGGGGACAGGCTCGGGCTGGGGCCGAGCATCAGCCTGTCTTCGCAATGCATGCTCTGCAAGTACACTACCATATACAGTGACAGGGGTTGCTTCTATGACGAGGATTTGCTGTATATAGGGAAGCTGCTCTCCCTTCAACTTGCCACGCAAACGCACCTTGCTCTTGTACCCAGCTCAATCCTTCAAAACGGCTCAGGGGACGATGCTCGAGATCTGCAAGCACCGGAGCAAGCAACAACTGTGTCAACATACGCCTGGCCTGCTACAAAACTTGGCAGCACAGCTTGCACTGGAAGCAGTTGCAGAGTGGCACCTGCACTACTGACATTCTGCGGAGTATATGCGGCTGCTGTGGTGGTAGAGTGACACTGCGCTCTTCCTGGGGGCCGCTGACGTGCCTGGCAGCGTTGTGCTGTGGGCGTACAAACGTACTGTACAGCGTGTGCTCGCCGATACGGTCGTAGGCGCGCAGGATCAGACAGTCGAGAGCAGCAGTGGCACTCTTGTGCGATCTGGAGCCAACCTGCCATGACCAACACCTGCTACAATACGTCGACAAGCTTCCGGTGTGCCTCCTGTTCGTGAAACGACAACGACGAAACAGCGATTTGAGACCACAGGGGCTTCGCACGCTCGTCATGGCAGACGTTTTATGCGGNGCAGCAAGTTGACAAGACTGCTGCCCAGGACCAGCTTGATGAGTTATTGCCCCACCAGGTCAGCATACTACATGGAATTTGTCAGCCAAGTAATTTGGGCATGGAATGCACACTTGCTGCCTGTGTTCCATGCGTGCATCGTTTGCATGCCTTATGCATGCTGTGGTTGTGGGCAGCAAGCCTCCCTGCAACAAAGCAGATGAGCTACAGCTTGTATGTTGCTGGGCGACACCAAACAATGCATTGCAGATTGCATGAGCACTACAAATGCTATGGCTGTGGTGTTGTGACAACAGCCCTTGTTGCATCACACTTGTGGCTTCATGCCACGAATTTGCAATTGGCTGGTGTTCAAATCCATGATGTGACTGTACCAAATGAACTTACCAGACACAATCCTCAAGCCAACACCATTTCGAAGTGCGCACATGGGACAAAAGGTGACATGGCACAGTTCTGCCTTGCANGGCGTGTAGGGACAAAGCCACTGCCACAGCGCTGTAACCTGTGGTAGTTGGTGAAAATCTGCTGCAAGTTGATAGAATTCTGCTGCTTCAGGACAGCTGCAGCAGCCTCAAGCCCACAACTCATGCAAAAACTGCAACATCAGGCACCCCTGCTGGGATGCACTCGTTGCATCAGTGACTTGTGCTGTAGTATGGGAGTGTTTGCTAGGTATCGCCCTACACTTTGCTCACAGACAACTTCTGACAATGGGCAGCNGTCTCGGAAAGAAGCAGGTACCTACCCACAGCTCGATCGCGTGTAACGAACAGGCAAGGGACTCAACAGCTCTGGTGCTGATCAACAGTAGCACAGGAGGCTTGTTTGTGCAGCACTAATCCCCATTATCCGCTCCACAATTGCATGACAGTACAAGCTTGTTAACGCGACACTGCGAATCAAATATGTGAAGCGCTGTGTTGCATACCAGCATCAGTCAGCTTCATTTTGCTTGCGTTAACCCAACAGGGGTGTGCTTTACCTTACATAGCTCCATGTCCGACCATGATGGCACTGACTGGGTCATAGGCTGTGAACTGGCAGTCAGCACCCAGTCAGAGGACATTCGCGGACATGTCTTTGCGTTTGACAAACTCACGAACACGGTGGTATTGAGGCAGCCTGGCTCCACGCCGTTTCACAGCAATTTGCGCCTGTTGAAGGTCAACTTCATCAAGGTACAAAGGGAGGTTGCAACTTAATTTCAACTTGATTGCCCACAGCGTCTCAAATGGACACATGAGTGCGCCTGGAGAGACTCAATGTCTCAATTGCAGGCTGTAGAAGCTATTGCCCCTGNAGAGTCGAACCCGGGACTATTCTCCCGGAGCTGTGAACCGAACCTCCTTACCACCTGACTATGTGGCTAAAAAGTCCGATTCTAAGTGTCCCATATGTTATTCCTAAATCTGACGCAACATCTGTTACAGTATGCGATGACAAGGATGGCTGATCATAACAGTCTTGAGAACCTNACATGCCCATCACCTGCAAGCTGATTGCTGCTACACCAATGCGTCTCATACACATTACACTGAATGTTCAGGACTTGAACCAAATGCAACAGGGCAAAGGTAAGGTGCAGTGTAGACATAGCAGCAGAGGTCATTGCACACGTGAGACTGCCTTGGTTGAGGTGCAAGCATTGTGTGCACCAATATTCTGTACATACACACCAAACACAGTTGACCCTCTTGTTGCTGCTCCACAGGTCAACACCACTCTGCGGATCTTTACCACCCCAACCAACAGCTCTGCAACCGGCATGAGCCAGTGCTTGACCGCCTGCCGTGAGTACCAGCAGGGTGTTGCTGGCATCCCCCCCTGCAATGTCTGGAACTGGTGCAACAGCACCACCGGCTGTACCTATGCCCTCAATGCCACCCAGAATAGCATTCCCCTTCACACTTGCCTCCTGGGCTACTCTTCTTCTGCAGCCCAGAATTTGCCTGTAGCAGGTGTCAATCTTGCCAATGCTGGCTACTGGTCAGGTGAGGCCCATGCACTGTCGACATTTACATCTTGGCTCATGTGGTTGTAGTTCCTGACTAGCATACGGAACAATATTGTTTGTACAATGCTTGGGCAAAAGTAGCAAATGTGATGCTGTGTTAGTCAATGCGCAGTCCAAGTGGTCGATCGTACTGTTGAGAGGAGGAAGGACAGCCTGACACATCTGATCACTGCAGAATCGCTGCACGACTCACAGGTCACTTGCGCAACTGGTAAGAATGATATGCGTTACGCTGTCTGGAAACTTCGAATGTTTCGGCAAAGTCTCCTCTTGTGCCGCAGAGCAACATCGACGGACCGCGGCTACCCACGTTCTTCTGCCTTGACCAACTGGCACTGGGCTATCGCGCCGCAGCTGCCTCAGCAACAACTGGAGGCTGCAAAGCATAGCCGCCGTGCTCCGCCATGCGACCTGTGCCAAATTGACTCGGACCGAATGTAGGCCAGGTCCAAGGCTTGTTTCATTCATACCTAGCCATTGCAGACCTTTCATAGTAAGCAACTGTGCACAGTGCACTTGTGACCACCACCNCACACCAGTCCGCCCTCATTGACTATAGCTCACATTGTGTTGTGGCACATCCTGTGTGAGTTTGGCACACATCTTGCTGCTGCCAAGAAATGTGCTTTTCATGATCCAGGATATTGCAGCACCCCTGACATAATTGTGTCTATGTGGCAGGGCGCTGTGAAGGTGGTGACAGGGTGCAAGGGTCCAGGGGCGCTGCACATACACCTGCNAAGCTGTGAGGCTGTCATGCAGCCAGATGGAGCAATCACCTGTGACACACATGCCAGAGAAGTTGTACATCAGCAGCGCCACCATGTCTATCAACAGCACAATTGCAATGGGTCTTGAGTTGAAGATCATCTGCAGGCACACCCCAGCCAGGTCAGCACAGTGTCGCCCACACAGCCTGTGGCTTGTTGTGTGTCATTGTGTTAGGGACATGCTAGGGACATCTTGCAACATGAGTGTGAGCCTATGCCGAGGGTGGTGTGCCGGGCAAAGTATGTTACAAGCCACGCAATGCAATACATGCTGTTGCTTCCTTTTTGGNTGGATACACCTGGACGCAGGATGCTGAAGCTGGCACAGTGTTGCAGTGCCACAAGGTACTCACCGCTTTGCAGTCTGTGCAAAAAGACAACAACAACAGCAGACCTTGCTCTAGAGACTGCCTACTCTGTTGTATGAAGCAGCCTTCACTCATCTTCTGCTCACGATCTTGCACGCAATCAGAAGGCAGCACTGGCCTGGGGTTTTGAAGTGCTCTCTACAGTCACACACACGTGGTTGCTGCCTGCTCATGCCTCACAGCAGCCTAATCCTCACATGTGCTGAGCAACATGACTGCTGTCATTCTGTGCATTGGGTCATATAGTTTCAAAGATGTGCTGATCCTTACATCATTACCTGTCACCCAACGGTGTCACACACACGACTTTGCACTGCACAAGTTATGGACAGCAACCTGTATGACATCTATCAACCAGGTGAGCAGTCTTGTTGGCTGGTCGGAACCTGTAAGCATCTTCTTCATCTTCTTTTCTGGAATGTGACAGGCAATGAGGAGCCTTGTGAAGCTACCAGCCGTGCCTTACGGCAGAAGGGGTCCCTGGGCAGTCAGCCTGTGGTTCAAACCGACATCAGAGTATGGCTTTGACTATCAGTACCTTTACAGCCATAACAGCACGCAGTGCCTTACCTTCTCAAACTGCACANGCAGCTTTGAATGCTCATCATTGGACTGCTTGTAGGCAGCTTCAACTTCAGGCTCAGACTTTGAGATTGAAGTCAGAGACCCTGTCAAGCATGGTGAAGGCGTCTCAGTATGTCTGCCTACTGCCACAAGCAAGTGCACCTGCCCTGCGCTTGACCATGTTGATGACACACCATAGCTGTTTTGCAGGCTCACATCTCATACAAAGTGACAACAAAGTCCAAGCTTCCACAGTACAAGAACGGTCACACTGAGGTTATACGACGTTTCAGAGACTTTGCTTGGCTTTGGCAAAGGCTACAGGATACAAATAGAGGTACTCTGGCTTTCACCGCATCTCAGACAGCTTTGTAAAGCCTTGCCTGGCCAGATTTCAAGTTTTTGCAGCTATGCAGGGATTATTGTACCGCCACTGCCTGAGAAAAGCACTGTGCAGAAGTTTCAGATGACTTCAGATTTCATTGAGCAGCGGCGGCGAGCCTTACAAGTGTTTGTCAACAGAGTGGTGAGCATTGCTGCTGCTGTGCAGCTTACANATACAGCAGCTTGCTTCAATTTGACCGCCATCGGCCTGAGCGGTATGGCTGGAACGGGTGGCAAGCAGTTAGTTCGTAAGCCTAGCACTAGCAGGCCCAAATGTGTCAGCAGCACTCAAAGGCCAGGCTTTCTGTACAGGCAAGCTGCTGGCACTTACATTTTATGCTTGTTTTTCACCCTCTCATCTTGTTGCTATTCCTGGTTTTGAGGCCATGCCTGGCAAAGTGTATGTATGTGGTGTTATGTATGTCGGATTTTGTCATCTGTATCAGCAGGTAGAAGCAGAGTAAGGCTCAAGAGCAGATAGCTCGAGTCTAGCATATCTTGGTGTACTATCATTGTGTACTGTATGCAGTGTTTGCAGCTATGCTGTATCCACAGGTNAGCATTATATTGGGTGATCACTGCAACATAGCTAAGGTAGTGACTTACCAGTTGCTTAAGGACATCCTTAACAGCAGGACAGTCTTGAGCACGCCAGTCGCAGAGCGCAAATACCAGGGCGATCTGCAGCCAAAGACTAGTGGGTGTGAATTTCGTTGTTGCTAAGGTATTTTGCGAAAGCTTTTGTCGGCATCTGCGTACCCGTCTCGTTGACAAGGTGTCGAAGAACGTTGTGCCAGCTAAAGGGTGTGAATCGAAATGATCAGTCCATTTGGCGGAAACTTTGCGATACAGGAGACTCTCCCATCCTTCTGAGTCCTTCTCTGAGTAGGGTTGTGACGCATCTGGTCGTAGAAGCTTAAACAGCAGCTCTGAGAGAAACATACGGTGATTGTCCGGAGTGAGCAGAGCCGACTCCAGTGTGTCTGCTGCAAATGATCTGAGTCGTAGCGGAGCTGCAAAGATACGGCAGAACTGAACGATAGCAGCGAACTTCCAGTCGGAGCGCAATAGTGCCGTTGCTTCGCTTTCCGACTCAGGCTGTTCAAAGTCCTCGGCAGCTGCAGACTGCTCGACCGCATCATCATTTGCAGCACCATCAGGCGCTGCAGCTTGCGACAGCTCAGNTGGCACTGCTTTGGCTTGAGAACTGAACAAGTGCACAGATCCGCTTCAAGGAGGGCCAATCAACATGCCAGCAGACAACCCAAAAGGCAAAGCTGTTGGAGGTGCATCAAGTATGCATTCAGGACTGANTCACGAGGTCCAAGTCAGAGCTTGACAGTTAGCACGAAGTTCTTTTGCAGCAGACGTTATGTCTGCCTAGCTACGCGATGCAGAACGGCGAGCGGAGCTATGGACAGGCGTTTGCGTCAGCTGCGGGACAAAATGTTTTGCAACCGTGGAGCGTTGTTGAGGCTGTGACAGCCGATACTGCCAGGTCCAGACCGCACTGCGTCGCTCTTGGAACAGTGCTGGCACAACGAAGCGTGTCAAAAGACGTGATTGCTGATGCNAGCAATCTGGGTGAAATGTCTGGGCCCAAGCATCAGCTGTGAGCTTAAGTTACTCACCCACACTTAACATATTGGCAAGATTGCATGCCATNCAATCTTGGCTTTGTAGCACCTGACTGTCACATTATCTGCACACCTAACTTACAAGTGAAGCAGGTGGCCTTTCGTCAAAGCCTTGTTGCCGCTTTCCAAGTGACCTGACTCATATAATAGCACAGCTGAGATTTGGCACAACAACTGCTGATGCAGCAGTTGCTATAGCCACTCATGTCATGGCTGCAGGTGTTACCCTTTGTAAGCCTGTCCAGACATTGAGTGTTTCAGGGAATACACTGCAGGCAATCACAATTGTAAGCTTCGCGTATGCAAGGTAGATCAAGTCTCACAGAGCCTGACACCCTGACAGACTGCATGCTGTGCAGTGCCAGGGTACTTTGTGCATTTGGCAGGCTTGGAAAGATATCAAGCAAGTTCAGGGTCACAACCTGGTACAGCTGACAATGCTGTAGAGCATTGCAGCAGGCTATGCCGCTTGTGAGCTAGATAGTGGACTGCAGGGATGAAGAGGAGCTACTGCAAGGGGGCAGCAGGCAGCCTGAGAAGGGTCAGATGGGCAACTATGGCAATGTGGACTCAGGGGACATGGCTGGCATGCCTAAGGACCAGAAGCCTCCCTCCAGCTCGCCGAAAGAGCAGCACCCAGATGGTCGAGAAAGTGAGCACTCAACAAACAATTAGATCCTTCTTGTGTTATATAAACCGAAGCGCCTGACAGTGACGTATATGACGTATGCAGCATTTCAGTCTTGTGGGCTTGTCACCAATTTGACAGCATAGCTGAACAAGGGTTGCAGTGCTGCTAGACAACGCATCATACCCTGTTGAACTGCCAGCAGGGCGCCAGCACTCAACACTTTCACCACAGGTGACCCAGACATGTTCATACCCAATGCAAAACAGGTTCACAGCCTAGCAGGCAAATCTTGATCCAGCTGTTCATGTGTAATGCAACAATGCTTTCTCTGACTTGCGCTGAGACATGCACATACGGGTTGACTTGTTAGGTATGATGCTAGTCAAGGCTTGCAGAGGGGTGTGTCATGTATGCTGCAGGTGCTGGCAAGCCAAATAAGTCACAGTCTTGGGAGCCCTTCTCCAGCACCCCTAGCCTGGACAAAGAGGCTCGAGTGNAGTAGCCAATTGGCTGCTCCAAGAACCAGATCTGCACCCTTCTGATAGTCCAGCCTTCCGATGAAGCCAATGAGTGGAACCTGCATCAGCAGTCTGCCTTACCTCAAAAGCATGTTACATTATCAAATGATGATGACTGTGGCAATCTACTGCTTGTAAAATTGCAAGGCAAGCACATCATTGCATGGCAGCAATACTCAAACACTAAGGTAGCTGACCCACATTTGTTTTAAAGTGCTGTAAGCAAGAGAGAACTTGCAGGCGTACATTGCCTGGCAGGAAACAGGCACATGAATGCAAGCAAGCTTACATCTGGACGCTCCGCAAGCCCCATTTCTTTTTGGAGAGCTGCTTTGTTGACAGCTTTGCCATCTGTGAAGTTGCTTTCATTGAAGTTCTGCTCAAGATGAGGATCGCTATTGGGGTCCCACTCTTCAAGATCCACACCATTCAAGACACCATTCAAGGCGTAGCCTCGTGATGTGAGCATGCCTTCCATGCCCCAGCCCCCCTCTGGTGTTTGTATCTCCCAGGCATAACCAGGACTAACAGTCACAATGCGGTCTGCACAGCTGATGCCTGCCTGCAGCATTCAGTCANTGTGCTGTAGCACTGGCGCTTTGCAGCACACAGCCAACATAGCCAGCTGTGCACAGCTTCACACGCTGCAGGGTATCCACATTCCCAGTGGACACACACATTTACCGCCTGGCGCTGCGATGGGGCCTGACCCAGGGCAAGACAGTAGAGCAAGCAGAGGCGGACCTCAAAGTGCTGCTCCCTGAGGACAAGTGGAACAACCTGCACTTGCGCTTCATCTACTTTGGCAGGGAGCATTGTCCTGCTCAGCGGCATGACCCCACTGCATGCCCCATCTGCAGCTGGGCTGCTGTGCCACCTTACGACAGGTACAGCCACTAGGTTCAAGCTGGGGTACCAAAGTGTGATTCTTTGTGACTGTTTCGCTGTCCTGCTGTGGAAGGTCCTGCCGTACTGAAATGTNTGTCACTGTGTGCAGAGCTGCTTGAGCTGCGTGTGGGGCTGTAACAGCAAGGCAAGCTGAAAGAAAGAGGGCTGCATCAGGCTGCAGACAGAGCACAATAAAAGCATTGCTGCTGAGTGGTGCTGTTTTGTGTCCAGTGGCTTGCTTGGCAAGCTGCTGCAAATGTATGTGCTGGGCACCCTGTAGACTACTGTGAGTGCTGCATCTCTGCACGGGCTGCACGTGGAAGCCTGACATGCGGACATGGGGCTGTTGGACTCCACAACATTGCTGCTGGCTTATAAGCATTCCTTACAGGGAGCTTGACTTATCCAATGCGCAGATACATGCTACCACAAATTGCTGTGCGGAGCATTGTATGTATTTGTGGTGCAGAGTACCTGCTGCAATACAAGAGAGGCATGCATTACAGTACATGGTCCAAGTCCTCATTACCCATTGCAGTATTTGCCAGCGANAGTAAAGTCCTGTCGCTGCCCTGCCCTGCAATCAGCCTAGATGGTTGTGATAAGAAATTTTCATAATAAACTCAAAGACTGTTGTTGCCCTGTGCCCTGCAATTAGCCTTGACAAATTGTTCACGTTGAAGGCCATTGGAAAGGTTGTCATGCAGACTCAGCCTTTTTGCTTCACCACCTGCATGATCATAAGCCTGATCACTGCCAGATACGCAGCAGGACAGCCCAAAAAAAAGAGAATGTTGTGCTGCATTGCAAAGACTCAGACTTTTTACATATCACATGCAGAGGCTTTAGCCTGCAATGCGTATGCAGTGCCTGTCAGACATTGATGTTGAATTACTTGCAATTGGACATCTAAGCACCATGTGGTTGCAACACGTATAGTCTTGGACCTGTAGCACAGCAACATATGCTTCCATNGGTTAGCTGAGCCAATGAGGGCTTTGCAGGGAGCTATGCTGTAAATCCGGTCAATCAGGAGGCTGTGCCAGTGTGGGTGGCAGACTACGTGCTGGGCAGCTATGGCAGTGGAGCCATCATGGCAGTGCCTGGCCATGACACCAGAGACTACGACTTTGCCCAGCAGTTCAAGCTACCTGTTGTGCCAGTTGTACAGAACCCAGCAGACCAAAACAATGATCAACTGCCATTCACCGGTTGGTATACCTGCATGCTGCCTGAAAACTTCTTGGTCTCTGTGCCAAGTGTGCTCTCAGGCAACCTGTTAGCTTGGACAATGTATTGCCCACTCTGCATGAGCATTACCACATGTGCAGGTTGGGAAAGATGACGGTGCAGTGCTCTGCTGTACAAACGTGCCTTTTGATGGGAGTTATGTAACGCTTCTTGGAGCTAAAATCTCCCTTAAGCGTCTTGTCAGATGCATGCATGACGTTCTGCAATTCAGCGCCGTGTGTAAGCCTCTACAGCTATGCCATACACGGCGCTCGGCGTTACACTCAATCAGCATCCCCTCACACACAGTATGTATCTCAGGTGAAGGCATAGCCATCAACTCGTGCAGTCAAGATGGGACCCTGAAGCTAGATGGCCTGCAGCAACAGGAAGCTATACGGCAGGTTCTCAGCTGGCTGCAGCAGACCCAACAGGGCAGNAAGCATTAAACAGCTGCATGACTTGACCACGTGCTTTTGCTTGTGCATGGCCACTTTGTTCCTGCTGGTCAGCCTTGAGCTGTACAACAGCAAGTAGCAGCACAGCACAAACACACACACTGTGCTACTGAGCCTAGACATTGCCTAGATCCTGCTGCTTCAGCAACTTTTGCGCAAAATACAACATGCACAGCCTTGTTATGCTGGGCAAAGGACTACACCACGAGCACAAGAGGCATGCTGCAAAGCTCAGTATGATGGCAGTCAAGGACATGTTTTGCTTCTGCTGCTTAGCTGCAGGCTTTTTCCACAAGTGATAGTGCAGCATTTCCACTGTGCAGTCAAGGTCTCAAGTGCCAAGCTTGCTCGAGAGTGCAAGTAATCTTGTCAATGCTGCGGCATGCATGCAAGCTGCGCAGAATTGTCCAACAGACTGGATGAAGTCAACATTGCTGCAAGAAAGCTGTTCAACTGCTATTGTGCACCTGGCAACAAGCTGCAACAACTGCCTTTTGCCGCTGCATGGTGACTGAGCAATACTGCACATGACAGACTGTGGCTGCTGGCTCTCAAAAAATCCAGGCATCTGACTTGTCTCCTTTCTGGCAAGTGATATGAGTTGCTGTTTGCTTGTCACTGCCATGAGCTANACAGTTTGCAGGATGTGTGTTTGGGTTAGTCTGCAGGGGGACTGGGTTCTGCAGCGAAGGTGATGCAAGACATTGTCAATTGTTTGCTTTGCCTGACATACTTTGACTTGACGCCCAAATCTGATGCTGGCTAGTGTGTCTTTTTAGCACTTTGTGCTGAAGTATCTCATGCTGCTATATTGTCATGGTTCGTGGGAGTTTTGGCTTTAGAGCGTCAAGGCTTCATGCATCATGAGCTTAGTTTTGAGTGTCTGGGTTGGCTGTCATCTACAGGACTGACTAGTCAATCTGCGAACAGACAGCAAGGTCGTGTTTTGCCAGTTGTCGCGATTTGACACACAAATGCATGTCACAGGTCAGAACACTATGTACTGNACATTCGTATTGCCATCAGATCAGTTTCAAAAGCTGTATACACGTAGCCAATTGAATGAGTGCCTAGCCCAGATGGGGTGACTTCCTGTTTGGGCACCAAATGATACGAAAAGTAACACTATGCGACTGCNCTTGTACGCAGAGAGCCGAGGCTTATATGCTTTGCACAAGGTGCACGACAGGGTAGCTTGGGTGCGAAGGACCGATGCAAGGTCAGCTGTGGCTGACGATGGACTTGCATGAGCTGCACTTTCAATCAGGTCGAAGGCTCGGGTAGTAGACACAGCCGTACAAATGCTTTGATTATGCTTGAACGGTTTATGAAGCACTGATCGAGAACTAGGTAACAGCAAGCACACTCTTGGGCTTTAGCTGTTTATTGATCTACACCGCCACTACCCGTGTGTCACCGAATGCACGCAAGTCCTTGACACGATTACGCTCGCTCGTAGCACGTCGAAACGGAAACTGGGGTCCAGTCAATGTGAGGTTGACCTGCGTATCGAGCAGGTTCCGAAGGGCGCTACCATACGGGCCCTGGTGAGCAGTTCTGCAGCAAACACAACGGCCCTTCTGATATTTTGTGCTGTCAGAGCTCGACCAGCTGTTACGTCGACCTGCTTAAGATGAGCAGCACATTGCCCTGCAGAAACAGCCATGCAAATGCAAGCTAATGCATGCATATATGACATACTGTGCATAACACACATGCAGAGCAAAGATGCTGCAGCTATCAGGTAGCAGCCCCAGGCAGCATCCCGCATTTACATCGGGATGATGTGCAGCTTTGAATGAATGATACACAAAACGTGAGAGGTTTTCTAACAGTGTGGAACATATCAACAATCGGCTGGCATGACGCTTTACGTGATCAGAAGTTCAAAAGCTCTATGCTGTCCAGCAGGCTNAAGCAGCATCGAACCGGTTGGCAGCTTGTCAGGCACAAACTTCAGTCCATGCTGCTTTTCTGTGGCCTGTAGAGCTGCGAAACGAAAGAGTGTTGGCTGCAACTACCTTGCATGGCCAAGTTTGGATAGAAACACGGAATTGCAGCAAGGTGCACCTGCTTGCATGCCATGTTCATGCAGGTATTGTTGTACAATTAGTCTTGCAAACACTTCAGGATCTGATATGTCCTCTGACATGCCGTAATGCTGGTTACGACTCAATCAGCCCGTTCAACAGGACGGTCGTTGACTGCACACAAGCTGTGATTGCCTGCAAACTGCAANCGCCGCTGCTGGGTGTAAGTAGTCACTGCTGCTATAGAGTCCTTGTACATGATTTGCTGAAAAGCAGGAGGTCGTTGTGAGGTGGCTAGATGCCATATGGGAAAGTGCTGATGCTTTGCAGCTAAGCTTTGCGTTTACCTAGAATTGTACAAGTCGGCAGGTGCTGCTATCATGTTATGAAGACACTTGCTGCTGTGTCGGCAGGAAGAAGCGACCCTCAAGGATCATCAACAAGCAGCCTCTGCTTGCATTGAAAAACCAAGTATACCAGACAGGCATCAGGTATATGTGTGTACAATGCTGCATGGCTCCTGTTGTGGTGTGCAGNCAGAGGCACTCTGACCATGCAGGCAGCTGAATGCACATGGGAGCTGCCTACCTTACGCTGTAGCGCTGTGGCAGCTTGATTATACTCCCATTCCTGCTTGCTGACCTGCTCCTCAGCCGCAGCACACCTCTCCTGAGCAGTCACCCTCATTTGAGACTCTGCCTGCCTTGCTTCTGTCTCTTGTTCCATATCCCGCTGCAGAGCTTCCAACACTTTGGCCATAGCCTGCAGCAGACTTCTTTCATTCCTCAACACGTTGTCAGCCATCACCGCTGGCAGACTTCATCACTACACCACCACTGGCAGACCATACATTACATGTCAAAGAACCACAACATGAGCAGGGACCAAATTACGGCCTAAGACAAGCATCCCATTACAAGCATTCTGTATGGATCTGTGTGCTACACTACAGAATGCAAAACAAGCGTGAGAACCTGATGTTTGGTTTCAAGCCTGGTGACCTCCTCTCTGGCAACAACGGGCCACTGGCTGCGGTCGCTGCCTATACTGGCAAGCCGCCGCTCCGCCTCTGCATCCACCCTCTGCTCAGCCTACAATGTCACTCACATAAGCATGGCTAATTCAACCCAGATGACAAGCCTGTGGATCATTGGCATGTGCTGCCTACTGCTGGACGTGGGCCGGAGTAAGTTGACCTCACACTGCACTGAGCAATGCAAAAGCTGCAACAGCGATGCAAACAGCTTGCGACACTAGATGTGTCCACAATATGCAGCAAGGTCAGCTAACTTTCACAGCTGACAGTGCTGGAGAGTGCGTGAATGGTAAGCCTGAACCTAGCAAACTGCAGTGTATGTGGCATGTCATGTCATGCCATAGCTTAGCAGCTGCAGCAAGTCACAGCAGGCACAGCAGTTGCAGCACAGCATAGCCTGGCATAGCACAGCACAGCTCAGCACATTGCCATACATCAAACAATAGTGGCAGCAGCGTCACACCTGAGTGGCACGCAGCTGAGCCTGTTGTGCTTGCTGTTGGGCCAGCAGAGCCTCCTGCCGGGCCTGCCGCAGCCTTGCCTCCAGCCCCGTGGCAATGCCAGCTGTGGCAATCACCTCCTCCTCTACTCGAGCCTTCGCAGTCTCCAACTCTTTAGCCAGCTGCACACCACAACAGGAGCCATGCAGCATTGTACACACNCACTTTGGTCAGACGCCGTAGGAGGCTCGGCAAGTTGTGCGCTTTTGAGCCAGATCACGATACAGCTGCGAACAGCTTGCAGCTGCCAGAAGGAGAATACGGTATGCCGCTTCTGGGTGAGAGTCTGGAGTGGATACGAGACATGCCCACTTTTTTCAATTCCAGGCAAGCAATCGAAATCACACCGGCTGAGTAGGACTGATTTCCACATCACTCCAACAGTTGTTCCTTGCCAATGTTATTGCTGTATAGGTACGAAAAGTACGGCTCCACGTTCAAAACGCACTTGTTTGGTAACAAGACGGTAGTGATCAGTGACCCTATGCAGATCTGCAGGTGAGCATATTCAACNACAGAGGCAGCTTCTGGACATTCAGTCCCTGAGTTTCTGCCATGTGGACTGCACCTGCCATGTGGACTGTGGATGCCATCTGGTCTGTGTCTGTTGTCTGTGTTTCAGCAGGTAGACGTTGCCGCGCACGACGTAGCCTGCGCCGCTTGCTTACTCTCTGAAGCAGGTCAAAAAGCTTGTTCCTATCATGTGCATGCCTGGGCCGCTTAGCACGCTGTGCTGCGCTGTCCGGCAGCGACAACTCACGGAGGCCTGCTGATCGATGACAGTCAGCACGCTGTCCATTGAGCTGAGCATTCTGTCCATTCTGTGTTGCCTTTGATACTGCTGGTGGGGATTGCTGACCTTGCATGCTCATACAAGCCTGCTGGGGCAGCTCAGGGAGTGCAGCTGCCTTGGTGTGTTGTTGCATGCAGTCAGTCATCTNAGGATCATGCCTGGATCAGCCTCCCAGCATGCATGAAGACTGTACTTCAAGTCAGTATGCACTTTGCACATGTCTGTGTATGAGTACAAGCGCAAAAGATGAAGAGGCTGTCACAGCAGTCGTGGATGGATCAGAGAGCCAGGTCTATCTGATACTTCCATGGGGGGCTGTGGCATGGAGGCGGAGGGTCTCCCTAGCAACGGCATCAACCCGGCAGCTTGCTCAAGCCGGCAGACACACACATTCAACAGACAGATTTGGGGTACCATGTATTCAGCAAGGGTCTCTAGCCCTGTGCAAGGAAGGTATGTAAACGGAGGGTGTGTTGGCCTACGGCAAACTGCTCGAGCTGCAGCTGCAGGCTGAGTGTGCACAGCTTGGTCAACAGGATTACCTTGTCAGCTTGTTTGCATGCAGTAGCACTGAGAGGTAAGCTCCTGGCGGCAGGACAGTCATCAGGAAGGCTGCTCAGGTTTGCAGTCACTACTGGGTGCTGCAGGGCATTGTCATTACATTGCAGGTGAAGCATGTCGGGCACAGCAGCAGAGGCCAGCAAAGGGTATGTGGGCAGTGCATATCAGCCCCTGGAATGCAATTGCCTCAAGAGGCAAATGTCATTCACAGGAATTGAGGTTAGTTTGCTGCTGGTATCTGCGGTCTTGAGCCAGCTGCACGTAGGCGCTTTNGCACGAACATGCCATATCACACGGGACAGTTCCCTGAACAGGCTGTGGGTCCTCCTTCATCAGTGGATCAGACACANGGCAGTGATGCAATCACCAAGACAAGGGCTGAAATCATTCTTTGTGTTGCTTGACAAAGCCTCAATCACCCANAGCTTTTATGCCTGTCTTGGCATTGCAACTGGAGTACTTTTGTAGGTGTTAGCTTTGTCATTGACCAACATTGACATTTTCTGATGTGTGAGAAGAGTGTGTGCTCAGGTGGCATCAATTGTTTTGACCCGTGCCTTGTAATTCTCAGTACACGAAGCATCGGCAAGCTTGTTTCACGACAGCATGCCAAAACAACTTGCCAAGATGTTGCAGCTGAGCAAGAATTAAGAACGTGACTCAAGCTTAAGCTCAGATTTGCGCAGCAAGCTATCAGCGTCGCAGCGTATACCATGGCGAGACTCTCCAACGCTGCAGAGCAATTCATAGTGGGGCTAGAGAAGGCAGAAGCAGATCTCAAAGCGGTTGCACACCGACTGGAGCAGGACTATGAGTCCTCGCTTGGCCGATCACAACAGGTAATCGAGTTGATCATTAGTCAATCAAGTATAAGTAAAGCTGTGTGCTGCTCAAGGAAAGTCCTCATGTACACCGTTCGTTGCAGCTGAATCTCTGTAGCCTAGCTCAGCGAATCCGCAGGCTTGACAAGTAAGCCTGCTGCACCATAGCAAAGTGTCTTCACCAGCTTTGACTATGACACGTGTCTACTTACAGGGCATTGCCAGACGTCAAGAGAGNATCAACCTCACCCCTGGCGCCAACCACAGCATCACTACAGAGACAATGGGTGCTGCCAGAACGGTAAGCCCATGCAAGCAATACCTTCCTAAGCCCACTCTTATGCTATCAACACTCATGATTTCCACCTCAGGTAGAATTGGCCCCAGAGTGCAATTGGCTCCATATCTCAAAGTAAAAACTTTTTTTCGTGAGCTTTCATGTTTCATGGAAGGGCTTAAATAGGCCACAAGCATCCAAGCCCCATAATGAGGGGTTCAGTCACTGATAAGTCGCAGCACCAGCTTGTCAACAACATGGACAGCAGCAGCCCGGGCTCTGTGAGAGTTGAACAACTCTGCAAGACACGTGTATTGCCCCACCACTATTACAAGTGTGCAGCACACATATGTGACATACGCACAACACACACTAGGCTCCCCCAGCTTCGTGCAGCCTTGCTGCCTGTTCAAAACGAGAAAATTGCCATACATGTGCCCTGTATGGCCTCTCTGTTCTCAACAGGCTACAAAGGTGCACAAAGCTGGAATAAATGCCGCGTTTCTCTGTTTGCAACAGGCTACACAGCAATTTATAAGGCGCATGTGCATAGGTCAACTCAGCGATGCCATACATACCAAGTACGCACACTTGTGTTGCTGTGCAGATGGGCNCTTCAAAAGATGCTGTCCGCTGGGTTTGTCCACTCACACGCATGCATTGTGCTGACGGGAATCAGCCAGACGCACCTGCTCTTGCTTCTTGCCAAACTGCGACGTGCACTCAACAGGTCGGGCCAAACTGCAGTTGTCAGCAGTATGTGTATCCTCTCTACTACATGACTACCATGCTGCGCTGGTGATGTTACCTTGAAACTGTGACCATTGTCATCACTATATGACTTGGCAATGTAGTGGGCACCAGTCTTGTAGACTGGTAGAAATCATGCAGCCAGTCCTGCAACTGCAGTCAACTNGCTGCAATGACACAAGCAGCAATACAGAGCTCCAGATCTAGACAAGAAAAGTTCAAGTCATAAGGCATTTCAACCGTGTTGTGTGGCATGGTTCATAGGAGGCTTTTCTTGCCAAAGGCGACCTAGCAGCTCTAAATGTATGTAGTCAGGATTAGTTTGTGATGGGCTTTGACATGAGATGCAAACTTGCAGCCAGCTATGCACATTCACTGCTCCTGTATTCCTATGTGCACATTCTGCTATACATGCTCAGTCATNTGTCTTCTGCTACTGGTCACAGAATAGCATGTGCAGATGGCATCAGACTACCTGTTGCACATTTCATTCTGCATGTGTCGATTATGATGCAGTTCCAGGCGAGACCCCCACTCAAATGTCACAAGGGTCAGAATCTCAGGCAACACACGGTGCTTGCACATGTTGAAGCAGCAAGGCTGTGCCTGAGTTCTGTCATGCTGGCACTGAAGACTATAAGTAGCATGTCTTGCATGCTGTGACCAGCATGATGTGCTTCTGCAGGTCTATGACAACGGCAATGGGCTCTTGGCCCCGCGTATGTGGTGGAGTTTAGCATACCATGGGCATCCCGCCCCCCTTGTGCTGGACGGGGGCTATGCCAAATGGCTGGAGGAGGGCAGGGCTGCAGAGCTTGCTGAGCCCTGCCCTATCAATGCCAGCCCTGACTTGCGCCAATGGCATACAGGCTGCTCCTCTGCAGAGGAAACCACTTTGCCTTCGCAACAGAATGGCCCAAATCGCACAATGAAGGTGACCCGCCAGTACTATCACTGTGCCACTGCAGATCCGAACATGTCTTACACAACTAGTTATCCAGCTCACAACTCCCGTGCTCACTAGACCACAGCTGGTTTGCTGGGTGCTGCATCACNACCCTTCACAGAGCTTGCCGACACGGAGACGCAGAATTGCCGTCGCACGCATGTTGACCTCACCCTTGCTCCTTGGCAAGATGGTAAAATTTGTCAAGGCGATGCTTTCCTTTCGCTTTCTTGACCATGACTCCCTTTGTTTAGCTAGTGCAGGGGCTCGTTGGAGTCCCACAGACACAGATCAGGCGTCAAGACAACCGATACCAAATGGGCATTCGTTATCGAGCCTCGCTGCCTCGAAGAGAGGTCAAGTCGTGTCCCGTCACGAGCTGCAATAGACACAGGGACTGCACATGGAGTCGAGAGGNCAGCAAAAGACGACAGTCATGTGTGGTTTGTCAAGACGAACGGTGCAAACATACTTGCCATGTTAACCTTCTGAGACCAATCTGTGTTCTGCAGCGCAAGCCAAGTGTAAGCTAAGCAGCACACTGTCAGGACACCACAGCCGCNTTGCTACTTGAAGCAAAACACAGGCGTATGCAAAACCACACCTAGCTGCTTCTTGCTCATTAATGGGGCTTACGCCCTCTGCAGCTGTTTTTGTGAAGGCAGACCTTGCGCTTTTGAAGCGAGTTGGCCACTTAGAACATTGTATTGCATTGTTTTGCTGAATACTGTGAGGGATGCATCTGCTGCAATGTGCAAAAATTGACCAGTTCTGTGGCAGCCTTGTTGCAGCCCTTGTGCTTTTCACTCAGACTACGCTTGTTGTGAGGTACCTGTGTTTGATGCCATAGCTATCATTGAGGCAGTGCGGTCGCATCTGCAGGACTATGGTGAAGCTGCTTTGTATTGCCCTCGGGCAGCACTTGGCGGAGGTGTTGTGACATGCACATGTGAACCGNCTGTGGAGTTTAGGGCATACACAAGCCTGCTCACCATGCCCATGAGGCTTTGCAACATTGTTGTGATTGCTNATATGGGGAACTGGCAAACTTCCTGAAGACGCAAAGCACTCTGCTCACACGTATACAAATCATGACAGAGCCTCCTGAAGAGCTGGACGAGGAGTTTTGTGCACCCATAAAACAACTGCAAGGACTAGGTCCAGGTGCAACCTTCTCTGAACAAGCTGAGTCGTTGCTGTCGTCTTGCAATTCTGTACAAGAGCAAGTTGTTACAGCATACCAGCTAGCGAGGGAATGGGATTTTCCTGTACTAGATTATGTGTCAAGATTCTATGGAGCATGATTTTTACAGTTCGCTATGTGACCTGGTCTGATGGCCCCCACACCTGAGAATTGTGTCATGCGGATTCAAGGGCAGCACTGTGGTTGCTTGTCCTGGCAGCTACAAGTCTTGTGCCAACTGCCATATGTTGCAAGCAAGTCATGGGTGTTGCTGCTGACATACCTCTCAATCTGTCTTTGTTCTGACACCCCAGCCTGTGCTACAGAACACATGGCTTGCCCGACTCGAGCACAGAACACGGACAGGACTAAGGTGCACTTGCACCGGTACCTGTGTCACACCAGACCACATGACATTGTGTTGAAAATCAAGCCTCCCCCGGGTTACATCCAAACACGATAGGCCTAATTGAGATCAGCAAGGGATGGCCACGTATGAGCAGACGTCATGTGGACGGTGAAAGCCCAAGAACAGTATGGTGTTGTTTTCGACGTCTATTTTCAACTTGGTGTCGGAGCCCGGGGCTCTGCAAAATTTTAGGGTTTCTAGACCCTAAACCCTATTACCCCGCTCGGAACACGCATGCCAAGCCAGCNTCCAGCAAGTGTGCTGAACGTGTTCAATCTTGCAGGTACTTTGCACACTTGGCGCAGATGTCTGACATATCAGCAGACTTTATTCCCCCAACTGTGAGTCAGATACGACAAGTCAACCTGCAGCTACGTTCAGGCCAGCTAGTAGCTGCATCGACATTGCTAGAACTTTGCAAAGGCACTGGCATCCATGAGGGCACCTTGCAAAAGGTACAAAAGTGCTCCAGTAGCAACATTCAGTGCATGTACCAGTCAATGTATTACTAGAACTNCAGTAAAGAGTGTAGTGATGTTTCAGCAGCATTGATGCAGTCAGGTTTGCAGCAGCCAAATCAGCATGCCAGCAGTTGGCAGCAGATACATCTCCATGCTCATGCTGAGCAGAGCATGGAGCACTTGCAGTATGAGGCCAACCATCAGCAGAGGGCGTCAACCGGTGTGAGGGGTGCAGACAGTAGCAAGCAGGATGTGATGAACAGACAGGAACCCCCCCTTCACCAGGCGGGCTTTGCTTCACCCCCTGCCACTCCTGGAGGGTTCAGTATTGCATCTCCAGCTGAGCCACCGTTCTCAGTGCACAGGCTCCCAGCAAACAGGACTAGTGACATGGCATGGCGCCATGATGGCACATTGCTGAGTACACAGGCACCATGTCACACTTGGTCACAATGTGGTGCCAAGTTGGGTGTTGCAGTTGATCAGCAGAGACAAACAGTGAGCCCATTTATGCAGCGGGTTGCCAGCCAGATGCAGCGTGATGCTGCAGTGCTGGCTGCTCATGCAGACATTCAGCATGCCCAGCGTGCAAGAGCGGGCGCTGACATGACCAGAGACACACAACAACTGGTGAGCTGTCAGGAATGACCTGTTACAGCTGGAGTCACTGCAATACAGAACTCAGCAATGCATGCATTCTCACTCTTGTGCATGCGATGCATGGAACCTTCAAGCATGGCTCGCTCAGCATTGACATAGCTCGGTGCTTTGCTTCAAGTATCACAACCTCAAGACATGTCAAAGTCATTACAGCATTTGCATGAAGATCCTACACCTGAGTTGGGCGCGCAGCAATATGCACATGTTGTCACATTGCATGTGCCGCCCGTCAACAGGTGTCACCAGCCAGAGCAAATGGCATCCAGCATGCGCAGATCATGCAGCAGACCAAACGCACAGCTGAGCAGCAAAGACAAGCCAATGAGCAGCAGACTGGATCATGGCACAGTAAGTTGCTTGACTGGACATACACAAAGCCTTGGGAGCCACCAGCCGCATCACAGGCTAAGCAGCCAGCAGCATTACATGCTGAGCCACCAGCCGCACTTCATACCAAGCAGCCAGCAGTGTTACTCGCTCAGCAGCCACAGATGCAGCATCGCGGCACTCGTGGTCACACTGCTGCTCGTGAGCTTGCTGAGAGTTCTGTGCAGCCTATCAGCTACAACCAGCTTCCACGCTGTGTTGATGGCATTGCTGCCCCTGCAGCACAGCCCAAGTGCACTGCCTCCAGGCAGTCCAGCCATGATGCAAGCTGCAGACCCATGTCAAGTCTAGAAGCTGCCTTTGCAGTTGAGGATGGTGATGTTGACACCATGAGTCCAGTCAGTGCTGCCTCTCTGGTGCATGACAGCCAGGGACAGTGTCAGCCCAGAAGCGCAGATTCAACAGCGCACAAGCNAAATAAAAACGCTTTTGCAGTCAGGGCAACAGGACACATGTGTGTCTGGACTGCTTGTCAGACTTGAATCTGTTGTCCAGTGAGCCTGATGAGCACACTTGATCTGTCACCTCTGGTATTGTATATCCCTTCTGATTGTCTTGCAGGGTCATGATACTTCAAAGGTAGCTGGCTTGAGCTGCCGCAGTGGCCGTGTAGTCTTGGCTGGTGACAAGAACTATAATCCTGTCCCAATCACCATGATCTTGAGGCAGCATGATGATGAGATCAAGGGTAAGACACGAGCGTGTGCAGCTTGCAAGCACTACAATATGATGACAGCTTCATTGAAAGGTTCCTTGTTGCCTGATGAGCATTCCTGCCATGATGGGCCGTCACAGTCTGTACCAGCAGCATGTATGAAGTTTTTTGTAAGACCCGTCTGGGGAACACCCTTCAGTTTGCAAGCTGACATATGCAAACTAGAACTGCAGAATCGTAAGCTGTGCTTGCAGGTGTTACTGGGGGACACTTCACAGGTGCTGCTGCAATTTGCAACNTACTGCAGCCGCTGTAGCAAGTTTGCCTGCAAGTAAACAGACAGTAGCACTGGAACCTGCACAGGAAGCAAAGCATGCAGATGGAAGTACTTTGGCCATGGTGGGACAGGCTGCGCAGCATCCAGACAAGCCTCGCGTGCTGGTCCGCCTACGTCTATTCAAGCCAACATCTCCANATGAACAACTGCTTTGGATGTTGTGTCTAGCTGAAGGTCCTTGCTAATGTAAGCAGCAATGCGATGCTGTGATGCAGCCTTGGCGTCTGTCAAGACATCCAGCAGCAGCTGCAGATCCTGCATTTGGGTCCGCAACTGCTTCACTTCTGCATCTCTCGCTAGGCACAGCAGCTGATGCCGTGCATGTTGCTCAAGCAACAGCCTCAAGCAGGCCTTCTTCTTGGCTATGCTGTGCTGCTGCCGTCAGGCTCAGTCTTGGTCATCTCAGGTGATTAGTCTACAGGACTTGTGCCTTGCATCTAGCAATCTTGGAGCATGTCAACACAATGTAGTAGGCTGGTGTTCACATTGCGGCTGATGCCATGCCTGTGTGCCTTGGCCTGCCACATGTGCTGATCTTGACAATGTCCAAACTCAATTTTGACAGTACAATCTGCAGTAGTGCCTACACCATTGTGTTATGGCAGGTGTCATTTGGCCATTGCAAGTCTCTTGCTGCTGCTTGAGTAAGACTTCAGTGTTTTGTCCTACAACAACTGCAGTGTGTAGCAGGCCATATAGCCGCAGCTTGTGCAAGAAGCCTGTTCAAAGCTTGTGTTGTTGCACAGGGAACCAGATGGAGACCTTGTACTTCACAGCAGACAGGGCACTATCTGACAAGGCAATTGAACCCCTGCCCAACTTCCCAGTCCCCGTGACTCACCCTCAGAATGGCGGCTTCACTCTGCTTCCCCTACAGGGACCTGACTATGCTGCCAGGGTACAGCTTTGAGCAATTTAGAGCCAGGCAGCATTGTGCTGAGCTGCGGCANCCTCCCTGGCTTCAAATTCTTCTGGTGTATACAGGTCATGCATGTGATTTTGTGGACCGTACAGCGTCTTGACAATGTGCTTCAGAAGAGTGTCCTCCACCACTGGCTGCAAAGTGCATGTATGTGTAGCTTGCAGTGAGAGAGTCTGCTTGAGTGCATCATGCCAGTGGGAAGTAGCTTTTGCCAGGAAAACATTTGCAGGGGACACAACATGATTTGGAATTTGTTGTGGAATCAGTTGTCAAACTACTGGACCCTGACTTGCAGAGTGACATGCAGCTGATCAACAGTGAATGTGGCAGGTTTGGGTGTTTGGAATACATTGGAAGCTCACCTGCATGCGAATGCGCAGCTGANTCTGATATTCCAGTCGCTGACAAAGATCCAAAACTTGTCACATTTAAACAGTCATATGAGCAATCACGGCTGTTGGACGCCTTGCATGTTCTAAAAGACTGACAAGGTGGCAAAAGTATGAGCAATAATGTACACACATACTCAGGTGCACAGAAATTGTCACAGCCTGTATAGTTGCCAGCAAACAAAAGTTAATGCAGCTACAACATCACTTGAGCACTTCAGCAGCTGATGGATGTGATGACTATGGCATGTGTTGGACATGACAGCTGAAGACTCTGCTATACTTCACAGGCAGTAAGCCCAGGTTGACTGCCGCTAGTGGGAAGCCGCTGAGCACCCCTACTTGTAAGCTTTGATGTCACAAGTACAACTTGTGGCTTGTTGCACACGCAAAGTGCATGTATGTGTAGCTTGCAGTNCGGAATGTCATGCTTTGCATTGCAAGACACTGATCTCACAGCTGCTATCAAGCATTGGACTGGACACCGACAGTCCTGGTAGTTGCGCAGCCACCAAATGCACAATCATGCATGTGGTGTATGCACGGGAATCAAATGTGGGCTGTGCAGACTTGAGCAAAAAGAACGCCCACATGCTGTGTGGCAAATGCTGGCTGGTGTCTGAAGCCCTTGTACCTGCCCTCATTAACAGATGGGTCTGCTTACCTGCATGCAAAGGTGTTTGGGCAGCGTTGTGCTGTGTCTGTGTCAAAGCTAGAGTGCCAGTAGCCGTCATCAGGCACAAAGATGGGGCCTCCAGGGCAGTGGGCAGTGTCAGGGCAGGTCTGGCACTGCCCTTTGTTGTCACCAGGGTGAAAGCTGTAGGTTTGCTCCTGACACTCCCGGCAGATGTTGTTATCATACTGCTCTCCTGCCTGACAACCCCTACNTGCTGGGTGTACACAAGTCACAAGACACTTTTGACCTTCATAAGTCTGGTAGACATCGAGACAGCAGTGTGGTCGAGGTTGACGTTCAGCGATCTTTATGGTCTTTCACCGAAGGTGCATATCAAGTTGTGAATGTGCAACACGTTGCAGCATAAGTCCTGACGACTTCCTGTGCTCTTGAAGGGTGGCCGGATGACCAGCGTGACGCAAAAAGGAATGAACTCCGTCATGTTCTAGATGCAGCTGTGTGCAGCCAAGACGGGACTGTGTTCTACTACCAGGGTCTGCATGACATTGCATCTGTGCTACTGTTTGTCATGGGAGATCTGGGAGCCTATCACACATTAAGCCATTTGTCACAATGTCAACTTCGTGACTGTACCAGGTACGCAGCCAGGCATCCTGAACTTGAGGAACAATCCACATTGCTGTAGACATAACATGTATATGTTTGGCAGGTCTACACTTGATGCGGTCTTAGAGCTTCTTGGGCTCTTAATGCCAATTCTGCATGAGGTGATCAGCCCATGTTACTCACTATGCAAAACTTTTTAGCAAGTGCTCATTCAGTACACTTTTGTTGGTGGGGTCCAGAGTGACTGCTACTATCTCTAAGGCTCGCATTGCAAAACGCACATGACACGACAACCTGAGCTAGTGCTGGATGTCATGCCACAAGTTCTGCAGAGCTGCTGCCATTGCATGCTGAGCCAATGGCTTCTCAGATGCAGAACTGTGCCTCTTGCTCAAGCAAAGTCTGCATGCTGACTGACAGCAATTGNCGGGTCTGCCTACTGTTGTTATCAACACTGCCATGTGCATGCAGGACCCTGCAGACAAGCGCTTTNCTCTGGGTTTGCCTCTGCCGCCAACAGCACCGCCAGACTCTCTATTGCCTCCAGTTGTTCTGCTAGCTGTGCCTGTAGTTGCTGCTGTACAGACTGGTCTGNGCACGAAGCTGACGACATGGCTGCAAGGCTGTTCTACAGTTTCTGCTCACACACTGCTGACAGCNCCAACTCAGGCGCAGGTCAGCTTTATTCATGCTATGTGCTCATGCAATGTGTTTTCACAAGCTCTCTGTTGGTAGTCAGACCGCCCTACGTCATGTGTCTGTTTCCACAATGTGGACGTGGTTGGATGCTGCAAGTGACACTGTAGCATGCAGGTGAGGCTGGGTCTGACCACACACAGCAGAAACCCAAAGCAGCCAACACTCTTGTACCTCAAACATTGCGTAATTTAATGCTGCCTTGCACAGCTTTGCGTTGTTTTCGTACTACGCAAGGCAATCTAGCACACCACAGTCTATGCTATTTTCATGTAAATTTGCTGTACTCCTGCGCCATTTGTACATTGAAACTGCGTGATGTCTATGTTGCTGTCGTTGTCAACATCTCATCCTGGTCTGCAGGCAATGCTACAGTATCTGTGGGACCTGCTGCACCAAAAGCAGCTCAGCAAAGCCCCTCTCCAACCTCATTTGCTTCACAAAATGGGAGCAGTCTGATCTGAGCGGTGCGCCAGCGGATGTGTGCCGCCAATACCTAGGGTGTGATAATGCATGCATGTGTGGAGTTAGATCAGTGTGCATGATGTACAGTCATGCAGGCACAAACGAATGAAGCGTCAGCGCCAGTAATGAGGCAGCTTGTCGACAAGCCAGATGTGCTGCAGTGCCTGTTCTNAGTCCCCCTACACAGTGTCATGAGTCTCAGGGCAGCTGCCATTGAAAGAGCGGCAAGTGTATGCCTGGAAGTTAAGGTTCGCAGCAGAGCTCTGCGCAGACCGTGAGGCATTGCAGCGACTGTGCTTGAACTTACAATGTCGAGGCAACATACATGCTAACAGGTCTCCCTGCACTTTAATGCTGTGATTTTCAGATGAGAGTGCAAAGCATGAAATCTCTGCTTTACAGATCAAGGGTGCAGTGATTGATCATGTAGATGTCTACATAACTACATTGTATATTGTAGAGCATGCACAGAAAAGATGGTGCTGACCTGGAGGTGCTTGGTAAAGCCCAGTGCTGCATACGTGCTGGCCTGGCCTGGGCAAAGCCCCAAAGCACGCTCGTACACTTGTATTGCTTCTCCCCACCGCTGCTGCTTGCGGTAGCAATGCCCCAGATTTACCACAACTGGCTCCCATCCTGTCAAACAACATGACAAGTGGTCTGCAGCTGTAAGCGCTCAGCTACCTATGCAACAGCGCCCCTGTTGTGAGGGCATGCTGCTTGCATAGCATATGCATCTGTAAACAAATTTACTGCTTATGGCCTCAGACTTACCAAGTATGGCTGCTTTGCCAGCTGAGATACAGGTCTAGTCTGGCAGGTTTGCAGTTACGTGTATTAGACACTTCAAGCAGAAAGTCAACATACCTGCAGACACCCTATCTATGTTGTGAATGCCCTCCAAACATACAGTACAAGCAGGCTTTGCTTGGTTATGTTACTTACCAGCATGCAGCCTGCCAGGCACAAGCTCTAAGGCTCTCAAGAGCCATCGCTCAGCTGGAACATACTGATGGTTTCTGTACATGAGCACGCCCAGCTCATTGCATGCCAAGGGANTGCCTGCAAGGGTGCAAGCCCTGTGAGATTATGCTTTGCACGTTAGCTGCGTGATCCTGGCAAAGCCTGCTGCAATACCATGTTGGCTGACTGTCTGTTGTCACAAATTTTGGCAACGTAATCAAAAAAGTTAAAAACATTCTGCATATCCTGTCTTGCCAGATCGCTTTAATTTGCCCCAAATATTTACGGCAGTCAATAACACCACGTGACGTGTACAATGGTCATCCAGCCTGCGGTCTAGAATGTGCCTTTGCATATGGAGAACAATTCAGGACTGGGTATGAACAGCAGGGTGCGCATTTATAACTCAGCAATCAGAATGCTGCACTGCTGTGACTCGCTAGCATGGCTGCAGCATCTTAGTCATCACATGTTTGTCTCACACAATTTCCAGCCTGACTGCATAACAGTAGCTACTATGGTCATGCTTACATGCTTCTCTGACAATCACTCCTGCTCTACACAAGCGCTTGCTCACGTACTACTCACACTCATGTACTACGCTCACAAACATACTCGCCTTTGCGGTTTGTGGAAACAACCTGCATGAGACATTGACTTTGGCACTCCTCTCAAAGCTGTTGATATGCATACAGGTGACCCTGGTCAGGCGCTGGTGCAAAGTGTCTGGGTTGGCCTTATCACAGGCTTCATACTGTCAAGTATCCAGCAAAACAAGGGGCAGGGTCTGTGAGGCTTGTCACCTTGGACTCAGGGCACATACTTGCGGAACAGTATGCAGGAGTTGTGTCCGCCAAAGCCGAACGAATTAGATAGGGCTACATTGATGTCTAATTGCTGTTTTTGCGATCCAACCAGAATGCTAGTGTCAACGTCGTCTTCAGGATCCTCTATGTTCAGGTTGGGATGCACATAGCCTGCAGTGAGCGCAGCATCTTGGATGTCACCAGCCATCGCTGTGTATGTCAAGCTGTTGCAACGTAGTCTTGGGGGCAAACACAACATTAGCAGCCCGGGACATATGGGGGCAGATGATGGCTATCAAGTATCAAATCTGGTCAGCACTGTCACCAACAGCATTGTGCACATGACCTGTATGCTGTAGTTGACTGCAATAAGCCGCTCCCGCCTGAAAATCCAATTGCAGCCGGCCAGTACTGTTGAGCTGCTTGTAACGCAGCATTAAGTGGCATGTATGCTTATATCTGTAGAGTGCTGTAAAGATATGCATATTGTGATATTGTTGGTAAGCAGCCAAAATACTAGACACAGGGAATGCAGGGCGAGCCAAAATGAGAAGATCCAAATCGTGTTGATGCATGTCCCGACTCACCAGTCTGCAGGGCTTGAATGGTTGCAACAGCCTCAACAGCTCCAGCAGCCCCAAGCAAATGCCCTATCATGCTCTTTGTGCTGTTGATGCGTAGCTGGTGACTGGGCAGGGCGTTTCTGATTGCCCTGTACTCTGCCATGTCTCCTGCAGCATTACATTGGCAAGCTGACATCTACAGTACCAAAGCTGAAAGTTCACATGATTTCAGACATGAAGATAGCTATTCTCAAGGTAGAAAATGCAAAAAGTTTTTCATGAGGTTGTAAGGGACCTCACGGGGCTTGTCAGACTATGAAGTGAACCACATGTAAGCGTGTTTTGGATTTCGTTTTTTTTGTACTGCTGTCATCAGTGCATCGCAGTGCACTGCATCCAGAGTCAACTGCTGACTGGCGCTCATGACACTCTAGTAGGCTTACCTCCAGTCCGTTCACATATGGGTTTGCCACAGATCTGTGCAACTTGCAGCATGACCTGTACATAGTAGCATGCATGTGCATGCTTGCCATCATTCCTGCCTTCAGCATGTGTGTGCGTTTATGTGCGCTTGCTGACATTCAGGAGGTTGACAAGCGTAGCTGTGCTGAAATGATGGCATGGAAAGGATGGTGAGGATGTGAACTTGCTTACTGGCAATTCTTCTCCTGATGTACTGGACTGTGGCAGTCCAATGCATCCGGCACCATGATATGTTGCCAAGCTATGGCTACAGCATGCTGCCAAAAGGCAAGAAGGAGAAGAATATGACATAGCTGGCAAGCAGGAGACTGTGACCCACCTACAGGTGTGGAAGTCCCATGCGCATTGACATAATTCACATCATCGGCTTGTACACCTGCATCTTGCAAACCCCTGCAGGTACACACCCCCAGGTCGGCACCAGCATCTCATGGAAACCCTACTGCGCTTTTAGCTTCCTCAGCTACAACTTAGGGTTCCTCAGGTAAAGCACAAGTTTCTGATGGCAAGGCTTGCACAGTGAGGTTTCTTTGAACCTTACATGTCCGCACAAACAGATAGTCTAACAGCAGCAAGAACTTGCCTGCTGCTGCGTGCCTCATTCCTATACACACGCAGGCTGATGGGTGAGCTGTCAAGCAGCTTTATGCATGTGCTGAGACCACAGAGGTTTTTCAAGTGCTGGCCAACACCACTGGGGCTCAGGACCAGCACTCAGCCACTCAAGCGAGGGACTCTCNTGCTCAAGCCATAGACAGACTGCCAGGACGGTGTTGCTGCAGCTTGTTATGGTACAACATGTTACACATATCTCTTGAGAACTCGTTAGCTTCGTTCATGTACTAGGTGTTGATGATGTTGAGCTGCCTGTAAAGTATGTTAAGTCTGGCATTTGTATGTCAAACCCAGCTAGCAGCCCACAAGTGTGACCACCTTTTGTCTGTAGAGGTGAGTCAGGGCAAAACGTTCCTTTTGTGCAACCTGCACTACAACAGTGTACTAGAGTGTTCAAACATCTGTTTGTCTAAGCGAACAGCACCAATTGCAAAGACTTGTGTTGTTATTTCAGTTTTTTCATTGGTCATATGACGCTGATATAAGCTCTGCCAGGTTGTCGATAGATATGTTGTGATTGACCGGCTGGGCATGTAGGGTGATTATGCAGTGAGCTTACACGTGTGTAGCACGACTGTAACCGTGCAGTACAGCCTTGTATATCAGTCCAATGAGTATGTACGAGTTTGCCTTCGTAAACCTGACTCGGCAGCTGGCGGTGGAATCAGCTGACCTCACAGTGCACGGCTTATTGAGCATAACAACAGCAGACCACGTGACCATGACTGCAGTTGTTCAAGTATGACTTGTCTGGGAACGCCGAAGTGTTCATCAAGACCTAACAGGGTATGTAGATCAAGCATAAAATGTCCGTCATGATTATACGAACACAACATGAGATCAGATCTCACCATGCGGATGAACTGACATGTGAGGCCAGTCATGCCAGCAAAGAAGCACCGCAGTGTATAATCATAAAAGCTAGTGATCAGCTAGATTACCCCTGAGTGCAAAGGAACTTTGCCACACAAGATGTCGACAATCCTTTGCTGAGCTCAATCTCTGCGTGTTGACATGCTGTGAGCTACACAGCTGCTAACCTGTACTGACCTAAAAGAGCAGCGCGTATGTTTGCCGCAGCAATCACATGTTTGGCTGAGACACAAATGCGATTCATGCTTGATTGAGGTCAACAGGCCACATTGTAAGGCACACATAATGCCACACCTTCAGTAGAACCTGAGCCATGAAGCTCAGCATTGCACATTGACNATATGTAGTTGCGCATGCTCGGCGTGAATGTGGCCTGATTGTCAGCCCGACGGTTCACACACCGGCGCGCGTGGCTGACTGCCTGCTGATCAGCGAGATCAAGTTCAGAAACAGCATGGCCAATTTGTACGTGTTGTGCATCACTTGTTGGCATAGCAGCATACAAAGACATGGTACAGCTGCAGGTGCTAGCCTGGCTTGTCGCTGCATGCATGCAGGACATTCGATATACTATGGAGGGAGGCCATGCTGGGGTTGTTGGACCAACTGGAGGCAGAAAATCCAGAGGATCGTGCACTTGCCCCTAAGGCACGCCTTGTACTCGCCTGCCCTGCTTGCAGACGGTGTTGCTGCTCTACCAAACAGCTTCACATGCATGTCTGCTGCAACAATGCACAGACAGCCTGCAGAGCTGATCTGATGCAGCATACCTACTTGCAGACCTTTGGCGAGTGGGCTAGCACATATGTCAAGTATGTGCAACTCTTCAAAAAGCTTGAAAGGGCATACGACCAGGCTGTCCACCCTCAGAAAAGGAAAGACATGAAGGGAGCTTTGGAGGCTTGCATGGGCCGAGTTCTTGAAGTCAAAGCTTGGTTGGTATGTTGAAATGCGCTGCTCTTAGTGTCGTGTGTTCAGGAACAGATGACAGGCAGTCAAGTTCCAATGCTGTACAGGTCAAACTTGATCGAGGCCTAGACTTTTCTGGCTTGGATGATGTGCTGGTGGATATGAAGCTGGGACCANGATTTTGCGAGTCTTCCCTAAAGTGACTGCATGGGGCCTGTGCCCATTTGCAAGTCAACCATTGAGATGTCCTTGACCTGTGCTGTTGCGACTTACACACATGCTGTTGCGACATCACGTGTGACAGGTCTTGCAGGCAGGTCTTCTCTGAGCATCAATTTGTACGGTGCCCAACATCAGCGTCATTTTGTTCAAGCCATTTGCTGAACTGGCAGCAGTGTATTGCAATCCCCCTGTGAAGGTTGTGTACATGATGTGCAGGATGCAGAGGCTTTTCATCAGAGCCTGCTGCACCCAAGTGCTTGGTACAAGCTCAAAGATGGTCCCTCGCCAGATCATTCACCACGAAATTCAGAGTCATAAATGCTGATATAGTCCTGCACCATGTACACTACACAATGCCCTAACAGCTTGACGTTGAGTTTAGTGCACACATGTGCTCTGAAGCAGAGTTACTGCAAGTTTCAAGCGTTGAGTACGAATTTGTCCTGCTGTGTTGATAGAGACTATATGTTAGTGTGTCTGGTCGTACTTGGTATGTCGGCACGGACCGTGCAAAGTGTCAAGTAAGCTGTGTCGTGCATGTACAGCAGTGTCAGCGTGCAACAGCGCTGCAATACTATAAGGTCAATCGTTGCAACAGATTGCCTGTGGGTGCCAGTTTTGTGGAATGGCTGAAGCTCATTGGTTTATGACAGCGCGCATCGTGCAGCCTAAGCTACAAATAATGTCACGGGTCAGCATGGCTGTTCTCATGCGTGTTTTACATTGAGTCTCAAGCCACACCTGCCATGAACATGCGGAGGTTACAACGTGATAATGGCTGTTGCTACTGCTGTCAGGTCTAAATCAAATAGATTGCTATATAGTAAAATCTACACATAGCAATCCCTGCTACACCTTACAGTAACTAACCTGGTAAAGACGCGCAATCACAGCAAATCAAGCAGAGCAGTACCTCACAAGGCAATTGCCCTCTGGTGAACTGATGCATACACATGATACAACCCGTAATATCAGCACTCAAAGTAGTAGCGACCTTATTCAGGCAGCTCTACACATGTGGCTGTACAGAGAAGCAGTTCNGGGACGCAGCAGAGCTGTCAGCCTTAGCTGCGCTGACATGCACCATGCCTGGTCACACCAACCATGCTATAGCAGGGGTTGGCTCCGTGACTTCAATCAGCATAGTTGCTGACATATGCTGGACCTTGCATGCATTCATGCATTGGTGACATCTGTGAAGCCATCAGATTGCTCTGATTGAACAGCAGAGCAGAGCAGATGAGTGTGGTGATGCCAGCATGTGAGTCTGCACCAATGGCAGGGAAAGGCTGAGACCTCATGCATGGTCACGTCAACAGAAGTCTACGGTGTGGCATAGCTACCTGAGGCTCTGGGTTGGCCGATGTGCAAACAATGCAGTTGAGACTGGAGAGGCTAAGGCTGACAGGCCAGTACAGCTCGCTGCTCTTGCGCCTATGTGCTGACACAAACACGGGAACCCAAGCGCCACCAAAGCCGGCAGTTCTAAGCCTCAGCACACCCTGCAGGCCCATGCTAGCGCTGATCATCAGCAGCCTGGCATACAATTGAGCAGTCGTGCCATGCAGGATGCTCAACATGGATCTCCACAGCAAGATGGAGCCACTTGGAGTTGCTTCATGCTGTTGGCAAGCTTGAAAGTGTCTGCAGGGTTTAGGATTTGTACTATAACAGCATCCTGGAGATCCCAGATGCAGCTTTGCCTAGAATACTTTGACACAGGCGGCAATTGGATTGCCAGTCCATTCCCCGTTAGTGCTAACGTGGCTTGCAGCTCAGCAGTATATCAGCTAGCTGAGCTGCTTGGCCTGTACAGCGGAGATGTAATGCACGAACTTGCAATGACTGCCTGGTGTGACAGAAATGCAGTGCAACATTTCACAAGGACAGTGGACATGCAATGCAGTAATAATTATGATATATACATGGCGCAGCGCACAGGTGGTGTAGTGCAATGTGATGATGCTCATATGGCGCGATACATATGCAACATGCAAGGTCCTCCTTGTATTTGTACAACACAATACCTCTGAATCGTAAGTTGACAGAAGGTCTTCTTCTGTGAAACCAAGCCACGTCAGAGTTGCACCAGGACTAAGCACAACCCTACCAGAGACTACCTGCACACTGTTGAAGATGTATGCCATGCTGTCTGAGCTGCACATGTTGCACTTAGCTACCAAAACATATGCCAATGGGTCACTAGGCAGTTGCAAGCTCTGCACATGAACTGTTTCTGCAGTACATGATCTGTATGATGTGTAACCGTTTCTGACAGACCTGGACCATGCACCCGTACATATTGCTCTCCATGCCGGAAGCAGGTACTATAAACGGATATTGCAACTGCACCGCTTCAAAAGGGAGACACACAGTACATGCAGAAGGTGACATAAATTGCCTAGGTACATCTCAAAATACTCAGAAGCCAGTGTTGCACTGTGGCCACTGCTGTCTACAGACTGCATGTTGACTTGGCCACCAATGGGATCATGCATGCAGACTCAGTGAAAGTGTTGATCATGCATGGCAGGCAAATCAGCACCTAGATTGCCGCAACATCTGCACTTCCGGGGTCTGTTGCAAAAGCTTTACTAAAATTGTCATGCAAGCTACTACCCATACAGTCCGGCATGCAAAGCCCTTGAACAGCGGGTGTACAGCATACGCAGCAGAAAATGGCATTGCCAACTATCTGCTGCTGCTGCTGCATACATGCATGCATGCCAAACCTGCACGGCACAGGGATACTGCGTGCCATGCATGCTGATTGTTGGATTTCAAAGCTGAAATGGACCTGTTGCAACTGCCAGATACATCTCACCATTGCGCGATTTGTGCATATTGCAGCGTGCTGGTGATGCATGCCACAGGAAGAACTCAACCTGTGGAATGGCCAAACACAACACACCCAAAACCCTTGACCCTCACCCACATCAACAAGGGTGTCACTAGTGGTGCTACCTGTTGCTGCTCACTGACGTCATACACAGCATAGCTCAGGAGCTGATCGGTGCCGCTCCCAGGCGAGGCAGAATGCCAGACCACAGCCAACAGATGGTTCTGTGCCGCTAGCGCCACAGCTGGGCCTTCTAACGTGCTGATGAAGCTTTGCAAGCCTACATTGNAAAAGCACAAGCACAATGGTTTGAGTCACATACGGCAAAGGCACAAGAAGACAAACAGCAGTGGCAGCATACCGCTCGGTCAAAGGGCAGAATGAAACAGCGCTTTGCATCCTCCTCTGTCGGGGCGCAGTCACACCGATCTCGTCTGCTCTTCAAGTCTTCAAAGCGGTTGTATGTGTAATGCAAGACAGCTGACTGATCACACTGCTCCTCTCTGCAAGTTAGCATACACTTCAGCAGACAGTAGTGCCAAACTTGTCAAGGAGATGTAGGCTGCTCTTTTGCAGACAAAGTTTGCTTGGTGAGCCGCCTGCTGTCAACTAGTGTGCAGAGTCTGTAGAGCTGATCTGCCTTGACTAAACTTGACTACATGCTTGCCCAGCACAACACTGAGATTTAGCACTACTTCTTCTGCTGTCTGCGTGGTCACTTGGGAGCAAAACCAGCATAATGCGAGGCCGGCACAGCACTACATGGCATGCCATAACACGACATAGCACAGCGCAGCAGATCACAGGACAGGACAGCACAGCATGGTATGGCGCAGCACAGCACACTCAACTGGGCTATTGTGGATGCTCTGCATAGTCGGCTGAGTTTTTGATCTCAGAATTCTGACACCATGCATTGCAGCCAATGATGCTATGCCCTGACTGGACAGCATGGTACAAACAGGAAACAACAAGCATGTTTATGCCGTTCTACATATGCATGCATGCCATGGAGATGTGTGCAANAAACTTGACAGCTGGTGCGAACATGAGAGCCGTACCTACGGTTGAAGCGCCTGGACTGCAGAAACCCTGCTGGCCTGNGCCAGTCCGTGTTGTATACATGCATAGACACAGCACTGCCAGATACACAGCGCCAAGTGTTATCATGGTCATTGAAAGATTCTTTGGATGCATACACAACACATAACTGTCATTGCTGCTCAGCCACGTCAACACGCCCTGCATGAGTTGAGTCTTGCAGACATGTATGCCTGGACTGCAGAAACCCAAGTGCTACATGACAATCACTTGACATGCAGACGCAGCCTTCACACTGCATAGCTGGTCTGCAAATTTGTTTCTGAAAGAGGATCAATGTCATGTCTGCCTTTGACTGATCATGCTTGANGCTGCTCAGTGCTAGCGCGATAGTGTCAACAAGAGCTCTTGCTCGCAATCGCGCGATAGCGTCAAGAGCTCACACTCGACGCATGCTTGTGCAGACGAGAGAAGTCGAGCCAGCTCTGTGGAAGTCTGTGTACTATAAGCCTATAGAAGAGTTCCGCCGTAGAATCAAAGCTGCTGCAGCAGCTGGTGAAAGGGGCAGAGAGCCCTTACAGAAGGTACAGTAATGTATCACAACTTTTGCTGCACGTGTACGTCATCCTACAAGCATGTAGCTCCAGCAATCAGGCGTTTGCAGTACAACAAAACTGCATGGCCAACAAATCCCACATGGTACGACATGCGCCTTGTTGGTGCAGGTCAAAGGCGCCTTTGGTAACTTTTTAAAGGAGGGTGCCAATTTCTATCGGGAACTTGCCCTGAAGCTTCAAGCAGCCTATGGGGACGTGGGATACAGTTTGACAGATGCAAAACTGCAAGTGCTGCCAGAGCTGCCGAAGCAGGACTATCAGCAGCTGGATTGCTCAGTGTCTGTTTACCGCTGTTTGATCTGTCTTGGAGACATCTGCAGGTAGCTTCAGTCCCTGACATTGCCAGCTTTGCTTTGGTCGAAAATGCTACAGCATGTCACGCTGGAAATGTGATGTTCAACTGCAGTTCTGCTCATACGTTCATCCACTGACATATGATAGACACTTAGGGCCTGTGCATACATGCATATACATCATCGTGCACAGGTCACCAGCCACATGTGTACACAGCTATGATAGCATTGAATAACAATATGTAGTAGGGGAGTAAATTAGCTTTGAGATGCAAGTGTGAGTACAATGTGCGCAGTAATGCACGCAAGTTATGGGTCTGCACATTGCATGTGTATTGTCTGCAATACAGATCTGACTTGGATGTGAGTGTTTAAGGTTATGCTGAATGCTTCAGACCGACGCATTCGATGTTGCTGTGAGCTGTACAACACAGCTTGTACGCCTCATAATTCAATGACACGAGGTGCAAAAAGTTGCATCAAAGGTGTCGTTCATGCCACTGAACAAGACATATTGCTGACATGACAGCACAGGCAATGGCGCCTACCTGGAAGAATGCTGTTGGGGCTGTGAACTTGTCCAAGGAATGTATTGGCGACCGTTCAATATAGGTTTGCTTGTCTTTTGGGTAGGGTCCTATCAACTGATCAAGGTAGCGACTCTCAAACTTGTGGGTCTCTTGTGCCAACAGCTCCAAATCTGCCACACCGTAGTGAGATGCCCCAGCACTGAACACATCCCTGCGTATGGCATGCAAAAGCTGTATCTGCAGCCATATAGCAAGCATTGACGACATGTGACCTTTAATATGCTGCCTTGCATTTCTAGTGGATTTGCTTACAAGCTGTGGCTATGTGCACTGAATCAGCGCCGGGCTCAATGCTAGGTACATATGGCTGCCATGTGCAAAGTGTTTTCAGGACTTACACAGGAAGACTACTACTGTCTGACTTGTGTGGTGGTTGTTACAGCAGACAGTAATAGTCTTCTTGTGTATGTCCTGAAAACATTTTGCACATGGCGGTCATATGTACCTAGCACTAACAACCACCACACAAGTATGATGCCTGNACAGCCTGTCCTTTTGGCCTCAGCAAGTCAACTTGCTCCTCGTCTACTATTGTAACTGAGCTTGTGTACCTGCACAAGCGGTGAACATAGGTGTGAGTATGGGCTAACCTTCACCCTGCAGCATAGGAGCCCCGAAAAGGTTCACACAGACATAGGCAGAGTGCCGTGTGACGCCCCAAGACCACATTGTGGTACGCATCTACAAATGAAGCAGCATCTTGAGTCACTGAATGTTGCTGATGATGAAGAGTGCACAGTGGCTATAGAGAATTACGCTGATAAAGCCTGCAGCACAGCCACAGCTGGGGCACGCTGATACAGCCTCTGTGCCAAGCTGATGTTCTCCTGAGTGCCGATGTTGGCAGTGCATGCCACGACTGCACAGACAGCCAGTCGTAAGGTCATTGGCTTGGTGCTGCATATGTTTGCAAGCTTAGTGTTGCAAGTTATGCAACGCTCACCAGGCAGCAAAGTGCAAGTGATGACTTCGAGGTGCTGCTGAAGCGCGCTACTAACGCTGTATATCGGATCACGGTCACACAAAAGCTCACGCTGCACCGTGTCCAGAGCTTGAGCCAGTGCACCAGAGGGCAGCTCAGCTCGCCCCTGACAGTGATCAGCGTTCTTTTGGGGCTGGACCGTGAGCAAGTTGAGCAGGTCTCGCAAGATGTGCTCCAATACTTGCGGATCGCTGCACGACTGTATTGCTTTACAGAGTTGCAGAACGTAGTTGTTGAAAGCAAGGTGTAGACTTAAGCCTAACGCCATACTCACGAACGTTTATACAAACGGAGCAACGACGTCATGCTGCATTGAGCCGTGACAGCAGTGCCCTCATCAAGTGATTGCTGAGTTCTGTGCGTATCATGCTGTTGCGTTGCAGTGTTCAACGTTCTGCANCGTCAGGAGCTGAAAAAAGGTGGATTGATTCATGACTGAAAACACAAGTGCCAGCAGATGCGGCTGACCAGTTTTGGCCAATTGACATAGTCAAGTAGCAGTACTCATGAATGAGATACCTGGTGTATCTGCAGCTATATTGAACAAAACCACAGGTAGATACTGGACTACTCTGTCAGAACTCGTTCTCATCACGTTGGAGCAATAGCAGTACCAGCTCAATAGGACACAGTCAGATTCCAGGTCTGATGGCAAAGCGCATCCCCAAAATCATCATCACTCAGACTTGCAGTCAAGGGCCATTGAGGTGTACCCCCAAGCCGACTTGATGGCACCCACAGCCGCGACAACAGAAGCAGAAATCCCTTGCCCTGACTGAGCCTGTTGATCAGCCTGCAACATGCATGTGCCAAACAGGTTGTCGCTGGCAGGCAACATTGCACAGTGGCCATGTCTATGGCATGGCTAACGGTGAGGTGATGTGTCCAGCAGAGGGAGACCGGTTGCATGACTAAGAAGTAGTTCAACCATGCCAAGGGATTGGCAATGCATCTCACATGCAGCCTTGTGTATAAAGCAACTGGTATACAATGTGATTTGGTGGTTGGGCTTGTCATCACGACAGCAGTGAGCCCTGATAGCACATTCTGACTGGACACTTTGGCAAACATACCTGTCGATGAATCTTGAGCGTGGTGGCCTGATCACCATGGCATTTATGCAGAAGTGTTGACTTGTGGCAACATCTTCTGCAGCATCTTGTGTATACTGAGCCCACGCACTCTGCAATGGGAACAGAGGACTCAGGTACATACAGCAACCACTGACATCACAAGACTTAGGTCGATGACAATGCTCAATACACATTGGGCTGCTATGAACACGACAGCACATTGGAAAGCACACTCTCATCGTTTGCTTGTACCCACTACACCGATACAAGTGCACTTGCTAGCCTTTGTATTGCAGATGATTTGGCAATTTACTTGATGGAGTGTGCACATGTATTGCAGATGATTTGGCAATTTACTTGATTGAGTGTGCACATGTACAGGCAGCTGCTGGCAGGCAAATGCCTGGACTCTATAGGGTGCACTGTGTATGTGCTGCTGAAATAGATCCTACTGCACTGGCAATTTGCTCACCNCCCGCAGGATGCTGAGGTATTGACAATGTCACAGACATGAGCTGACGTGTATGCAATGGCAAAGTTGCCTCATGTGACACCAGCGGTCATCAGTTCGCATCAGTTTGCATCTACACTTGATCAGAAGGGCTCAAGGATCAGGTTTCGCTATGACAGCACGGCAGCAAGAACCTCTTGTCAACTGCAACTCAGGTGCCACTTTGCACATCAGATGGGTTCAATGCACAGNGTCGACCCAACTTTTGTGCTCACACTATGTACTGGGTGGACACCATTGGAACAAAGCTGATCTGGGTCAAGGCCATGCCATGATATCCAAAAAGACGACAGCTGCAATGCTGTAAGCTGGACAGCTTGTACAGGTTCGTACCTGTGTTGACAAGATGCAATATTACCTGCAATTGCAAGCACCTCAATGGCATTGCGCAACATTGCAAGCTTCACTGTGTCAGCAGCCACCAGCTCATGTCACACAACTTGTCCTTGGCTTTGTTCTACACAAAAAGCAGTGTGGATGTCTGCACAAGAGCTGCCTGGGATTGCGACAGCAGTGCACATCTGCACATCCTTAGCAGTCAAGTGTTGCAAACTCTCCTGGAAATGGCCATTTATGCTGCAGACAATGCTGATAAGCAAGCTGCTTCTGGAGGAAATCGAGCAGGTGCTGGATGACCAGCACCAATCAGACAGCCTGGTGCTGCTGGGCTGGGCTGTTGTTGCTCATGGCATCTTGACAGGGCAAGGGATGTGCAAGGAGCTGGCATTGCTTCAAGTATACAAGCAGACATGGATGCAGACTGTTCCTGCCCACATGCGAGTGTAAGTCAGCGTTCATGTAGGGTTGTACTTTCAGGTGCTGTATTTTTGTGCACAGTAAGGGCTGTGATCAAAATTGAATGACTTATTTGCGTTTGTGTAGTGTGTATGGCAAGTCTCCTGCTGCTGTTTGCTGGTCATATGAGATGCATGCTGTCGGTTCTATATGTGACAGTCCTTGTGTTGCAGTGCGAAAGCGTTGCCTAAATGTACAATGCCGTAGTGCTTGCCCATCTGCTGTACAGGTACNCAACAGCATATTCAAGGTGATGGCAAAGCCACAGTTGTGTTGCTGAGAAGAGATGATTCAGCACTGGATGTCCTGTAATCATACCCACAAGCAGTGTTGGTGCCACAAGTGCTAGCAGTGCTTTCAGATCTGTATGCAGAGCTGTGCTTACTCTTGTGCACAGCCTGTTGATGCCTTCCACACTGTGCCAGGGCAACTGACCATCCCAACTTTGATTGCTTGCTATGGCGCTGTTGCTACAAGCCTCCAAACTGCCAACTTTGACCGGAACGATCAGAACGCATACTGTAGAGTGCACCAAGGAAGGATGCTGCTCGTATAGCACCAAGTCAGCTCCATACTGCAAGCCTGATCTGGGGATCCACCCCTACAAGTTACGGCATACACGTCTGATCACCTAGATAGCGTGCTACTCAAGAAGGATTGGGGGCCATCAAATGATATCCTGCTGGGCTGTACCTTGCCTCTGAAATGATGGTAGGCAGTGTATCTGTGTGGAAAATCAGGATTTTGTCGCATGCAGGATGACCATAGCTCCTGCATGCACAGCACATCTATTGTCGTGTGCTGAGCATGCAGTACAAAATGTAGAGTTGACCATCGCTGCATTTGGTGCACCTGAACAGACAATTTACCAGCTGCTGCATTAACTGACACGCTGCCAAGTGCAAACTTCAGAAAAAAGGCTTCTTCAGGGCTTAGTCTGACTGATACAAGGCCNTGCAGCTCTGACTGCTCAGCCGGCAAGTAGTTCAGCAGACATGTCATGTCAGCTTCCTGCAAATGACAACACTACAGTCACAAGACTCCGTGCACTGTGTATGCAGCTGTGCAAACACAAGTGTACGTCTGTGTTGTGCAATTACTGCACAACATTGTCAAGTGTGTACAAGCTGTAATACACTAGGAACAGTGTGATTGAGGGTCATTGGCACTCATTGCTGTGTGCAGATTTGATCTGGCACAAATGTGGTCTCTGCACATCAATACACGCACTGCAAAATGCAGACAGGACAGACCTTGGGCAACCCCTTGACAAAATCCTGCCAAAAGTTGCTTCCATATTTGCTGAGCCACAGCAGCCATGCCGTAAGTCGTAGGTCCCAGCGTGCTTTGCCTGCATGCAGGGAAAGGTTGTCAAAATGGTTGAGGGTTTGAAATCTTAAGTTTGCTTGCCTGTGGCGCCTACCCTGTACAAATCGGCGTAGCTTCTCTGGTATGTATGCATGGGATGTAGCATACTTGGCATGCACAGTGTCGAAAGAGCCTCCTAGCTTCTCAGGTAGCAAAAGCAGCTGCTCAAACGGCACTGACAGCAGTTGCGTCCTATTTGGGAGATCTTCTTTGCTCAGCAGGCCTCTGCCAAATGGTGTGTTGCCGGTGTGTACNTCAATTATACCTCAAAAAACGGCACCGGGGGTGGTGGAAACCGAAAGCAAATTGTCAATTTATGATTATCTCAGGACAAACCAAGAAAATGCGGCCTTGTAAGCTTTCACCCCAACCTACTACTTGCCATATACCATATGTGCTCTACAAATTCTACGTGTTCTGTCAACAACTGACGTGCATGCTTTGGCAGTCCTGGAAGCCTCATCAGCAAAACCTACTTGCCTGCCAGCTTCTGCCCTGCAAGCAAGCTGCCAGGCATACTCAATTTTGGAACTTAATGTAAATGGAACTTAACATCAGGCCGGTTACGGCCTAGCTGGAACACCAGTGCAGTTGTTTGCTTCATGAAGCTTTTGTCTGGACAAGAATACACGCCAAACTTGACACTCTGGAGCTTAGGTAGGCTGGCTAGACTGCTCAGAGTGCACTGCTCTGCCACTCGAAGCGAACCCCACAAAATCAGATGCTCCAGCAGTACCAAATGCTTAAAGTCCAAGTTGAGCTGTAGCAGCAGTGTTTTGCTGTCAACATGACGGCNAGCGGAGATGATGCCCGCCTGTTTGTGCAGGAAGAAAACTGGGATGGCACCCAGTACCTCAGGTCTGCTTGCCTGCAATGATCTGAAGTGACAACTATGGCAATGCAGCATGCCTGTTGTGAAGTTGCTCAGAACTGCAAAATACTTGCAGAGACCTGCCAATGAGAAATGCTATATGCGGCATGAAACTATATAGGGCATTGACAGCATGCAATGCTGTTACTGCTGCAAGCATCATGGGCCTCGGTGCTGCAGTGTATATGTTAAAGTACATGTGATGTGATACATGCAGTGAATGCACAATTATGCAGACTAGTTTGTGTCATCACGTGGCAATGTGTGCCAAGCCCAAGCAAGTTGTACACTCCAGCGTTTGTGTGCATGTGCCGCAACAATCGTCCACNCCTTGCTCTTGTTTATAATACTCATCCTTGTGTTACACTAATGTGAAAAAGCACACCAAGCAGAGGCAGTGCAAGTGAAGAAGGCAGCTCACCCCTGCGACGGCACCTCCACAGCCTTTGACTTTCTTGAGGGTTGCAACATCATAGACGCGGGATGGGTGTGCCTTCAATCCCTTGGCCGCATTTCTGGCAAAGTTGCGCCCTAGGTCTGACCCTTCTCTGGCAATGATCTCAGCTACATTTCTGCAGGCACATCAGTCTTTGTCCCCAAGCCTGAACAGGTGACTCAGGATGATTTCAAATATGTGCAGACATACTGCAAGAACAGAAGTAACGTCAGGTTGCGCGGGTCCTTGATTTGCTGAAAGGCGTGAGGGTCTAGCTCTGCCGAATTGACAGCCTCATCGGCTGCTGCAGAGTACTTTGGCATTCTGTACAAGGGAAGAGCGCTGCGTTTCGGCTTCACCCGCGCCTTGACCGTTTGGATGGGCAAACAATATCTGGCAGAGGTCCGCAAACGTGGCAAGAAGCATTGTACGGTATAGCGTCAGGCCACGTAAACGGCTGCACGCGACTTCTGTCTTGCATGTTGCGCATGTGCAAGGTCAGCAGTCCCAATACAGGAGTAAAAAAGGTAAGTGGATGTCAACATCAGGTCTTGGCTCGTTCAAATTTGTGTTTCGGTAGCTTCGAATCCCATTGAGTGCAGGGGGAGCTTCCCACCCAAAGGTGTTATGGGCAGGTTCGACAGGCAACACGAACTGCATACGGCTGCTGTTGCGTTCGGACATGTTGTGTTCCTCAACACTACAAAAGCGCACTACACTACGAGCAAGATGCCCAACCGGCTCCCGCTGCAGGGACTGCAGAAGCCGTGTGACCCATGCCTTGTGTTATCAGAAACTTCTTGGCAATGGCTATTGTGTCGTGTTGCTTGGGCAACTTTGTCGGTGCAGCTGCACAAGGCGCCACCGCCCAAGGCAAATTGGCCACAGCGATCAACCAGATTGATGCGAAAGGTACATCCGTTGCCAACCTCGTCTGCAAGCAAGCGGTCTTTATGAGATGTCTGTGTCGTGGTGTTGTGGTGCTGTTGCCTTGCTAGCACCTGCCTGCCGACGTCATGCACAAGTCCACTGGACATTACTNAGTGTACATTCAGCTTTGCTGTTGCAGGGGCTGGGAATGGTGGAGTGTGCTCTCAATGATGAGGCAGCTGTTCAACAGGTATGCCAATGCTACAGTACGGCTTGCTAGTTGTCTAGCGTGTTGACCTTAGGCCCTTATGCTTTGCAAAGCCCTGAACACCAAGCTCACACTTCTCAAGACCACCTCATCAGCTCTGTGAGCAAGGCACAAGTGGCGCTGCAGGGTTTGCCACTAGCAACACGCTTGCACTTTGAATTTTACTCTGAGGCAGATCCAGAGTCCGCTGAAGCACCAGGGCTCCAAGTCATAGATATGCCCCGCCTCAATCAACACCCAGGCAATGAGTACGAAATCTTCTGCCAGCTTGTCAAGCAATACAAGGTCCCTTTGACCCTCAGGTATGTTCTGCGTACACCCTCTCAGCACTGTAGCACGTGAACTGGTCAGAAGAACAAGCCATGAGAGCCAATAGCATGGCATCTCTGTTGTGCATCACTGCCAGGTCTGGCATGCTTTTCTGCNATGATATAGTCTGCCAGCATGACCAATGCATGTGCCGCTCAACGTCAGCTGTCGCTGCTTTGCTTGCGCTTTGCATGCTGTTAGTCATGGCGGTCAAACTGTCGAAGACTTTCAAGTGAGCTGTCAACCCCGTCACGGGTTTGCGACTCCGAATGTGTTGCAATGCGGGGTCGCAACGTGCTAGTGCGCGCAGATGCAACTGAGCGAGATGCTGCACAGCCTGCGCCAGTCACGNTGTACTAGCAACATATGCTGCAATGATGCTGACATGGTGCCGGCAGGGTTTGCACTGTAGGGAGCCCACTCTGCCGTAGGTGGTGTCCTCAGACGTGACACACAGGGAACAGACAGGGCCATAGTAGCCTGCTGAGCAGAGCTGGCGCATGTATGCCTGAGGGTTGGAGCTGGTCCAAGGCTCTGATAGGTTGCATGATGGTTGGGGTGCGGCCAATGCCTGCATACATGGATGAATGATACGCTGAGGGCCGCAATGCCACTGATTGCTGTTTTGTTACTGAGTGCTGTGATGTGAGAGTTGCCATGTGAGAGTTGTGGTACCAGGTGTCCATTGTGGTGATGTTCATGACTAACAGCAGCTGGTGTAAAACAGCTGTAACACTTGCAGAGATGAGTCAGATTGTATGTTGACATGCGAGGAAGATATGGTCAGTATACACAATTGGGGATAGTCAGGTACAACTCACCACCAGTTGGGACACGACTCACCATCACGGTGAGACCTGTCATGGCGTTGTGAAAGACAGGTGACAGCATTCAGACACACAGGACTCATGACAGAACCCCTTGTAGGTTCTGGCACATGTAAGCTTGCTGCAAAGCAACTTTGGCTTGCAGCCCATTACGAGCAAAAGACGCACCTGATCAACAGCAAGTTGAACGTCATATGTGGATCTCTGACAGCTCAGCAGTGCATTTGTATCCCCGGCACATGCATTGCTGTTGGGGCAGATCACAATGTGGTCAGAGTCTGCAGCTGAGTGCCAGTACTGCTGCTGTGGCACNCATCAGGTCTAAGCTGTTGCGCGACAACAAATTTCCTCAGACCTTGAAGGAAACGGTCTACCCCGAAGCACCTACAACTTGTCCGCTTCTTGGTGGCTTTGCAAATGTGAGTGAAACCATTGAAACAGAATATGTTCAAGGCGACGGGTATACAAGCAAAGCAGACAAAGCCACAAATTGTACTGAAGGTGATACAGCCTTGACACACAGTTTCTGCTCTGACTCATGAGCTGCATGTCAAGCACAGAACCGCAAGAATCTGGCTGCATATATGTAGCTAGGCACTGTACCTTGTCCAAGAATAGCTTGTCCATCTTCGGTCATGGTGCTGCTGTAGCACCACCATGGTACAACGCGTCATTGTCCAACCGCGTGTTGTCCTACACTGTAGGTTCAAAGGGTGCACCAGCTCTTGCCAAGCTGCCATCCAGGCATTGGACTGCGGCACAATTCCAGCATGCTTATGCTGGGGGCATCACCACACCTTCTGAGGTTATGGAAAGGATCATCAGGTGCATATCAGACTGGGACGGCTCAGAGCCCAAGATGAACTGGTTCATTGCCCACAATGCTGATGATGTCAGGCAGCAAGCAGCTGAAGACTTGGGCCCAAACGTCAACTGGCATCTGCTCCCAGGCTGCTGTTGCCATGCTCTGCCTCTCTATACAGCTGGAGTATCAGTAGCTGCAGCGGAAGACCAACACAGCATTGACACCAAGTGGCGCGTCCAACTCAAACGCAAAATCTCGAGACACGTACAGAGTGCGTCGTACGAGGGCATCACCTTTCGGTACGTGCTTATGCACCGCCGGCCTGTCCGAATAACAGTCACCAATCTTTTGCATAGGGGACTGCGCGGCGATCGTTGCAACCCGGCACAACCGTGATGTCTAGGCCTACTCGGAACATGCAGACTCACACACTCACTACCAGTGCTGACGATGCCACTTGCTGCTTTTGCAGGAGTAGCTTGNAGAGCTCCAAACGCCAGCACTGCGGCAACAGCTTGCTTCAGATGTGAGGATCACGCTAGCTCTTGCCAGCACATTCACTGCCCAGCAGTTCTTGCAAGCACAGCGGATACGTACCAGAATGCTGACGTATATGCAAAAGATCTTTGCAGCTGTGGACTTCATGGTGACCCCCACACTCCCGCAAGGAGCCCCTGTCATCAGGTGGGTTTTGTCTTATTCAATCCAATCAGAGGAAATAGTCGACTTTGTTGGTTATGATGTTAGATGCATGATTCACTTCAAAATGGCGTGCCATGTTGCATGCTCGCAAGCATTGCAAGGTTGATAGGAGTCTGGAGTGCGGGTACAAATGCAGAATATGTCAACATGTCGGACTTCTGCTGCAACAAGTGTGGCTCTCTGAAGCTGCTGAGGTAGTAGGCGGATAGTGATGCTGCCCTTGAGCTTTCATAGTCGAGACCCAGCACTGATGTCATGCAGGCCTGATGTGCACACAGGAGGTGAGAGTGATCTGTCCACAGTCGGCTGGATGATGCGCTTTGTTGCACTGTGCAACTTCACTGGCTACCCGGCTATTTCAGTTCCTGTTGGTCACAGTGCTCAAGGTAATGACCCGCGTCGTAATGACGTTTGCAGTCTCTGGCTGATTTCTTGCATGCTAGGTTTGAACTTTTGCATGTTCAGCACGAAAGTTGTTTTGTGCATACCGTGCAAACGTGTGAACAAGTGCTCTATTTATGTGCATGCTCATACATTGCTGGCACGTGTGATAAGTGCTGACACTGCACTTGCTGTCCACTCACAGCATGTTGTTGGGAACAGCTGCGAATGATTGGATGCAGGCCTTCCAATTGCCTTGCAGCTTATAGGACGTCGATGGGACGAGTCTGGTCTTCTGTACACTGCCAAATGCGTGGAAAACGCTCGGAAGCATCATATGCGGCATCCTCTGGTTTCTGTTGACTTGTTGAAGGGGTGACACAAAATAAATGTGATACACTCGTCAGCAACATTTGTAAGTGCTTGTGCCACTGGCCATACGTCTGTGATAGCGAAGGTCACCCTACTTACAGCATTTTGCAATGCCGCTGCTTTAGGTACTGTATAACAGGTAGGCAATGCATGCTACTAGGCATGTGAGTGTGTGTTGCACCAAAGTTGTGTGTGATGTACAAGTGAACATGGCGTTTTCCACAGCAAAGTTCCACAAGCATCGTTTGTCTTCGAGAAGGTCGGTGTTCCTCCGGTACACAGCCCGCAAGCTGTGTGATATTGGTGAAAGCAACGTCAGGAGGTGGTGCCTCTGACGCTGACCGGCCCCGTTCATCCACAGCTCGTTAGGTCAAAAAATTTGCATAGCATCAGTGATCAGGACTCAAACGTGCCGAGTTTTCCCTGGCATATGGCAGCAACACCGCAACAAGAAGTGGATAGCCTCGATCGTGTACTGACGCGCCTGGGATCAACCGATGAAGGCAATCTTGAGAAGGTCAGGCGTCAGTGACGCTTACAACCTGCTACATTTTTGCCCGAAGTGTCAAGCTCGCGCTGTTGCGGTGTGGCATCACCGGTCTGTTTGTGTCATGTACAGGTGCTGAGCAAGCTGTTGCCTATTGTTATAGCTCAGCTCAAGTCACCTCACCATCAGACCAAGCAGAAGGTAAGTTCAGCAGAGCCACGTTGTGTTTTTGTGACCTGGAGACAGGCTTGAGCCTGTACATGGCACTNCAAGGTGGCAGCTGAGGCAGTAGCTGCAGCTGAGGCAGTCTCAGGTAACAGCTTCTTGATGGGTGTTGGTGGTTGGCACTGTCTCAGCACCTTGCTTGTATGAAGCTGTGCTGTTGCTGTTGCTAGCTGACTACATTGTGGCATCACAAGAATCTTCATATGTGAACGTCGCCCCCTTGTCGAGTGGATGTGTTGCTTCTAACAATAGCTGGATGACTGTTGTGACTGCTTGCCTGCATGCGTACAACTGCCGCAAATCGCAACATTTCAAAACAAAGCAGATGCTGCTACAGTGACTGATGAGGTCAGACGAGTGTTCAAAAAAATACATTGAAACAAACAACAAGATAGGTTATGCTGTTCATGCTTCTGATTTGTCAGATGAGAGCATTATCAGGATCCACTCCATGAGTGGGTCCAGTGAAAGTCAAACGCTGCAGCCTGGTTCAATACTGAGCGCTAAAAGTAACAAGGACTGCTGCTCTCGCAGGCGTAACTGGAGTGAAACCTGTTCCACCTCCCAAGCCAAAGCCTGTGGAAGACATTCCCGGCGTTCCCACAGCAGCATGGGCCAGGGTCAACAGGGGGGTTCCCCCCTCCAGTCCCTTCCAGCCAGGAGAGGGCTTCATGTTAATGGTGGACGCAGCTAGATTTCTGCCAGGCAAGACTTTTGTATCCTCTGTAATCCTTGTTGTGCCATCAATCCTTTGTTGTCTCATCATAACGCTGTCGCAAATCTTTGCTGACCGGACCTCAAAAAACCCAAAAAATCTCACGTTGCGTGATCCGGGAATCGAACCCGGGTCTGTACCGTGGCAGGGTACTATTCTACCACTAAACCAACCACGCTTTAGCTTCAACTGAAGATGTAAGCACAGATAGTTTGGCAGTACATATAGCATATTGCTGGGCTGCAGGCAATGTCGGTGCAAGCAAGGTTGTGGGCTCGGTATGGTCATATGACAGGCAGCTCCTTTGTCCAGCGTTTGAGGCACTGTGCAGCCTGGACGCAGATGCTCTGGCCCCTATATACAGCTGCCAGGTAAACAGATGTGCGTGCCTCACTAACGGCATTNTTGTAGCCGGCGGTGCACTGAAAGTGTCTGCAGCCACAAGGCAGGCATGTTGGCAGTCAGTCAGAGGCAAAGACTTAGCAGTAATACGTTGAGCATGCTGGCAATCATTCTGACTGCTGTAAACAGCACTTGCTGCCAGTGGTCATGGCTGTGAGGCTAACATGTTGGCAGATCTGCCACCAGCCAGTCACATCAGCAGCTCAAACTGCATCGTGAGCATGGCGAGCTGCAACAATGACAGGCAGTACTAGGAGGGGAATGAAGCCACATTTGCAAGATGATCAGTGTAACATATCACACTGCAATGCTGTTGGGCAGCAATGTAAGAGGCTGAATATGCAAGGCAAGTGCTATGTTGTCAGACACTTGCAATGCTGACAAACAGTGTCATGCTTGTGTACCCTGCAATGGTGTTAGACAACACTGTGACTCGCTGTACTTGCATTGCTGTGACGCACTGCCCTGCTGATGGGCAACTTCACGGTCTCAAAAACTTCAGTGCTGTGGACTGGCAATGTCAGTGCCTTGTCCTCTGTGCTGACAAACAATGTTATGGTCTTGCCAAAACCAGTGCACAGAGCTTTCAATGGCTGGACATGCAAGGAGCTGTTGTTGACAAGCACCTTCCAGCAATGTGAGACACAAGCTGCTCGTCAGTTCTAGTGGCATACATGCAGCAGAGGCATCAATGCAAGGAGGGGTGGGCAATGTACCGGTAGGCGACAGGGTCATAGGGCTGATACAAGTTGTACATGCGTCTGGCAGCAGGCAGCCCATCAGGGGTTGTGNCAATCCAGCACCAATGCGAAAACTGGTATAATGCACTGGTTACATGGTTTTTGGTAGGAATTTTGCGGCCAAGGCCTTTTTGTACGAGTTCCTGGAATGGCACTATCTTTATACGGCCGTTATACGGCTTGCAGTATCATAGGAGTTCTCGTGTGTGATAGTGCAGTGGACGGTCTGTATAGCAATCAAGCAGCATGTCAATGAAAAAGTGGTAAAATACCGCAAGAGTCCTGCATTTGCTGTCTTGCTGCCAGTCCAGACTACACAGGCAAGATAACACGTTCTGGAGGGTGCTATTACTGAAGATAGAGAGGTTGTGTAAAACCTGGTGCCAATACATTCAGGATGTAAAACATATACTGCGCCTAGGCCTGAACGCCATTAAAGCAAGAAACACCTGACCCACACCAACCTGTATATTTGCGGCAATTGTCAATCAGATTGTATACCTAAGCAGTCAGGATGTGAGGTTGAAGACTTGCCACGAACAGTAGTAAAGTATAAACCAAGTCAAACGTTATCAAATGAAAGATTGCCATGAGCCTTTCAGGTCATCCCTGATGCGACCCAATTGGCATATTGGCTTTGCATATGTTTTACTAATCCACATCGCCAGCTTGGTTGAAGCTCTGCACTTCCTCAGCTAAACCCACTCTTTGAGCTGCTGGAGACTGCACCTCCAGTGTGAGCAAATTTGTGTCCATGACAGCTACACAGGGTGGCTCATGCACACCATTCTGTTGCTGGCTCTCTGCCCCTGTACACAGTGCGTACAGTACTCATGCCCCACTGTGCCAGATCCTGAGTNTGGATGTCACTCGGCTGTTGCAAGAGCTTGATGTTGCAGATGATGGCACCAGGCCAAGCACACAACACACACAAGAGCAGATGCNAGATATTGCGGGTGCCAGGAGGTGTGAGTGAGCAGGAAGAAGTGCAAGTCCAAGTCACCAGGCTGCTTGTGGAGTCTTACTTTGATGTAGTGCGCAAGAATTTGCAGGATGCTGTGCCCAAAGCGGTTATGCACTTCCTGGTCAACAGTGTGCAGCGTGGCTTGCAACAGCACCTTATCAGAAGCCTTTACAGGTACGACAGTTGCCTCAGTACTGTGAGCTGGGGCTTGCTTACTATGCATCAAGCTCTGCTGCTACATGGGCATGTTGCAGGGTGTCTTGTGTGTAGAAGCAAGTCGTAGAGCTTATCAAGTGAATATAGTTTTACTTAGCATGGTGTGCCTATTGTTGATATTTTCGAGACGCCTGCACTCGGTACGTAAAGCTGAAGGGATGCCAATCGCAAGTGCATTGCAAAAGCACTGCGTGTCTAATGCCTAACATACGTGCTGCTGCCAGAGTGTCAGTATACCCTGCAACCATAATGATACTTGAACATAGTCTGACAATCTGCAGGGCTACCTAAACATTGAAATCAATCACGTACACGCCGGCCTGTTGCCACATATCATTGATGGTCACACACATAATCTGGCTTGCCATGGCTACAGTGCGTGCACGTGCATACAATGTTGGCAGTCATGAGCCCTGGTCAGTGCAGGCGCCTCTTGAGCAATCACAACCTTGCCAAAAAGCCAGCTTGAGGTGTAGAATGTCAGTCACAAGGCCAGCACACATGTCATGGCAGCATACGTTGCACAGTGCATGGTAAGCGAAAGCATTACAGGTCTCTGAAACCAATTGGAGGGGCTTGCTGTTGTTCTGAAACCAAGTCATGCGCCAAGATAGCACTATTAGCTTTCCCGTTGACACCATTGCTTACATCGGTAATGTGGCCTTCCACTATATACTTTATTGCACTGACGAGTGCCTCAGGCTGGAACTGACAGGAGCCATTCCCATCTGAGATTGCATCAACTTCTACGACCTGCCTGCATGCATTCACATGCAGTTTTAGCCTTCAGTGGTGACCAGAAGGGATCAGCAAAAGCTATGCATCAAGCGTGCTCTGACTGCCGCCTGTAATACATGCACGTATTCAGCTGTNCGCAAGACACTCGGTCAATAAGTGGTCGGAGGCGGCCTCTGGCTCACAGCATCGACAGGAAACTTCTTACAAAACATCTACGCGAAGGAAGCCGGCAAGGGAGGATGCTTAAGCGCACATCGAAGTCGGAGTCAGCATTGGGCATGCCATGTGACATGCGTGCTGTCAGCACGTACCAAAGCACGAATTGCAGCAAACGGCAATTTGTGAATTAGCTTGGAGGGTGTTAAAACAACTCAGCAAAGCGTCAGGCAAACATATAATAATAATTTACAGGCGCTATCCGATGCTAGATTGCCCTTGCCTTCAATCATTTCTTGCCTCATTCGGTCAGGAATTCCAGAGCTTACAATATCGTTACGGTAGTTGCCTAGGCCTTTTTTCACATGCAAGCTACTTTGATCGTGTACTGTTGGACAGCTTCGGCTGCAGACTGTAAAAGACTGCAGCCAGTTGGTTGACCAGCCAGCACATGTGCCAACAGCAGTTTGTTGATGGTCAAGATCTGAGTGGCTTTCTGAAAAACCGAAGCTATTTCCGCTTCAAGATTTCGGGGCATTGGGATAATCTTGAGTGCCAACGTGGGACATGGGCTGCCAGGCAGATGCAAAGTACATTGCTGCTTTGTAGCAAGNCGTCGTAGTTTCAATGAGCATGCCCACCTGTTACCTTGAGCTTATCTGACCATTCCAAGGCCCAGGATTCCCAGTGCATGGCTAGATACTGCAGGACGGCTGTCCTAAGCTGACGCAAGCGGTGTAGAACAGGTATAGACAAATTTGACAGCACATGCAGGGTGGTGGTTGCAGCGAGACCATATGCGCAATGTTAAGGGTTCCCAAAACATGGCATGGCTGGTTGCTGCAGGAAAGGCTGACAAGGCCAGAGCTGTGGAATGATGTGCCCCTGGACTACAACAGGGCATGGCCCTACAACAAGGGCCTGGGGTTCCATGNGACCTTGACTCCAAGCATGCCCGGGACATTGCAAATGGTCCTCGATGCTTAGGCAGTATTGTGAAGGCAAGCACTGCAAGCTGGATGTGAGGCAGGTCAGCTCACCGAAGAAGAGCTGGTGGCTTCCAGTGAGCCTGGTCGCACAATGTTTTCCTGTGCAACATAGGTGCTCTGGAAGGGCCTGTCCCTGTGGTCCACCAACACGTGGTAGTACGGCTGATGCCGACCCCCTGCAGTCACATAGCAGCATCAGCAATGACAAGGTTAGCAGAGATTCGAGGTTGACAGTTAGAGGCTTGGTGATGAAGGCGTTCTTCTTCATCATCAAACCAACTCTAATTGGTACTAATTCCCCAGCTAAAGATGTACAGGCTCAATCAGCTNCCACACACTGTTTTGGCTGGCTGGCTTGCAAGTCCGGGATGGAAGCAAGACAGGCAAAGTGCGAAGCTGCGCGGTGGGCTATATTATTTGTGCATACTGCAGCTCTCACCAAAGATGTCAGCAGTGTTTCAACAGACGTTCGGGAATGGCTTATCTCACAACACAACGCTGAGAACTCGGCATGCGCACCAAGAACAGCATCAGGAAGGCTCACGAAAATGCACATACCTCAACATGTACAGGCAGCATAGCACCGCTTGTCGTTGGCGTTTTCAGTGATACTTTGGCAATGACCTGATGTACCCTTGAAGTTAGCTACCTTGACTTCTTACGGCTAGCTTCTGTCCCCAGTGTTGCATGTACTAGCTTGTACGGCAAACGCAAGAATCCTTTTAGACCCTCTCTGAAGTTCTGTCTTGAGATTAGCTACCCGCAAGCTGCGTGACTTGATCAACACAGTGATCAAGTAGATTTTGCGTGGTAGCTTGGATGCCAGTTGGAGTAGCGCATCAAAGCAAAATTGATCGAAAAAGCTCAACAAACATACTGTGAAAGCAGCAGCACCTGTACAATACGCTGCTNTCATGACTACTTTGCTGTCAATTCTGGCTCGTAACAGAATGTTGCAGTCGTTTAATGTTGCCTGAGCAGGTTCCTAGCCGTACAANGGGAGCTGCTGCGTTAAGACCATTAGGTTGCCCTTCTGGTGCTTGACTCATTGACAAGCATGTGGACTCCATGAGAGTGGCTAAAATCAGTACGGCATCATAGTTGACATCCTATACACATCATATAGCCACTCTCAGTTGCTACATCAAAATATTGTCTCTTACTATGGTTTGCTGACCTGATCACCATTGTCCATGAATATCTGATGAATGGCATGCAATGCTATGCTTGATGGTAATGCATCTTATGCATTGACTCCTGGCTTGCAAGCCTCATTATGTGCCCTCATGATGAGCTACTCTGACCAGTAGGCCGCTACAGTGCAAAAGTCGTACTGAGCACACAGTGCCTATGGCATTCCAGCATGCAACAAAGATGTAATACATGGCTGCAAGCAGTACACAGGACACACCCTTTAGTCATGGTGACCAGGCAACCAGCTTGAGCATGTATATCGTGCTGTGCTTGCTGAAGTTGGACACAGGAGATTTGGCAGATTTTGCTGCACAGTTGTCACGTGGTGTACGTGGAAATACTGTTGAAGCCAATGCTTTTGCAGCCGATCTTTTTTAGCTGCACGTCAAGTTTGCACGTCATGCAAATACATACCCACAAGCCTTGTACTTGCCAAACATCATTCAGAAAAGCTTGTCTATACTTACATTAGGGTCTCGGAAAACAGGCTCCACAACCAAAGGGCTGCCAGGCTGATCAAATCTGATAGCCACACTAGCATTCAGTGATTCACAGAGAGACAGCATCTGCTTGAAGTCCTTCAGGTTGAAAGTCACATCTGCCACTGAGTCAGAGTTGTGCTGGTAATGCTGAAAGACTTCACTGGTGCCCACAGTCAGCTGAGTGAGAAGTGCTTTCTCCACTTGAGCTGCAGCATCAGGCAGTGACAGTGTGGCAGCAGATCTTGCCAGCAGCAGTGCAGGGGGTCCATGAGCTGTGCATCAGAGGATTGGTGCACACAAAGTCCAGGAGCAGTTGTCTGTGTTGCACTTGTAGCAGTCAGNAGTCCAAGACTCAATGTGATGTGTACATGACCACGTGACAGCTAACCGTGGGATCACTGTGTACTTGAATCTATGCATTTCTGTAGCACTGTGTGTTTCTACAGATTTACCGGGCTTCTGGCACTTCTTGCAAATTGATATGCTACCCCACTCGACTGCAAGGCACTTACCATATACATTGAGTTGCTGTCATCCAGAACTCCAAGGTCACTGAAGTCATCCTCGATCTCATCCAGAGTTGTGTCTTTGGCCTGTTTCAGCATTCTGCGAGCACCTCCCTGCGTACCGCATGGCATGCCTGATATGATTTGTTGGTCTTCATGCTGAAGTTTTATGGGCCAACCAAGTGAAGAGGCGGTCTACAAATTGTGCTTGCAATCATGCGTACTGCTATTGTGAGATATGACACAGATGGTGCTCAAATGGCTGGTGCAAGTGAAATGCTAAAGCCAGGCCAGCACTGCAGGGGGCAAGCAACTTCTTGATGTGTAGTACCTCAACAATTGCTGCTGCTTCAATCTCAGCCATGTTTTCCTTTGCACGGGTGTACTGGCCATTTGTTTGGTGCACCAAGATTTTGAACATCAGATGATTGTTCACATAATGCTTGTCGTCTCTCTCATAGCCTAGCTCATATCCTGGCCTGACACTCTCAGGGTTTTCTTCAAGATCATTGGTTGTGACAGGTAGATTGTCAAGTATCAACCTGACACGGTACTTCTGATCAATCTTCTCATTCAAGTTCTGCAGAAAGCGGTTGTGTCATACAGCAGGTCACACTTTAAAGTGTTGCATACTTACAGTCGCAGCTTACTGAGACATCGCTTGCTGTTAGACCAGGATAATATCCGTCTGGTTGACAGACAAGCTTGCCCCTTTCTTCCACCTGCAACAAAGGTTCCACTTCAACTTGCATTCAAACTTTCCTAGTCTTTGCGCTCTTACACAACGACTGAGAGCTTGCAACATGTGACGCACCAGCATGGTGAAGTTGTAGGGTGAATTCAATATACGGGAGCCCATGAGAATTGTTCCGGGGTTTATTGTGTTCAGGGACTTCTTGGGCCCTTCAGTTGGTTGACAAAATGGCAGACTGTAATAGTCAAAAGGCAACTCTGTCTCTGCTGATGTTAAAGAGTTGACTTGCGCTGCAGATGCAAGTGCAGGTCAGGTTTAGGGGGTTTTCGGCGTATCAAGCTTTGCAATATCTTGACAGCAGCACACCGCCCGACAATGCTTAAGTGGCTCAATAGAGCTCACACAACATGTGCAACATCCTAACCCAGTGTTCACCTTGAATTTGTTGACCGATGAAGAATTCCTGCGGGTATGTACCGGGAAGGTAGTATGCTGCTGCGTGGGCAACTGTAGCCAGTGCCAACGCNAGTGTACTCTTCGTGCAGCTGTAAGCTGTGAGCAGGTAGGCCATGGGTCGGCCATCAACGCAGCCTGTGACATCTCAGGTACGCTACAGATGATGCATGCCGCCAACACAGCTATGTAAACTTCCTTAGGTAAAGTCGCATGCTTCTGACACATGCATAACATCATTTGCAAAGCTGTTCTGTATATTATATACCTTTCTTCTGCAGCAACTTTATGACACTTGCTGCAGTGTTGTTGCTGAATGTTGCCTGCACTGGTGGCTGTCTCCAGAGTCTGGCTGTTCTGAACAGGCATAGCATCAGACTGCTGATCAGAGCCCAGCACAAGCATGGCTTTGTGTTTGTCTTGGACAGCCCCTTCTGACTCAAGAGAAACCTGCAATATGGGAACTCCAACGGTGCAGGACTGCCAGCAGCAACAATTGACAATAGCAACAGATCAGCAGTGCAGCTTTCGTGGTTGTGCTCTCCTTTGTCAGGTCTCATGTTGGCGACAGCTGTTAGTCTTCGCTTGAACCCTATTTCCACCTGTCTGGTTGGGGCCGCGCTTGGCCATAGCACGAGGGCTTGATATGCGGTGGGATGTAGCTCTGCGCTACTTTGCCAAGACCGCCATACATCGACGCTGCAATGAACGTGTTCTGAATCAAGGTCATCAGACAATGGTTAGTGTTCAAACACTGCAGGATGACTCGGAGGACAACAACGGTGTCGCGATGTGCTGCCAAACGCAACGCTAGACTTTCAAAATTTGAGTTGCAGGCTGCAAGATGTCCTACTCAGTGGTCCCGTGTACGACGCTGTGTGTGCGGAGTAGTCGCTGCTTGTTGTTCTTGTCCACGCTGACGCTGACGCAATGGTCGTTCGCACGATGACGCTGGCATGCTGCGGGATCTGTGTGCCATCAGAGCGAAGCACGCATAGCAGGAGCCCTAGCCAAGCCGCCCTTGCAAACTTTTCTCTAACCGCCCTCGTTGAATGTCAAGTGCCCTGATCTGCTAGGCGACACCTGTTCAGCAACGTCTTCCCGGTAACGAAACACATTGTCAGCAGCTCAGGCTTACATCTGAGTTTGTGCAGCCATATAAGTGTATTGTTTGCCATCAATTCCTGGGTCATGCTTATGGCAAGTCAATTCAGCTGCAGCAAGGACCAAAACCCAGAGCTTTGTCAGAATCGGTTAATGTGTATGCAGCCTCTCTACAGCTCTGGCTATGTATGCATAGTAGATGTGCACTGTCAGTCTGTGCGTCTGAAGATGCTTGTTGNTGTGTACTGCACTCAGGGAGGAGAACTCAAATGGGCAAGCAAACTAATCCGCTATAAGGGGAACCGCTACTCATGATGCTGCATTTGCTGCGGCTCATCTCTGCATGGTTTGCATGACTTCTGAGGGCTTTGCAGCACAGTTGCAGACGTGCAAACACAATCAGGCAGGCAGTGCAGCCACATTATCAGATCTGCCAGATAAATCCATGTGGGTCAACACTGCTGCAACCCATGTGTGCATGCCTGTTCAGGCTCTAGGGGACCTATTGAGTCAACAGGCAGCTGGCATGCAACAGACTCAGGCAGGCAGTGCAGCCACGTCACAAGGCTTTGCAGCATTGTCACAAGGGCTTGCAGCACCGCCGCCAGGGTTAGGGCCCTCCAGGCAGGCTTCAACAATGCCCGCTGTGTCCAGGAGGCCGTCTGTAGCACCAAATGCCTTTGCTGCCCCTCAAACTGAATTCTCCCCTCAGGTGTGTCTTGTCCGACGTCATAGACATTTGTACTGCAGAACAGCATTGTAGATGTTGCTATGTTCAGCACCACAAGCAGCTNTGCTGATGTGGGTGTGGCCATTGGCGCTGGGGATGCAGCTACTGGAGCAGCCATCTCAATTCAGAAGTCGTCCATTGCAGGTGCTGTCCTTTGCTGCTGTAGCACTGATTGTGGTGCACACTGACAAGCTGCTAACCTGATATGTCTATATAGTGCCGTCCCAGTCACCTCAAGCAAAAACCTTTTTACATGTTGAGATGGATGCTCTGAGTCAGCAACTCGTGGCGTACGGCCGCCATGCTGCCATAGAACAGTAAACCAGATTTCCACTCAGCTTCGTGCTGTGGGTACAGGTCTGCTGCCTATGCTGAGGGAAACAAGAGCGGCCACATGTCTCAAGCTGGCAGCCGTCCGGGTATATGTTTTTTTCAAAAGCCTCAAGCCTTTCGCTGCTTTACAGTGACCGTTGTGCGTGCTATCAATGTAATGCATCTTGTTGCAGCTGCATGCAGTCACCTTGATGAAATCAGATCTATGCATACACACGTCAATCGAACTGGGCAATATACAACGTGAAGCTGCTCAGCCACTCCATGATAACAGCAGTTACAGTGCACATGGTACTTGTTGTGAACAGGATCTTGAACTATCGGCAGGGATTTATGCTTATCATTGCTCCTGACTGCAGTTCATGGTGCTGTATCAGATGCTGCTGTCGCTCATGTACTGCACAGAAGGTCTGTTGAGTGACTCAGGCGCAACCATGGCACAGGTGATCAGCATTTGCAAGCCGCTTGNAAGGCAATCAACGCGGCCAAATTGCAACAACTGTAGTTTGAGGTCACATGTTATCTCCTGGTGACACTACAGCACTGAGTCCTGATGACAACATGTCAAGCATTAACATTGCTATAGCGCTAGGGTGTGACATGCAGTCAATGAGTCACATTACCTATGGAGCTACCTTGCATTGTGCCTGATGTGTGTATACGTACAGACTAACCCTGGTAGCCGGTGGCACACGGCGTCTATGTAGATCATGTTCCGCTTCCTGTTGCTGCTGCCCATGGCGTTCTGCCATTCATGCGTGATTGGCCTGTTTGGTTCCCCTCGACCTAGCTCGCATTGGCTATCGGCTGGTCTGCAGAAGTCTGTGTCAGTCANAACCACATGTGTTCATGAGTGCCAGTGATGCAGCTTGATGCAGAGACAACTCCCTAGTGCAGTGTTCACCAAAGATCACACCATCTGTGTTTTTGCTGTTAGTCTGATCCTTGACATTATGTTTACTCTGCTGCAGAGGGCGAATGGACCACATGGCACATGAGGAAGATCCAACGCTAGAGCCCTTCATTGGCTGACGTCAAGTCATCAGTACACATGATTACCACTTGTCACCTCAGATCGCTTGCTGTATGCAAGGGAGCTGTAACCTCACCAGATGCACCAAGGAATGCAAGAGCCATGCTATCAATGTGCAAAGTGAGGAGTGCAGTGTCACAACAGTAACTCTCAAAAAAGACGAGGAATTGTTACCTTGGACAGATATGCTAATTATGCGGAGCAAGCCAATTGGGAAAGGCACATTTGGTACAGTTTTTGAGTAAGCCATGATACTGGTCCTGATCTGTGGGATTGCTTAACCATGTGTACAATGCATGTTTGTGCACCTTTGATGCTGGATGCTGCAGGGCTAGGCTTGCCATGGATGCGTCAGAGATGTATCCAATGGCTGTCAAGAAGGTCACATGCCATACACAGCGCGACTATAAGTTCATCAAACATGAAGCAAGTCTGATGCAAGCCATGTTGCAAGCTGGGNCTCCCGCTTGCTCATCTTGGCGTTCAAGGTGAGTTACACACAGTCCGGTTACGAACGAGTCTGCTGCTGCAGCCTCGTCCACTATGATGAGGTAGCCTGGCACTGCAAGCTCGCTGCCACCAGCAATCACGACAGGGGAACCCTGGCAGCTTGTCATTTGCACTTCACCGGCTGCAGGAGTGGGTGCACCTAGCTCTGTCAAGATGTCTGTAGCCTGGGGGCCAGCCAGGCTGAACATGCTGCACTTGCTGGACACATCCTGAAGGCTAACCTGCGTATCATGTCGCGTCACGAGTACACATGCTTGTACACCACAGCTGTGTNTGCCTGACTTCAACAAGTCCTGAGATTGCTAGCGTTTTGTGTGTTATGTGCACCTGTGATGATGAGCCACCTGATTCCTGTCAATGTAAACTAGTCAATACTCGTTCTGTGAAGTGCCTAGTTACCAATACATGCTGTTGTGTACATTAGGAATGCCCAGCCTGCGCAAAAACATACACCCTTGTCCTAGCCAGCCATCAACAGCACAGTGACATGCTAACACGAGGCGTGGCAACTGCAAACCATAATTGACAGCAAGCAAGTGCATTGATGCTCTGAGAGTGCAGAAAGGCCATAGCTTGAGCGACATGCAACCAAGGCAAGCTGGTCTGGTGGATTGGCTGCACGGTCAAAGGTCATCAAACCTTGTGTTGCACCAGTGCTTCCTGACATCTTGTGAAGCGAGGTGATGGTGTTGGAAATCAGCTGAGCAAGGGCATGCTGTGAAACGGAGGGTGGGAACCTGGCATACAACCCTTGCAACGGCTTCTTGCATAACATGGTGACATTCCAACCTAGCTCGCTCATGTTGTCACTTTTGTTCTATGCACATGATTGCCAACAGAAGTCACACCTGCATGCTGGCGCCGCCCTTCTTGTCTGCTGTGAGCCTGGTAGCTATGAAGCCGTAAGCCAGGCCATTACACCGGATGTTGAAAGCGCCCCACTCCTTTGCCACTGTCTTTGTCAGCCCTATCACACCAGCCTTGGCCTNAACTAAATGTGGACTCGCGTCTTACTGCTTCACATGATTGGGAGTTTGACCGGGGCAGAACGCTAAAGCAGCGCTAAACCTGCTCTATTCAGCAGGATACCTGTTGCCAAGGTGTTTCAACTACCGTACTAGTTTCAATGAAGGTCGAATAAATAAATAATTGCATTTTGATCAGACCGTAATTACATTGCTACGATACGCCGATACATAGTGCAAAAATGCTATTACCGACCGTAATTACGACAATCTAGTCAACTAAAACTAATTGCAGCAGGGCCCGACCTTATATAAGAAAACGGCCTTCCTTAAATGTAGTACGGTAGTTCGTGTCTGTCCACGCAGTTTGACGTAAGATGTCGTTGATGAGGCATGTCCTAGTGTTATGAGTGAAGCATTTCATGCATCGTCACCACACTGTTGGCCAATTGCTCATCAGGATTACACGATTAGACCCAGGCAGCCATGACACGTACACTGACATTCCAATTGCACTGGGTACGAGGTCAAACAAGGGCGTGAAACGCTTGACCAGAGTCGACATGTGAACAGTGCTGTAGGCGCAAATGAGCACCTGGCAGTAGCTGTCTTGACTGAGGATCACGCCGACCAGTGTTGCAGGTTGGGCATGTNAACAGACATGCCCTATTGTCTACTTTGCATCAGAACAGCGTATAAGCATCAACCTTACTTCAAGACAGATGCTGGTCAAGACACGACATATGAATGACATGCGCCAACAGGGTTGACAAAATAGCTATATGCTTTCAGAAAGCAACTTTTGCATATGCAAACCTCAGGCATCACAGGTTTCTTCTCTGGCATCTATACACACAAGTGTAGCTGCAGTTGTTTTGTTTGGTGTTAGAGAGCAACTTTTGCATATAAACTTATGGCATAACAGGCTTGTTTATGCGTCTACACATACAGACATGGCTGCAGTTGTTTGTTGCCGATGAACGGCATGATCCAAACTCTAGCACGTGCGAACATGCGCACCTGCCCGCACGTGCAACAGCATAATGCAAGATACTTAACTCACGCTTGGCTAGTAAGGTGTGCAAGCCTTGAACTAAGTCAGCGTACCTAATTACACACCAGCAGTTCCGTCGCCAATTCCCTTGCGGGTTTGCACACTGTGAGAGTATGGAAGTGATAGTTACACTGTGTGCAGACAGCCAAGATAGATTCTGAAAACGGCACATCAAGCTACATGTATAGGTAACATGTCATAAAATACATCAATACCTATCGCCAATCGAATATGTAATTTGGTTCTGGCCCATGCTGCCAGGTGCTTGCAACTGCACAACGTTGACTGCTGCACCCTGTGATGACTATAAGTGTTCCCTGCCTCCTGATCACATCTCAATTTCCTGAATCNGCATCGAGTTTGTTGTCAAAGTTGTGTGCAGTGTGCCTAGCAGCCTGTACAACAGCTGTTGTCCCNCAGACAGAGGTGCAAGAATTGAGGAGCCTCATTGATGCTCAGCAAGTCATAGGGGAGCAGGGGAGGCAGGAGCATGCAGCTGAGTTGCAGGCACATGAGATCAGGCTGCAGCAGGCCCAGCAAGATAGGGCATTCCTGGAGCAGCAGCTTGCTGACATTCAGGTGGGCTACGCTGACTAGTCATGCCTGTGTGGCTTTCGATGGCATGCACAGCGTCAGGCAGTGAGCAATAGCTGGTTCTGTAGTTCTGCACTGGTACTCACTCACAAGCTAGTATATTTGGGTGCATCGGCAGAGTACAGCCTTGTCCAGCAATGCGTGCACTTGTGCCGAGTGTGTGGACACCTGCTTTAATTTACATTTGTAAACAACAGGCACCACAAAACAGCCTTGCAACTTCTGCTTGACAACCTGTTCTTTGCTTATCAGACGCTGCTATCTCCTGTGATCACAAGCAGAAAAGGCCTTGAGTTCATGCCCATTCAGCTGCTGCAATGCAAGTAGACAGCAGTCAAATGTCCAAGCACTCATTGCACAGTGCCTCAATGTGTTTCTACAAACAACCTCATGTATCCAAACGCTGACAGCGCTTTGTGCAATAGCATGGGATNGCTGTTGTACAGATACCACCTGTCCCAGCCTGAGCAATGCAGTTAGAGTCAGCTGATCGACTGTCAAGTCAATAATCCCTGTCGTCCAGATTGCCTGGACCCTGCATTGGGTTCATCTTGGCCTGCACAGCAGAGGCGCCAGCTAGGTACAGACTTGCAGAACAGAAGGTTCTAGATTAGCCTGTCAGGTGACTGCTTGCAAGACTATGCCGCAAACCATAGTGTCACTTGACACATGAGGTGGCACACCTTTGGCAAGTCTTGCTTGGGGATCTCCCAGTCATCATTTTCGCCACCAATATACAGCTTTCTGATACCTAGATTCCTGCGCAAAGCACAGCCCTTGCCGTGGGCAACATCAGATGGGGTTTCTGACGCTGGGCCAGGGCACGCACAGTACATTGCCAGACACATAATACAACTGGGGATAGTTGGTATTACCAGATGAGGGAGTGCTTACTCTTTACTGAAGTTTGCCAGGGCATTGATGAGCATGTCAAGTGCCAGCTCATCTGAGGTTCCCATATTGACCCTGCAGAACACACTTCAGTCTGTGCTTGTTCACCAGTAGAACACCTTGCACTTATCCACATCCACAATCAAGCCACCCACGGAACACTGCTGCAGGTTGACTTGAGCACACAGAATTGTGAAACAGCAAGGACAACACAACACGGTTCACCATAGATATGCATGAGAACACAGCATCATGAGCCAATCTCGCTCTGTTCAAGTCCTGCAGATGGCAACAGCTTCAACAGTNGTCTATACAAAGTGTTGTGGGTTGACTTTTAAATCTCGCCTCCTTTGCATGGAACAGCACTTGCATGTCCTTCATGACAGGCACATGGTGGTGGCAGCACATCACACAGCATGAGCTATGCCTCTGCCCTCATGTTCAGAACACCCACAAGTCAGTGGGAGTAGCAGTCCCTTGCATGCAGCTGATAATGCAACTGCAACACTTCAGCATCGCCACCCTTTCCAACGTCATTCGCAACTTGGATTGTGCAACAAGCAATGCATGCTGGAACTGGGTGTAGCTGTCTAGGCTAGCCTGATGCGGTCATGGGGCGGGCGCACCTTGACAAGCCTTGTGTGTATCTGTATGCTCTTCACAGCCTGGTCATCAGGTGAGCGCTTCTTCCTGATGTAGGCGATGACAGACTGACCCACTACAACTACACCTCCTTGGTGCCCTGGCACAGCAATGATGACGCTAGCACCCGGATCCAGGTTGCTCTGACTGAACGGCCCTTCAACAAACTCCTGAACTCAAGCAGACAGTTCAGAAGTAAACCTCATCAAAATGTGCAGCATGCAATGTGTGTTGCAAGGTGGCGATGCAATATCAGAAGCTGACTGGTGCAATGCTGACACAGTGATCTGGGCTTATTGAAGGGTCATGTTGTGCTGAAACATTGCAGAAAGCACAGCAGTGCAAGATCACACGGCATTCAACGATGGAAACACACCATGTTTGCCTTCTTCCACAGCTCTGCTTGTTTACGCAAGGTGTATTGTGCTAACAGTGGCGTGCGGCAACGACTCACCTTGTCTTTCAGCGATATCTCATAGGTTCTCAAGTGCCGGGCGTTCTTATTGTCTTGATACAACAGAGCCACAGTCGGGCGTGGACAGCCATACAGAAACTGCAGGTCCAACACTTGCAGCTCATCCACTCTAATGTTGAAAGCTTCATGGAACCCCACTGCATCCATTGGAATGACCTGCAGCACCGCAAATAAGGCTGTTTGCAGCAGCAGACCACCTATTCTTTGCTTAAATATTCGACGATCTAAAGCTTGATGCAAGTTTGTGCTGGCCCAATACGCAAATGNCTATGAAGTGCAAGTGCCCAAATGCTGTTTACAACAGTGCTGGTGTGGCCAACAACTAGTTGCAACATGGGTTGTGTCTGATGCCAACCAGCAAATTGCATGTATGCATCATGAGATGAAAGTGATAGTGGGGCATGCAAGGATTGCAAGGCAGGTGAGACTTATGGCATCAACAGTGGATGTTTTTCCAGCACCTGGGCCATCTCCAATTGACACTTTGACGGGCTCATTGCTGATTCCTGGTACCAAGGTGTCCGCCTCAGCAATAGCTCTGATTTTTGGTGCATTGCAGCCACATGGGCCCTGCGGACGAGCAAACCTGTAAGTGAAGTACGTAGCCCTGCGTCTGCATGCGGCAACTTCAATGCTCGGCCTGGCGTGTCTTACTCGTCGAGAGCTTGAGCCGGCGAACTTTCTAAAGGTGTGTGATCCTCGAGCAACCTGCACACGTCGCATGTGCACTTTGGCATCGAGCGCTGTAGAAAGCGCGATCAACAAACACAGGCCCGATCGACATACCTGGCTACGAGTGAAGCGTAGTTGCGTGTGCAGACAGTGAGATGTCACGGGCATGGTATGTGTGCCGAGACTGCCGACCCCTACTGGCCCGACCATGATGCTTTGATACAGTGGTACACCTGGAAATACTTTCGGCCGCCTGCACCGTCGAGGCAACTCCTTCTTACGGTAAACCTCGCTGCTGAAACGCCTGTTGCGCCCCGAAGATAAAGTCTGATTGGCCGAATGACGACGCTTGTACTTTAGTACGAATGGGCTCGTGCGAGATTTCGCCGTTGATCGGGGAATCAAGGCGCTTCAGATTCTGTAGATATTTCCTCAGCAGACAGCTTGCGCAGGACACGGCGCGCATCAGGCTGCCGAGCAACCAAGCTCCAGCACTTCGGGACTTCTTTGCACCGGCTGCTGTGANCCGATGCACAGGGACCATCAAACTTGTCAGCCAGAAACACAACCCACAAAACACACGCCAAAACCTTTGCCACAATCAGGCAGCTTCAAGCATGCTGAGACATGCAGACACAGAAAAGAATGTATGAAAACCTTGCAACAACACTCGAGCAAATTTGCACATTGGCTACGATCATTTTGCGGCTCCATAGTTTCCACTGCCCTGTCCAAAGAAGCTTTTGAAGGGTCCCCAGTTCAGCCAATTTGGAAGCTGGCTGCCGTACTGCTTCTCAACACCTTCCAGGAACTTTTCAGCATCTCTGAACTCGTCTGTGACTATCTTCTCTTCTCCCGTGATTGCATTGGCAATGTTCTGCACCCAGGCACACCAGTAAGGGACAAGCAGATAGGCTGTCAAAGCCACTGTGTATGGACATGCATATGTACGATGACATTGCTTTGGGAGTGATGTGTACAATATAGTCTCCGCTGCCATGGACCGTGGCTTTGTGCCTTAGTTGTGCATACTGTAGATGCACGTTTATTGGACAGCACTGTGCATCTTGGGCAGACATGCAGCAAACAGTCTTTTCATTATTCAGACACTGCAAACTTGGCTGTGCATATGGCCGCCAGGCGACAGGCCTACCGATAAGACAACCCTTCTGGAACAAAGCATACCTGCTCAAACATGGTGAAACCCTTGCCAAACGACATCAAGTCAGTCTCGATAACCTTCTCCAGTGTGTCCACTTCTGTTGCTGCAAACCTCTCCAGCTGTACAGCACAATTGTCCACATGTCAACCCAAGAGCGCTTCACAGCATATGGTTGACTTTGACCAGCAGCAGATGCATTGTCAATTGGACAAAAAGGATAAGGGTTCTCTGCTGTTATCTTTGAGTAAGCTTACAACACTACTATAACAACCCCGCTGTTCAACTGGACAGGCGACTTGAGCTTATTGCAGAGTGTGATGTAGATAACAAGTGCAGACGCCGAGTGAGCACAGCCTTACAGAATTCTGCAGGGCTCAGCAATGACTACGAGCATGTGAGACACAACAAGCCTGTTTTGCGTAAGATGCGTGGCCAACATGGAAGCACAGCTGACACAGCAAGCATGACCNGACTGCTGTTTGTAGTGACGCAGAACACAGGTGTGCAGCCTCTGATGCAGGACTTGCTGACGCACTCACATACCGGATCGCGTCTTGAATAAAGTGAGTCATGCAGACCATGACTGCAGCTACCTACCAGTGCTGCAAGCCTTTAAGTATGTTTGGAAGCTGTTCCTTTGGTACATCTCGTCCTGCTGCTTCTGTGACCTACAGCAAAGCTGGAATGCTGGGGATGGCACTTGATGCCTTGACCAAGACATGGGAGCATATGTTCGAGCTTGTAGTAGCAGCCAGAATCACAACTGTTTTGTGTCCATGAAAGGTGGCAATTGGGTGTGAGCTCTTGCAACACATTACAGGCGCAGCGCATTCAAGGCATGACATACACAATGCTGGTCGACAAAAGTATGCGCAGCAGCATCAGGATGCACTTTTGGGGTTGTCGTCTTGCCAGATGTTATTGCATACAAGCAGTCACATCGGTGACATGCCTGCAGACATCTACGCTGCTGATCAAGCTTTCCACTGATGATCCCTTTGTAGAAGCATTCTGCTATGATAAGGTCTTCAAGCTCTCGCACATTAGAAATGCCAAGTTGACTTGTGAGGTGACTGTATGCGATTGTCTGCAGATTCAAACTTCAAATAAATCACGAAGTGACGCCTCCTTGCACACATGGTCATGATGTGCAGGACATGTCAACAGTACGCAGAATCCACAAAGCCTTTACTTTGTTGAGTCCTGCCATTGATACCACTGTTAATTGCCGTAGTTTCAGCTGCTGTTCTGCACTCAGTGGGGCGTACTGATCTTGTTGTCCTGTGACAAAAACAAAACTACTTGTTGCTCAAAAACAACGCGACACTATGATATAGTAGCCTTCAAGTCACACCTAAGTACGACGTCCACGTGCCATACGCAAACAGCTTCAGGAGCCTGTAAGCTGCTTCAAGATCAGTACCCCGAAGCTGCATCAGCCATGTGTTTAAGTGCAGCTGGTGACAACGTGGCAAAAGCAAGTGCAGCCGTTTGTCCANTCATGCTTGAGACACCCTCTGAAATGTATTCCAGACACGCAGCAAGCGGGGTAGCCTTACCAGCATGGTTCTTGAAGTCATTGGTCAGGCTGAAGTGGAAAGACATGTCAGTGGCCAGAATGGCACTGATGATCAACTTCCTGATCTCCTGCATGCCATTCAGCAAGTGAGCTGACACGAGCAGTGTATGTACCCCAGCAATGTATGAGTTTGCATGAAGCATGTTCAGCATCGTCAGTCAAACTTGTATTGAGGCATGAGCACACNGGGAATCGCCACAGTGTTCTGGTGCTTTCTCGACTCCACATCTGCAGCCAAAGCGTCTGCAGAAAATGAAACGGACCAGACAAAAGGTTATAGTAGCAGCTGCTGTGAGTGACCCCCTAGTCCCGTTGGGCCTGGACTTTCTGACATTCCTGGCAGCCACAGTGCTGGTCATACCTCTGTTCAAGTCCGTCAAAGCTTCTCCAGTGCTGGGTTTTCTGTTCTCAGGCCTGCTGCTTGGACAGCTTGGGTAGGTGGTGCTGTTATGTATGCTTGAGCCTCTACACCAGATTCACGCATGCATGGTGCCAGGCTCATTTCTGAGCTACATCTCTACNGCTGATGAGAATTTCGACCTGAAGCACACTGGTCCTGGCATTCTCAGCATGGCCAATGCAGGCCCGGACACGAATGGCTCTCAGTTTTTCCTCTGTACAGTGGCCTGCCCATGGCTAGACGGCAAGCATGGTGGGTGTTGTCTTACAGTAACAACCTGCGTGAGCACTTGCACATACATTCTGCATTGCTTCCTTTTGAGAAACCATAAAGCGCTTACAAGAACGCACATCTGAGTCACTATCGATTTTGCTACACTTACCATCATGTCGGCAAGGTCGTCTTGCAGGTTTTCGATGCTGTTGATGTTCAGCTCTGGCTGCTTAAATGCAGCCTTGAGCTCTTTGCCAGCTGCTTTCATCGCCTGCACTGTCTGAACACTATCTTGCATAGACTGTAGCGCAAAGGAGGTCTGATCAATGTTGAATTGCTGGTTCATGAGTTGGCCTCGCTGATTCTCATACAGCCTTTTCTGTTTGAGCACCTATGTGCAGCAACGCCACAAATCTCGCTATGAGCACATACTTATATAATATAATCGCACTGTGCTGGTAAGAAATGTGGCTGCAGAAACCTGCAGTGCTCTGCGCTTTGCTGCTTCCTGTGCAGGTCCAGGCCNGAACTGTTTGCGGATATCGTGCCAAGAACGTGCGAAAACTTTAGGTGTCTCTGTACGGGGGAACGTGGTGTTGGCAGATCCGGCCGAAAGTTGCACTTCAAGCACAGCAAGTTTCACCGAATCATCACCAACTTCATGTGTCAAGGGGGCGACTTCACAAGGGGGGATGGCACAGGAGGAGAGTCTATCTATGGNTGCGTGGGTCGACCAGTCAGGTTGCTGCCTGCTCAAGCACGTATCAAAAGCAACGTACGACCTTGGGCTTGCTCAATCGCGGTGTATAGTCTCGGTCACACTCCCCAACCTGAACTGACTGTCAAGTTCGACCGTGGTGCTAGCCTGCGCCTCGTGCATCCCGACTCCGACAACGAGTATTGCACGTCTTTGCTCAACAGCCAAGGCGGCCTTTACGTGTGTACGGATCGTCCAGACAGCTTGTCTGTCACAACTGACAACCAGAAGAAAGTGAAGCAGACTGCTGTTGAATTGCTAGAGGTCAGTGCTGGCATACTCTGCTTTTAGCACAGACAAGCTTAACATCCAAATGCCTGTGGTTGTGCCGACACACTCTCCTCATGTTTACAGACTTTGGCATACTTACATCGGCGTGCTGGGTATGCCCACCTTGACATCTCCAGCAACAACGTGANATGTAGAAAAGCTAGTCAAGAGCCTTCCTTCCGATTTAGCCAGCTCCTACAATATAGGCTTAGCAGACATTTACCCAGCAACCAGCGGCAAGCAGAAAGCTGCTGAGTACATTGTAGAGAAGCTAGATTCAGATCTGCAGGCCTCCTTCCTGCTGTGTGACGATGACAATGACATGGGTAAGCTCTGCATCCACGATCGGAGCTGCATAATGGGCAAACATAGGGTTCCACAAGAGCCACAATGCCCAGATGCATACAGTGCCGACACCTNGTTCCCTACCTCAGTGCTTCCGGCCACAACAGTGTGTCCAAACTTCTGCGTGAACACAATTGCATCCTATGGCAGCGTGTGGTGATGTAGAGTGTGCCAGGCCAAGGGCAAGCAGTGACAAGGCATCCCCACTGACTTTACTTCCTTACTCAATGCATGGGCAGAACTGTCATGAGGCATGCCAGTCATTCAGCATTGGTTGGCACCAGTCAGTGTCACTCAGTCAGCAAGCGCCATGCAGGTGGCTGAGGCACACTGCACTTGTGGAAGCCCAGATGCTGCTCATGCAGCGCCTCGCTGCTCGCCTGCAGAAGACTCAAGCTCAGCATGCTGGTGGCAGCGTCCTGCATGATGAAGCAGAGTGGCAGCAGACCTTGGACCTATGGCAAGAGGTGGCTGACATTGCTGACCAGCTTTTATTTGACCATGTATGATGTTAGTCAGCAGTGGAGTGTATCAGCAGTCATCCCACTGGTTGCCCATGCATAGCTTGCGGTGTGCTGGCAGCCTGGGGCTGTCTGCCTTCAAATTAGAACTGCTGCTTGCAGCTATGCATTGCAACAGCCTACCAACTCAGTGAGCGTAGCTGGTGGGCATCAGCAAGAACTTGGTAGAGTGACTGCTCATGCATGCTTGAGACAATGTGCAATTGAGACTGCTTAGGTGACACACAGCAGCATCATGGTTGAGGTGCTGCTGCGGCCAGAAAATGGCAGTGTCTGCAGCGTTGTACATTTTGCTAGTGATACATGTCGCTCAACTATCATGCCCTGCGACTGACTCACCATAAAAGTACAATGATCCTGCCACTATTGTACACACTGTCTCCAAAATGTATATGACAACCCATCTGCAGTGCTTAACATGACGCTGATGCAATTGCACATGCCAGTATCATGATGCAAGCGACAACGTAATTGCAGNCTACGCTGATCTTTCATGGAGACATGCCAGCTGGCACCAGAGAGTACAGCTGGAGGTATGTCGAGCTACGCTGCTGTGAGCAAGCACCATGTTGCCCATCCCAATATTGCAATATCGGCACAAGTTGCGGCTGGATAGTAAATCTACACCCCATGAGAAATGTGACATCTGGTCAAGCTGCTGCAGAATCTGTTGACNTCTCCTCAAACACGCCCTTCACATGCGGCTCAGTCAAGGCTATTGCCAGCTCGTTGGCTCGCTGTCTGAACTCTGCATCTGGCATAACCACCTGCGGCGGTGTTACTGATTGAGCAGACTAAGGTGCACCAACAACCATTTGACATTTTGAGGACTGTAGAGCCATAATGAACAGCGTGTGTGCATCTAGTCAGCATCAGTCAGCTTGTGGCTCTGGCATAGATGTTTTGTGCTCTGGAACATGAGTTCAACTGCTGTAAAAGCTGTGCACGGAGTAAAAAATAGCTAGGCAGGATGCACGTCGCACTCTGCCTCGGCTATAATTTGAGCCAGGGGTGAGAACATGAAGGCATACCAGGCAGTTTTGAATACCTGTACCAGGCTGTTGAATGCATTTGTTAACAAGCTTCTGCCCACTGCACAGCAGCTTTGTAGAAAGGCGTTGAGCCACAATCATCCACCAGCAGGTGTAAGCATGCAAGTGTGCAGTCAGGCTACTCACACACGCAGGGGACAGACATCTCTGTACCTGGTAGATGTTGAGGGGCTCTTGGCCATAGGGCAGCAGCCTGGTCACCCTACGACCCAGAGCCTGGGCTACAGGGTCATCGGGGTCCAGGCGGGAGTTGACATAAAAGGTGCGCGGCACCCGCAGTGGTACGCCGTACAGCTGCTTGTTGACCAGCACCCAGGCCTGCTTGCATAGCATGTCAAAGTNACCTGCTACATCTATTCATCAGGTGTGTTTTGTCTTGTCCTGCAACGTGACGGCGATGACACGGCACAGGACCCCCGGTTTCTTATACAGCTAAGTAAAGCAGTCGGCACTGCCCCTTTTAGTGGCTGTGTAACACACGCCTTTCATGGTCCAGCTCCACGTGCACAAATTAGGCCAGGCAGAGTCCCATCGTCAGGCACATCATGCTTCTACATTGCACCAGGTATGTTTCAGCTGCTATGCTGTTGCCTGTTTGAATGCATTCAAACAGTCTGGGCNGAACTGGTGGATACACATGAGGTGTTCTTTCAGCATCAAGTTTTTGGTTGAGCAGTTTCATCCCTCTGAGCCAGACAAATGTACATGCATGGTACATGTTGTCCACCATATCACGCATCAGCACACATCAGTACAGTGATGCTTCTGCATGCAAATGNCGCAATGTCCTTGGAAGTGACACCATTCTCACCGGGCACATTGTACACACCAGAAGCGTCTGGGTGCGACAACAATGCCACATATGCCTTTGCTGCATCGTCCACATGCACCACGGACAGCTTATTTTTCCCTGCAATGCAGTGATAAGTGTTGACTCATNAATCTCCATTGTTACGCTTTCGGCCTTGCAATGTAGCTTCTGAGCAATGGCTTCTGCAATGTCCTTGGAGGTGACACCGTTCTCTCCGGGAACATTATATACCCCAGACGCATCTGGGTGTGACAACAGCGCCACATATGCTTTGGCTGCATCGTCAACATGCACCACACACAGCTTGTTTCCCCCNTACAGAGTACGAAGATTATATATACTGTTTGGCAAGTCGGACAAGCGGGCATGCACAGAACAGCAGTTGGTTTCAGCGGGCATACACCACATGGAGCGTAACACACCTGCCATCGCAGACTCTGGCATGGGTCATACAACAGTTGCATGGCACCTTCTGCACCTCAGCATGACAGCAGATGTCATGCTATGTGCAATGATTGACAACCAGCTTCATATAGCTTCATAATCTCGGTGTTGTTGGGGGCTTCTTGAACCCACACACAGACTGCAATGTCTGTATTACAGGCACTAGTACAAAATCTTGGCAATGTGCGAAGCCGACCAGCCGGAAACTCCTGGTAGGGTGTAACTCCAAAGGCCGCCAGCGCCATCACTCTTGTCGTTGATTGTGGTGATGTACAACACTGACATGTCACGCCCAGCAAAGGCACAAGCTGTTGGTGTGCTGACAGGAAGGCTGAACCTGCAGCTCACACGACACAGCCTTGACCATTGCAGATGAAGAAAGGCTGCTTGTTGAAACGCATCAGACAGCAGAGTTTGAGGAGACAAGTCGCTGTATCAGACAAGGCTTGGTGTCGCACATGCCCTGCAAGCATGGCTGCAACACTGACGGCAGATTTTAGTCAGAGCGGTACAACACAGACCTCTTGCNCCCAAGACACTGCACTCCAAGCTGTCTTGGCTGAGCTCAGTGTACCAGACAGGTGAGATCTGAGAGAGGCATGAAGAACCTGATGTGCATGGCACATGGTTGACAGGCTGACAGACATGGCAGCAGTGCTTTCTGGGTTGTTTTGGCTGAGATCGGTGTATACAATGTCCTGCAGATGCTTCGCACATGAAAGTCAAGTCAGCAGTCTGCCTACAACACATTAACAACCACACACATATGGCAACTTGTTTCTTAATTGTACCCTGCAAGTTGCTATGAGTATTGGGCTGTTTGCTACCACACAACTATGTCACTCTTCTTGCTTTCCAACATATGTGCTGCATGAGCCACCTGTATTGAACNCATTGCGGCATTGAAAAACAAATATGGCCAACAAGCACCAATGCTGCGTCATGCATAGACTTCAAATCACAGTCTTGCTTGTTGCTTTGTTGTATACTGGATTGCTCAGCAACAGCCGCACTCCCCTTCAATGGGACCCTCAGCATGCTCAAGAAACCATCGCATCATTCCACCACTTTTGCCCTCTGTTGTCAGCAGCTTTGGGGGGATCCGCAATATGTCTATATGGCCATCCTCCCATATATGATGTACGACTTGCTTTGCAGCTGCCACTTGCTCATCGATCAGCGCAGCACCCAGCAGAATCAGATGTNCACATGAGCCACGTGCAGCTGAGTAGTGAACCCACACTGTCGGTCCTGCAACGACATTCCGCTGTTTCGCATAAGCTCTGTCAAGTTGCAACAAGTCTAGTCTGAGATGGCATGCATACACTACTTGCATCTGTTACCTNGCCTTGCAACATCATACGGCAGTACAGTGAAAGCTGAAATTGCAATAGCATTTTAGCACCAAACACACACCTAGGATACAGCATTACCTCTGATGCTAGAACCAACAGTTGCCAGCAACCTGTCTAGACATGCTTGAGCACTGATATCGGCTGATACGCCACCAAGAATGCTGTAGCCTGCATCAGCCACATAGCACTAACGCAGCTTCTTCAGCGTGAGGTTTGAACTGGTATAACTAGTATGAGGCTGGGGTGCCTCTGTGCTGGTATACCGCGCACTCACAAAGCAACTCAATAGTCCTGATGTTACGTCTTACCTGANTCACTTGCTACACTGTGCTGGCTTAATCTAGCTCTATTTGTTTCAGCTGTTGATCAAACTTCAGCTGCTCAGCGCAATCTGTCCTGCCACTATAACACTGCACTGTGGCCCTTGATGCTTATTTGCTCCTGAACACGGTGTACTGGTCAGCGGGTCTTTGTAGTCGTGCCCAACTCTGCTACACATGTTTTGTTGCTGCAGATCTTGTCACAGGACACCACGTTGCGTGTGCCAGCCGCCCTGATAGGGCTGACAGCCTTTGTGGATAACCTGAGGTTGCTGGTGGAGGCTCAGCAGGCGGTGGCCACTGCTGGCACGACCTCTACGAGCTCCTCACCTGATGCAGCTCAGCAGGCACAGCATGGAGTGAAANGACGCCAAGCTGCGTCCCAGGCACTGCAGACATCCCATTCTGGCTCGTGTCAGTATTGGATGGCTGTCTGCACACATCAGTTATGCTCTGCTGGCTGGTGTCCCTCACTGCTAGTCCATAACTGCCATCTGCTGCGGAGGGGCAGCCAGCATCAGCAAAGCCAATCAGCATGGGGAAGGACAGAGAAACTTTGAACGGATCCTCAACTACTGCATTCTGGTTGTGTACTGAATTTGGGCATTGCAGCAGTGATGGCTGATGCTCGTCATCCGCTTGATCCTGCCAATGTACATGCTGCTGCTCTTGTGGGGGAAGCAGGCTGGCTGCCTGTGTGGGGGGACCGCTGTTGCCACAATGCTGCTGACAGCCTGCATGGCTATGCTGCTGTTGAGACAAGCTGGCACCTTCAGCAGCCTGCTGCACAGCATCACTGTGACACTGCTGATGTTGCTGCTGTTGCTGTTGGAGTCGGCATCTTCCGTCTCAAGTAGCCCTCTTTAGGTCCTGCTGCTGGTGCTGCATGATGATGTTACTGCTGCTGAGCGCTGCTTGGTGCCCTGTGCAGTGACACATGCACCTGTTGCTGAAAGCTGTGCCGGTACTGGTGGGCACAGCATGAAGACTGCACATGATGCAGTTGCACAACACATGTGCAAGAATCTCAAGTGCTAATGGATGTACGGCAAGATAGAAACAGATGTGATTGTGTTGCACATGAGTGTGTCTGGGTGTAGCGCAGACTGACAGAGGAGGGCAAAGTGGGTAGTTTTGTCACCTCCTCATTGGAAGTCGGGTCCGAGTTGGACTTGATTCCTAGCTGGCGCTTCCAATCCTGCACGGTTACATTTTGCTGTCAACACAGCATTGCTGGACACAAATACAACTGTGTGTCATGCTCCAACAAGATTGAGGTGCACTGTCTCAGCTATGCTGCAGGATGCAAGCACACACTGNTTCACTCTGAGACTTGCGTCTCATGTGCGGTCTCTGTGCAGCTTGCTGCCGTCTGAGCCTCTCTACAGCAGCTTTGCTGGTTCTGGCTGTGCTGCTTGCCTGCNTGTAGCTAATGTATACCTGAACACCTCATCAGGGTTGTAGACTATGCTGTAGTTGTGTTGGTGGGTAAGAAGCAGGGTGCAGTGTTTTGTATGCATGCATACCTTCACCAGGTCAAGATTGGAAACATGTATCATATGCATGCAGTGCTCACCACCCAGAACTCTTATTCTGAACAGGAAATACATCTAATGAGGCGTGCTGCATGGCAATTGACCCCCAACTTGTGTCCGTAAGTCATTAATGTCGCCTTACTGCTGTTTTTCAGGAGCCCGACAGTTACAATCTGAGGTGGGAGGCCAGCGGTGGGCCCGCCATCAAAGACTTGTACATTGGAGCAATGGACAGGTTGTACGCCATCAACACAAAGGTTCCATTCATGGTGCAAGGCACAGGCCAGGCTGCAGTTGCCAACTGGGGTGATGGCTTTGTGACAGACTATGGCATCATCAAGGACAAGGGCCTCAGCGATGCCAATCCCTTCTTCCAAGCAATCCTGACTAAGCCTTACCTGCGTCAAGTGAGCTCTCCTGCCGCATCCTCTCAACCATGACATACTCACACTTGCCTGATTGCCCCCAGCCTTACCACCCCACTCCTGCCTCGCTGCTGCACCCCTCCCTTCCCCTCCTCTCTCATCAATTCCTCAGTCACTTACTGCTCTAACACCCTCCTCTAGTTCCATGGCTGTGTGCACCCCACAATCATTAGTAAAATTTTTACTAATGGTGCATGACTCACAATTGCTGGCTACTTTGCATTGGGCTGCCCACATGCGCCATCAGCTTGCTGGCTGTCCATAGTCTCGGATCAATTCCTGGGCCTGACAAGCTGTAAAGAAACATGTCAAGCTTGATGCCCATCGTGTGCTTTGTCACAATCTCGAGTTTCTGCCATGCTTGGCGCTATGTGTTAACATTTACATTACTGGAATTTCTACAAAAGGTAAGTGCACAGGGCAGTTTCAGACTAGTCAAAGTTTTGTGGTTTCCCTGTAGGTGATTCTGGGCCCTCATGTGTACGGGCCATCCGTTAGTGGGGTCAATGACGGGTCAATATCTGGCTGGGGGTTGTGGTGGCGCATGAGCCTATCCTTTGGAACAAAGGGCAAGGCTGGCTACTGTGACCCTAACACTGGCAAGTGCAACCAGTTTGCCCTCTGCCTGGGCGAGTATGGGTCCTCTTTTGCAAAGCAGGGCGACAAAGACCTGCACAGGGACATGACTGCCTACATGCACAACACTGGAGCCTCNAAACAAGGGCTGCTTTGCTGGCCGTGTGTGAGTCAAACAGGCTGTAGCAACTCATTGCCCACTGCATGCAGCACTCAGGGCTAGTCATGATCTGTCAGAGAAAAAGTGTTGCAGGCAGTATTTGCTGTGAGATTGTTGTGCATCAACAAAACATGTGTCCAGTTACGTCTAATTCCCCGGCTGCTTTCAAGTGTCAAACATGTGTCTGACATCATCTGCAAGTCAGCATACGAGTCATGGTGCAACATACACATGTGGCATCTCTGCCAATCAAGGTCACAGCTACTACTTGATGGTGAACACTGTGACTTGGTATTATGGTCGTATGCTTCATAGTCCGCCTTTTTGATCTTGCTCACACTCAGACTCTGCTTTGCATGCTTGCAGGCTACAACGGACGCAGATGAAGCAGCAGTCGTTGCCAAGGAGGCTGACGTTGCAAGTGACCAAGCGCTATGTGACAAACATGCTGAGGAATGTGTCGGAGTTCCGCAGTGAATTTGACAGTTGACTGTTGTCATGGTGATTAAAATGAGGAGTTGTCCTAAGCGCATAACCACATACAAGCTACTCAAGTGCTCTTTAGCAGACATGATGTTGCTGTTGACAGCAATTGAAATAAGTAGCTGCAACAATGCAGGTATGTACTAACTGTCAGACTTACAAGTACGGGTTTTTGATGTGTTCCACAGCTATTGACAAGTGATTAGCAAGCTACGAAGCATGTTGCCCATACACCTGTGGGCTTTCTTTGTGCACATGCCAGGTAACCTTCATTAGCTATACACTAATCGTAAGCCTGTTGCTGGCTGACAAGTGAAGAACAAGNAGGCTGCTGTTGTTACTGCCAAATTGGCCCCGAGTGTTGCTGCACAACTTACTGATACAACACCATCATGTATGCACTTAAAGCGCTTGGTGCAAGTACAGTGTGATGAGATGAGTCAGCCCTGTCGCCACTGATGTCCACACTTGACACACTTGAAGAACAATGTGGCTGGCTCATCTGCAGACCTGATCTGAACCTCGTTGTAGTAGGCCTGATGATAGTTGCACTTCTCACATGTTTCTGCATGCAGCATAAATCATTAAGTTTGCAGGCCAGGCCGGCTGTGCATCACAGAAATGACACATATGGGCATTCAACAGCATGACGACCACACCATGCAAGGCATACCAGCTGTTTTGGCTGCATTCTTCCAAGCTTCAGCACCTCCAAGCACATCGTCTACCTCTTTCTTTTTCAGGTGAATGGATTTGCTGAGCTGTAGCAGCACCAGCGGTCANAAGCCTTGCATGTGCACTGTTACACCGGAGGGCAGCTTGGTAATCAAGCAGGTTTCATCAAGAAGGACAGGAACTTCTGCCTCGAGACCTGTGCTAATTTCACTGCTCCACTTGGCTTGAGCTGCACTTACAACCCTCACAACCCAGCATTAAGTCCAAGCTTATTTAGATGCAAAGCCAGCTGATGACATGCCACAGTATCTCTTGTTCTGCTGAGCAACGCATGGCATCTCAAGCGGCTTACTACAGCGCTTCTTATACAATGTGCCTGCCTGGCCCTTGCTGTGGTTGTGGACCGTATTCATGGCCGGGCCATCATGGTCTTCTGCTTCAGCTGGGCAGCTTCGCAACTGGGATGACTGTTGTAGGTGGTTGGTATCAGACTGTAATTGCTGCTCTGCACACATTGGCATTGCATCACAGCTATACAGAGTTGTACCAAATCTATGCAGTCAGTCCCTGTGTTGGCTACTGGACATGCTGAGGATCGGTGGATGCCCTAGATACAGCTTGAAGGAATGCATAATTACAGAGTCAGAGGCATAGAGTATGCGTTCAAATTTGTGCGCATGCGCAACTCCTTGGTGAGAGAAGCTCGAATTCCATGTTGCACACCGATGATGGGTAGTACTATAGCACACAGTATTCAGTGTAACAGCAGAAAATGGGCAAATTAACAGCACAGACAAGTGACCATAAAGACTATTGTTGTCTCATCTACCACCACAGAGCACCATCTGCATCAGTCCATAACTTTCACACAGCAAGTCTGTTCCACATTGCAGCATTGATATCAGTTTAAAGAGATGTGTACATCTCCACATAAACTCATGGTTTTGACAGATGGATCGCTTCCACATACAGTGCCTTTGGCACATGCATATCTATTCCTTTGGCTTGATTGCAATCAGGGTGCTTGCTACCGCAGAGACTCCCCATACAAATCCAACAGGGAACAACAAGGGACCAGACTTGTCTGTGCCCAGGAGAGGGAGCAAGACTGCAACATGTGCTGCTGACGCTATCGCCAAGCCTGCCATCAATGTCCTCTTGTTGGGCAAAGAGAAGTTGTTCTCATTTGCTGCTTCCTGCAGTGCAAGACANTGGTATACCTTAATGAGATATAATATATCTTAATAATAATATGGTGAAATTTGACGCAGCCCTGTGGTCAAGTGATGGCAGACATAGCCAGCTTGGAGCAGGCTGTCCGTCAGCGAGTACTGCCGCAGCACTCTAGGCTCTTGCTGTGGGACACAGACAGCATNAGCGCTCTCTGCACGCCAGCTAGACATAGGTGTCAAGCTGCTATGTGAGAGCACCATGTAATGACAATCTGTTTGCAGCAGCACATGTGACCCAACAGCTGTTGCTGTAATGCAGCAAATCCCTGTGACAGCGCGAAAGGGGGTGGATCAGCAAGTGGCAAACACTACCAAACATTGGCAAATGCACAAAGTCAACATGCGCGTGCCGAGCTGTGTTGCAGCTACGCAGGATTGAGCAGGCTTTGCAACAAGAGCNTTGTCGTGCACATGTCTCACATTGGCACCTACGCGGCTGTAACTTCATCACGCTGCCTCACAAACATGATCAGGACAGGCGTAAGTCCATATCCTTTGCGACCGTTGCTAATTGAGAAGAAGCACTGCAAAGGCGCACCTGAGGGCATCAGGATCCAACACATGCAAGATGCTGATTTCCTCAAGCACAAACAGCAGCTTCTGGTACANCTTGCTGGACAATAACAACTTGCTGGCTTGCGGAGCGCTGCTGTGTCATTTGCTGATTCAACTTGATCGACACGGTAGGCTGTTCAGGCAGCTGGCAGAGCACAGACTTGGTGTGCAGCACACAAAGGCCAATATTTGCCTGGCTTGTTTCAGAAGACAACCATGTCCCGCATCCCCACCACAAATCTACGGGAATGACATCGTCTAGTTATGACATCCAGTCATGCCATTGCAGCAGCCACATTGAGAGACGTTGACCTGACCTGTGCAGCACTTGCTGTTGAGGCCTGTTCAATGGCCTTAGGCTGTGCAGCTGCTGAGCGGCGGCCTCTGCCTGCCTGCTTGTCAGCCCCTGCTGGTGATGCTATTGGCTGATTGAGCAACTTCTTCCACTCTTTGGAGTCTTTCTGTGGAAGTCTCCGCACATTCCAGTCGACCTGTGTACCACCGCCACTTGCAGGTGCTGCTTGAAGCAAGTTGTTACAGCTGCATGAGCACTACCTTCTGGAGGATGCGCAGCTCTTCGTCTACCCAACCATCATCCACATATGTGTCACTTTGTTCAGAAAACCACATTTGCAGTNGCAGGAGCTCTCTGCCTTAGGGTTTGATGCAAGGCAATCACAGGTATGGGTCTGCTGGATGTATTGAGGTGCTCCTGGTTGGTTCATGTCTGGGTTGTCTGTATGCAGCCACAGTCTGGTTGCCTCTACTTGCTGTTGAGTTGCTTGCGTGGCCTGGCAGCAAGCTGTGCAGAGGCTCTGAACTCTGCCATGCCATGCAAGGATGTTAACGCAAGGCTGTTGGTGCAAATTGATTTACAGGGTGACATCAGCAGTGTGTTTGCAGACCACATAGCACACAGCCAGTGTGCAGCAAAACAGCTGCTGATGCTGCANTGATATTGCTGCATGCCATCAGCTCTCTGCTGCATTGCTGCACCATTGCCCCATGGCATGGGACCACCAATTGGTTGGGGTACCCCACCCATCTGGGTCATGCCCCCTGCAAAAGGCGTTGGCTGGTTGGGATAGCCTACAGGTGGCATCGCTGCAGCCATTGGACCTGCTGCATATGACTGCTGCATGCTAGGCTGCCCAAATACATTTCCCTTGTTTTTGGCTCGTCTAGGTAGCATGCCAGTACTTGACACCCCTGGATAACCTCCTGATGAAGCTGTTGAGTACCCAGCAAATCCATTGGGCATGGCCTGACCCATGGATGCAGCGTTCTGAGCATACTGCGCAGGAAATGGCTGCTGAGCTGCAGCAAATGGGCTGCCCCAATTCTGCATCATGCCAGCTTGCTGCTGCTGCTGCTGCACTGCANTGTTTGTAAGGACGTGCCTAGCGGCCCTAGCAGCTACTAAACAGCAGGCTAGTCTGCATACAGCTGGAGCTTNTCATGTAGCATGCGAATGTCTGTTGTTCCCTTACCAGTCTTGCCTCTTGGCGTAGGCAGTGCAGCTTGCCAGTCGTGCTAAACAGGCTCAAGAGGAGGCCCAGAGAAGCAGCGGCCAGGCTGAAGCTGACGCTGCCAATGGCCCCAAGCCCGTGAGAAGGCTCTGGGATGATGTGTACACCATCTCATACAGCAGGTGAGGCAAGGCACGGCAGCTCAGGTCTGCAGACTGCAGTCTGCACCATTCAAGGTAGTTCTGCAGAGCTGCGCAGATCACATGCAAAAAGCGGGTCTGACTGCTACATACCATGCTGCAGCTCAAACAAGCCCTCAAGTTCATGTCTACTACCATTGATATGTGCTGTCGGGGTGTGTATGGTCAATCTGCCCCTCGGCAGCGCATGCATGTGGTTGGTCACGGTCCCGTTGCACACTCCAGGTCGACAATGGGACTGTGATCAACCACACGCATGCGCTGCCCAGGTGCAGATTGACCATACACACCCTAAGGGCANTGTTTTGCATCTCCTGACACGTGACAGGCGTCAGCTGTCTGCACAAGACAAGGGTGCCCAGTCAAGACTGTAGTCACATCAGGCTTCCTACACGCTGTGCATTGCACAGCGCTGTGTCGCTGCTCCTCCACAGCAGGCATCATGTGCTGACGCACAAACATGGCTGCAAGCACTCACCTTGCCAACGTATGTCCAGAGCTGCTTGGCTTTGCTCATATAGTCATCAGGCTGATCTTTGCTCTTCTTCTGATCTCCTGGCTGCCGCCTCTGTGACACCCCTCTGTTAGACCTCCTGGCAAAGGACACCCCCCTTGCCCCCCTGCTACCCCCCCTGCTCAGCCGATTAAGAGTCGCAAGGGGTGAATACGGGGACTTTTGCCGGCCTGTGTCATCATTGACATCGCTATATGGCCTGCACAGCAGGTCTGTCTAGCTTGAACTGGAGGATTTACGCATGCATATGTCACAGCATGTGTAGGCGTAAGCGTAGAGCAGTGCAGCCACCAGCAGAATGTCTGGAAGCTAGTCATGCATGAACAGTGAAGTCGCTCAGAAAGCAGGCACATGTGCTCACCAGCATGTGGTCAAAGTGTTTTACTCGTGACTCCTTCCACCTTGATACTTCCTGCAGAACATTCACTTCTGAATCAGTCTCATGTGTTCATGGCCCTCCATTTGCCTTAAAAGAGGCTAATTCACGCTAACATCTGCAGACATGCTTGCAATCAGCACGTTGGATCTNAATGAAGCTCTGCTGGGCTTGAGCAATCTGCAGAATCATGTTGTGGTCGGCCGTCGAAAATCAAGCATGGGTGAACTAATTAGCTTATAACTTGTAAGCGGATCCTTCGCATGCAGCCAAGTGTATGAAACTTTGCCCAACAAAGGCTACCGGATCTCAATGCCACCTAAAGTCACCGCTTTCCTCATGTGACATTGTGGTAGAGACAATAAACCCATTGTAATATCTCTATGATCATTGCTTTGTGTTGACATAAGGCTGCATCAAGCCTCTGGTTTGAGGAGGGTCCAAAATTGCTGTGATTTGCATTTTGGAGGATCTCTTCATTAGATTGCCTTTCATCATGCAGTTTTGTGGGCGTCCTCATGTACATAATTGCCTGGACAGAGCATATGCACCTCTCACACACCATTTGGTCGGTGACATCAGCGCAATGTGAGCAGAACATTACAGACTGTATGCAACAAGATCCTCAGTAACACGTTCACACCCCGACCAGCCACACCTAAATCTGCTATCAAGCTAGCACTCAGTGGCAACAAAGCAACCTAGTGATGATCATCAACTGTGCAGCCTAGTCATTTTGCCTGTTTCATTCGTTCAAGGTGAACATGTTAGCAACCAGGAACCGCCACATTCTGGGCACATCTGAATTGTCCACCTCAGATCACAGTGCCGTCAGGAATGATGCTGTCCTTGATGATCACAACAATGCCATCCTTAATGACAAAGCCCCGCTGTTCCTGGTTTGACTCCCGTACATCCTCCTTGTTGAGGATCTTGACATTGCTACCAATGCGGGCATTCTTGTCAATGATGGCTTTGCGTACATGGGTGTTGGCACCTGCAGAAGTGGCAATGTCACAAAACCAAGCTGACAACTGCAGAAGTTACGACACTCTGGAGGCAGACATGTCAAGCTGTCTGCAGGTTCATCCTGCAGCTGCACAGACAATGTTGTCAGAATGTTGTCACTGGTCTATACTGTGCAAGCACCATAGAGCAAGCGTATCAAGGCATGCATGCACAGTTCTTCTTCACTGTAGCTGGTCAACAAACATTACACCAAGCTGAGGACCTCAAGCTGGCTTGACAGGCTAGGACAATGGTCCCAGGATGTGTTGCTGTGCAAGGCATGTCAAGACAGTTATGGTCAGCATGTGGGTACTGTAAGGTGCCCACCTAAGCCCATGGGCAAGCAGCCTGGAATGAGAGCACACTCCTCCAGAGTCTCATAGTAGTCAGAGCCCATCATAAGGGTGTCCTCAATGATGCAGTTCTCCTGGATCAGGCTTCGCAGCCCCACAACTGAATGGTTGATCTTGCTGCCAGCTCTGATGACTGTGCCATCTCCAAGAATGCTGTTGGTCACATGCGCATCAGCCACCTTGCTGGGGGGCAGGAAGCGGGACATGGTGTAGATGGGGGCATCGTAGTCATAGAAGCTGCATGGCAGACATCAACGATTTGTACAGGCTGACGTTGGTGCATGCACAGTAATCTGCGGGGCAGAGCTCTGCTTGTATTTGCTTTGCAGACATAGTGTGCAGATGTGAGCAGCATCTGGTAGGCCAGATGCTGCTGTGAGCTTATCAGAGATCTTGTTTTTGCAAATAGCTGCCAGCACGGCCATGATCTCAGACCAAGCTTTCTCAGACATGCCAGCCTTCCCATGCATAGCTCTGCCATCTCTGCTCAATGCATGTTGTGGGATACCAAATAGTCTGTCTGCCTTGCTATGCCACTTCTCCGAATGCTGGATGGGCATGATGACCATGCAAAACTTCTCACCTAACTGCAGAAAATAAGCTAGACCATCACATACACACACGCTGGCAAGGGACACCATTGCTGGACAACTTGAAGATGCTTTTGCAAAATGTACGTACACACAGCAACATGATGCAGACCTGTAGTCAGGCTTGGGGTTTTTAGTGAGAGCCAAGTTGGCGTTGTAGAAGGCCTCAATGGTTCCAATGTCCTCCCAGTAGCCATCGTACAGGTAGGCTTGCACATGCATGCCCAGGTCCTTGGCCCCTGGAATCACCTCACTGCCAAAGTCATTGGCCTGCAGTAGCAACGGAGTAAGCGCTGGCTGAACTGCGGGATGCTGCATGTCACTCATGTCACCTTCAGTCAATGCATTGTCTTACGTGAGGTTGCAGCAAGATTGGCGCTGAAATCACATGTCAGTCATTGTCCAGGAGTGGAGCTTTTGGCTCGTATTGGACAAGTTGCCAAGTCATGATTCATCTTGCAACGCTTGTCAAGTGTAGAGCTGTTTGANCTGCACAAAATGTGTTTTGACATGCGGTCATCATTGCAGATACAGTCATGTCACGTTGGAAGTGTCAGCATGCATAACATGCTGAGCACTCTGCCAACTGTGATTGCACAATGCACCCTACACAACGTGCAGCACAGCTGTATCTGCAAANAGTCGCTTGATGAGATCACCCATGCATGGCCAAGCTGATTGAGGTTTGAGTGCTTTGAACACCCAAGCCGGCTGCTCTGACATGAATGCCCGAAGCAGCTGATGCAGGCAGAGACCAGCTCATTCATGCAAGCTGCGATTGCCTGCGTTTTAACGGTCACTGCAGCTTGCTGAGCGAAACCATTGTTTGCTCTGCAATAGAACACTTTCAGTAGTCTCGAGCACCACTATATTTATTGCTCCCACATTGTGTTTCAATGTTGGTCCTGCAACTTTGCTTTCAACACTCAAACGGTGCATCAGTGTTCAAATTTAATCAAGTACTAGTCTAGGTGCTCACAGCAGCCTTATGCACGGATTAGCAATGCTGCAGCCACGCATCAAAAAAGGCTTCCAACGTCACCTGATGACTTACATACTGAACTCTGGATGTCACCTTTCTGCTAGATTACCTCCCACACACCACGCATGCCGTATCTCTAATCATGCCCCAACCAAACTACATGCACTGAGCATATGTCTGGTATAGTGCATACCACCACTGGCTGTATTGGCTAAGCTGACACTACTTGCAAGCGGCGCCACTCTTGTGCCAGTATGTCCTCAAACACACTAGGTGTCTCTGCGTCATCAGCAACAATGCCAGACTCTTCCTGAGCAGCGTTCTTCAGTACAGCATATGCAGCTCTTAGCGGAGTTACAGCTGCATGTATATGGGAAGATGCACCAGACAGCGGCATGCTGTGGCTGACAAGGCCCTCTGACAGGGTGCCCTTGCTAATTTCGCTGAGCCACTGCCCTCGCGCATTGTCCACAGACAACATGAAGTCTGACGAGTTGGACTTGACTGTGATCTGACATGCCACTCTGCTCTCTATGCTGGGGGAACTGCTGCCATTGGTGCCTGACTGAGTGACGGGTGGTGTGCTGATGGGCAGCAGCTGACCTGTGATAACAACTGCAACTGCTTTGCCGTCCCAAAAGGCCCCTGCAGCAGTGTGCACAGTNGACACAATCGACCACGAGCCCGATGAGCGCTCACTGTGCAAAGACGTCACGGTGCGTTGATGTCCCTGCATGCTGCGACTTCCTTGCATTGTAAACCAGAGATTGCAAAAGTAAGGTCGTTACGCTGAGCTCAAATGCGCAGCGCCAGATCGATATAGAAAGTTTCTAATGGAAACTGGAATCCGCAACCGGTCAAAGTCAATGGGCAGAAGGACTCAGATCCAAAGAAAGAAGAAGAATGGAAGATGATATCAGGGCTTCGGATGCTTAGCTCTCAGTGTGAAGCTTGTGCCATGCCAAATTTGTACCTCGTCCGCGCGAAATACTTGTGATAGTCATGTTGCTGCAGTTATAAAACGCAAATTCGATCGAACTTTCCAGGGCTTTACAACGCTGTTAGCTCAGCAGGCAGGTTTATTACCTTGTCATGATCAAGTATTGTGCACTCAGCATATATAGGATCAAAGCATTTACTTCTGCGCGTACAGAACGTAACGTAAATGTATAATTCAACCTGTGATGCGCACTGTGACAAGGGTGCGTTTGGAGTACAGGCAAAAGGCACTCAAAACAGCAGGCCCTGATAGTTTCGAAAGTTTGAATTCTATGGAACTTGAAGATATGGGCCATGTCTCGCTGCGGATCAAAACAAGCTGCCAGCCGTGCCGTTTTTCTCGAATAGATCGGTGCAGAGCTGCCTCTCGCCNTCCCTCTGCCAAATCAGCATTGCACACATGCAATGCAGCAGGCACTTCTCCTGTTGTGTCTGAGTCCGCACTTGTCTCTGTGTAGAGCTTGGAGCAGTGGCAAAGCCCGAGCTGACTCAACAGCAGAAGAAGAAGTCCAAGGCAAAGAAGGCTCAAGCAGCTGTGTCACCGCAGCCCCTTCTGCCTGTACCTGCCAGCACCATGCCAGAATCTGATGCAGGGGTTGCAAGCGACAACATGCAGCCTCTACCTGTTGCAGATACCAGCACTGATGCAACAGTTCAGACCGCTNAACCTGGTCAATGCCTCCTGCTCGTATGCCGCTTTATGCAAAGATTCCAGCAGCAACTCTGTTTTGTGTGCTCCTTATGCAGATGCAGGAACAATCTTTGCTACTTGTGTCCCTGCTTGTCAGCATGGGCAAGCACATCAAGCACAGTAGCATCACACGACCTGCCACTACGGGTCATTGTAACTGCATTGCCAGATCAACGTACCTCTCTTCAGCAGTGGGTCCAGCAGCAGGTGACTGATGCGGTGATGCAGCAGCCGGGGCTGGACCAGGTGCGCCCTTGCCGGAGGGGCTTCTTGAGGCAGGGCTACGCTGGCCAGGCATTCTTGGCTCNGATCCAGCACCGCTCAAACGTTCTTCTGCTGCGCTGTTTTGCGTGCCCAGCAGTCTACAAACCGAAGAGATATAAGCGTCACGACAGTCGTACGCAACCTGTTCGACAAGTGTAGCTCTTACCCAGCTGTTTGAGCATCCCGCTTATTGCGTCTTCTCTTGAAGGGCCAGCGGGACTTTTGAGACGCACCTCCGTCCTGGATTGCGCAACCGACGTTCAAGCTAAGTTGGTGCTGGTGAGCGGTAGCCGAGAATCAGGGCATACCTGCTTCTGCGGGCCACGACCGTTGCCACGCTGCGGCTNATCATTTGGTGCTGTGGGCTGCGACATAGGGGCATGGCGTACTAACCTTTGACATGTCTGGAACAGCAACATCGAAGTCTAAAGGGTTCGCTGCGGGTGCNCCACTCGAGATTCCTTGTGTATATGCCTATGCCAGGTGGGTGCATGTCCACCTGGTGTATGTACTCCTTACGTATCTGGATAGCATGCACCAAATATGGCATCTACCCTTGCACTGCATGATCTGCACATGAAATCCCTAAGTGGGTGAACACCACCCTTTGAGACACATGCACGCGCCTGCACCTGTGTGAAAAGTTGCTCTCGCTAGGTAAGTTCATACACCTCACATGTGACTGCAAGAGTGCATTATGGCACTCAGACATGCCTAGAGGTGTCAGGCAATATGTTGATATGCCTCTGTGATGCAGGGTGAAATCTGTGACATTGATGGAACCTGTGTGGATGCTGCTGATGACGAGATCTTCANTCAAATGATGCATTGTCATCGTCTTCGTCAAGTACTAGTGTAGCCATCAGTTTCAGCTGCTCTGCTATTTTTCTAGCTCGGGTTGTGCCAGGTCAGGGCCTGTAAGGCATCGTTTGCATGCTACCAAAACCTTCAGTCTGGTGGCAAGATCACAATCTGGTATAGGCTTCACGTCAACCAGCTTAGCCAGCTTCTACATCCCACATACCAAGTCTGACGTCAGTGGCTGACAGATTGTTTGTGATGTGCACTGCCAGATGTCTGGCCAGAATCAACTCAGGTACGTGTTCACACATGGGTAGCAGCAAAGTTGCAATTGCCCATCATGACATGATTCTGGTACTTGAAGCGAGGCATTGCCCTGGAGATACTGCATGGGATCTGTCTGGCGACACATGACGATGTGACGCAGAACATGTTTTGGTGTTTGGCTCTTGTTTGTAGAAGAGTCTAGAAAGATGCCAGCTTTTGCGGCATTGCTGTGTGTGAATGATTTGCCCCATACACAAGAACACAGCTGATTGTATGTAGGCTAATATGGTTTTTTTAATGTCTCAGCCCATGCCCTGATAGCAGAGCGCTAGTCAGAGTTCTAGCTCCTGCATTGCACACACAGAAGCTAGGGATTCGTTCTGAGCAATCCTGGTGCTGACCTCATATGGTGTCTTCTTCAGCTGCCACTTGACACGCACCGCTTTGCACCAGTCTGCAAGGTGAATGTCTGTATGTCTGAAGCTGAGGCACCTTGGCAATGGTAGTTGAAATGATAGCTTTTGACACTTCTTGTTAACTGAGCACTCCTTGACTGAGCACTTCCTCTTTTGCTGCTGCGGGCACTGACCAGGTGTGTCCACAATCAGGCACTGCCTTATCTGATGTTCATGTTGCCACGAAGCATGCCATAACCCGCGTTACCCATGTAGAAGGCAGTAACACCATGCAGACAAGATATGCAACTGTCACGCGGCGGCGCACATCGACAGCACCATTACCTACTTGGGCAACACCGAGTACTGTTCCAACCTGTGTTGTCGTGCTACAGGCACCANTATGTCAGTACAGGAAATGCACAGGCTGCAGGCAATACGCGATGTGATGTCAAGGAGGCGGCACAAAATGCTGTTAAACGACCGCCAGTCTTTGTGTTTTTCAAGTACTTTGCGAATCAGCCGGTATCTGTCATGCACCTACGCCGGCATACCGACAAGTACACACATCATCTGCAGCTATCTTTTCGAAGACTTCCTGCCCACATCGTAATCATTGAGCGCTGGTATAATGACAGCCGGAGACGCTTGTCAGACGTAGCTTCGCACATGATTGGTACAGACAGTGTTTGACCGTTACTGAACTGCTGGCTGTTAAGATGCGAATTTAGCGGGCGTGACCCTATCATTGCTGAGTGATATTGCACATGCTCTGTCGAATGCAGTCTGCATTGGTGATGGTTGTACCGGCTTTAACTTGGTCTGCGCGGTCCCTGAGGTGTTACACCGACTGTTGACAGTGCCGGCCACGAGCGTTACAAGCACTCCACAGAGCAGCTTGACATCCACAGCGCAAACCAAACCTTGCGCAAGCAGGCAAATCCCAAGCATTCTGTTGGCACAATGCATACAAGCACCCGTAGCCGNCTTTGACATGCTGGCAGACAAGGAGCCTCATATACGCAGCATCAGGGCACAGGACATCACCCTCAGCTCTGCAGCACAGGCATTGCTGCAACAGCTGAAGCTTCTGCCAATNATGTGTGGCATCAGGCAGGATCATCAGAGATACAAAAGCAGCCATAAGCTGTAGGACTTGCAAACAATTCACCTCAGCTGCAGAGCGTAGCATCACTGCTGTCTGTGCGCTTTGTCACAGTCAGTTGCCCATTGGGCCAACCACCAGCTTGTCAACCAATGTGAGCTATTTTGAGGGAGACATGATAGAGTGAGCGAGCAGGGACATGACGTTGCTGCAGCTTGCACGTCACATAGATTAATGGCACTTCATGTCTGAGTCACAATACATGTTTCATATGTCTGCTAACAATCTGTTACAATAACGGGCCTGATTGTCGCAGCACACAAGGGCACTGCTGATTTATGCTAAGCTGTTGATCAAACCCCCATATCAGTGACTGTATTGCGGCCACAGCTTGGCTAACCACCACCACTTTTCCGAGATGACCTGCGGACTTCATCACTGTCCAGCAGAAGCTTGGCTCCTTCAGCCCAAGTCACTTTGGCATCTGGCACCACTGAGTTGCTGCCGGTGTACACCTCAAACAAAGCCCGACATAAGCCAGGAGAGTCTATCTTCAGGTCCGGTTGCGCCTACACATGCAGCAGCATGGTCGACCTTTAGCGTATGCTTGCACATGCATGCAACAAGGGCAATCTCAGCGTATTTATGAATAGCCTGAGCTCATGCAGGTCCCATGCTGATGGACCCGTGACATTTCATATGTAGTCTCATCTGATCAAACACAGAAGTAGCACTAGAAAGGCAATTCACACTATGTTGGATTGTTTGAGCCTGCTTGTCACCCAAGTTGCTCAGGATAGCAGACAGCATGGCCCTGCCTGTAGTGTGCACAATCTCTTTAGCTAATGTTGCTTTACTGTTTGCTTTGCAACCTGTTCAGGGCTAATCTTTGAAGAGTAGGGAGGAGTTGACTGTGTGCATGTTTTACTGAGGAAAACAACAACAGTACAAGACTGTTGACATTAACGAGCTGCTTGACAGGCAAACATTAGTGCCTGACGGGTGCAAACACAGCACATGAGTAGGTAAGGCATTGGGTGTCAGCAGNGAGCTGCGCAGGCAGATCAGGCGTTACGAATTCAACGAAAGAGGCTAATGACTAATTGCTTACAGCGAGAACAAAGCATTCCCAACAGGAGACCGNTGTGCAAAGCGCTTGCACATTGTTTTGTGAAATTTGGGAGGCCAGTTACCTTTCCCTGTTTGTAAAAAAGGTTTGACGCAACAGAAAACATGAGTCTGCACCTGAAGTACGCGTTCAGGAAGTTGTAGGACCGATGACCGTCACCGTCGAAGAAAGTCGTGGGCAAAATGTCACCCAAGCTCAGCTCATACAGAGACGTATGTTGCTGGACCGGTCTAGTAGCGGCCTTCTCGGATTCGTTCAGCTCCCAACTCGCAGAGCCTTGTCGAGATGTGAGCAGAATGAAGAACACGCAACCGTGAAACAGGTGTTCCAAGTGTCTCATCGGTCACAAGCACCAGCGATCGCACATCAGTACGGTGTGACTCACACGGTGCAACAAAGCAGGCCTTGCTATAGCCTGGCTGGCTTAACGAGTGATTGCTAGTGCGACGCCGTGTGGCTCTGCTAACACCGTTTGCTGACCTGCTTAAGCGTGCGGAGGTTCTACTGTATACTTTACGAAAGCCGTGTCCAACGTATACGGTCTGCGCACCCTGTTGACCCAATATGTGGAACAATTGCAACGCAACGCTACCTGTGCTGTGCGAGCACTCCAGGTTAGTCCCATCTGCTGGATACAGCTACTTTGGGTCCGGTGCGTGTCACTGTCGGCGTGAGGCATACTGCTCGAGGCCTTCTGTTATCATGCCGCAAGCTGGCCTGATCCTGCCAGATCAGATCAATACCTGGCTGACTCAAGTTTCACATGTTGTCGGGCTGGCACCACTTAGCTTGTTGAGGCCTCACTCCAACAGCGTGACACATACAATCAACAGAGGTCAGAGGTCTGTGGTGCAGTGAGACGTGTCAGGTTGCACCTGACAGGGTGTACACTCATTACTACACTGCAGGCTTGGCTTCAACCATCAGTACGCTGGAAGTACAGAGCATGCACCACCTCTTCCTAGCACAGCGTTTGCTTGCAAAGGCAGAAGCCTAATGTCAGGCTGGCAGGTTGACCATGTCTGCAAGCAGGTGCGTGCGGCAGGTTGTCAATTGCACCTTCCTATACGGCTCTGCACCCACTGATGTACGTAGCTTGCCACATACCTCTGATGCTGCTGATGCCTGTGCACAGATTGGTCAAGGACAACAATCGTACGACAAAGCTGTGAAGGCCATCATGTCTTGGAAGCAGATGGAGCTAGGCTGGAACACCACACAAGCAGAGAGCCCAAAGCGAGGATCGCTGGTATGTGTGCTTCCGCATGTGGCAGGCATCTGGATGCGTCTTCCGCTGCAGGTCGTCTTTATCGATGAAGGCAGATGCAAAACAGGTATGACACACATAGTGTTTGACAACAACAGCACTCTCAGACTGTACATCATGGCTAGGAGTGCAGGCCCAACGTTGAGTGCAGACCTTTCGATTGACAGTACAGGATGACAGTGGGACGCCACTTGCGCAGTACATCTGATGACTGCGGGCAAGATGTGTGACATTGCATGCACATTGCGCAGGCCGGCGTCTACAGGTTGGACATAGCACGCTTCACGGGCATGCGCTAGCAGGCGAGGAGCGATTTGCTGTGGAGTGGAACAAACAAGATGACTCTGTCTGGTATGCATTGCAGCAAGTCCTCATCTTGCACATGGCATCCACTGCTTACCAACCAATCAATCAATCGTGTTACATGTTTAGCTGAGTTGGGCAACAAGCATGGGACCTTCATGAGCATTGCCTTGAGGTGTCCCGATTGTCATGGACAAATATGTTGACCCATATGTGCAAGCAAGCTATTGCACTGACTACCTTTCAAAACTGCCATGCTCTGTTGCCTAGGTCAGAGCAATGAGGCAGTGTTATTTGATGTAGGTACGAACTGTACACAGTGTCTAAGCCAGCCACACCTGTGGCTTTGCTATCGTATCCCATTATACGGCTGTTGCAAAACCGATTCCAGCGTGACACGTTTGTGGCTATGAAGAACGCTGTTATCTGATGCATTGTATGGGGCTGAGCTGCACATCAACACTGTGTACACTGTGTATGTTGTTGTACACACAGCAGCCCTTTTCTGGATTAGTAGTGGCATGGTCACTGCAATTACGTGCATTGTGTTGCAAATGTCTGTATCACAAGCCTAGGCAGAAATTGTATTTTACAGCAGACCTGTCTCAGGACTCTGTCTTTAACTTACAAGTAAGACGCTGATCTAGCCAGGAATACATGCCTATAAGATCAATGCTGCACATCATATTCTTGTTGTTAAGGTAATTCTCAACGTAGTCCCATTTAGTGAAGCACAACAACTAGGTGACTGTACAGGAGCCTCACGACATCAGAAATGGTACAACGTGATGTCAGCTCACGACCACAGGTCCACCCTAAGGCACGTTGTAAGTCAATGCCTCAATTATACTGTCAGAGGTCGTCAGAAAACAAGTGCTCATCATTGTAGCCATGCAACCCAACGGTATACCCCAGATACATATGCACAGACTTTGTGAACTCTCGTCATGCCAGCCTGTTACCCGGTAGCTGGCTATGTTATACGAGTCATTTGTTCTGTTCAAACCAGACACTGTGCCCTGCAAAACTGTCTAGGCCATGCTCTGAACCATACATGACCCTGACAGGTGTTCATGAGTGTAGTGTCTGCTGACCAGCAAAGCCCCCTGTATCCCGCTGTTGAAACCGGATTATGGAGGGTGTGCAACAGTTGATTGTGCAAGCTACTAAACAAATGCTCTCACAGGCATGCATATGGCACTGCGCCATGGTGAGCATGGACTTGCATCCATGTCATGCCCAGCTGCCCTTCTTTTTGTTTTCTTTAGCAGGTATCCTTGACAAAGCATACACCAACAACACTCCTGCAAATGCTCCTCCCAGATGAGCGATGTGGCCAACCTGCACACCTGCTATGGTCGTGCCGCCTCCCCTCAAAGCAACCGTCTCCTGTACAATTAGTGCACTTGGATCATTGTCAATATGTACCTGAACAAATGTAATATGCTGCATGCAATAACACTCAGAGTCAAGTTGTCATTTCTTGGTAGGGCAGACGTCTCATCCATCAGCCAAGCATCAAAGGACTAGTTGTGCGCTGCTGAACATGTGTCTTCGCAGTCTGTCACTAAAATTTCAGACAAAATCATGTGCGACTTGTCGTCGTCAAGTGATGATGCCTTTACAAGCAGCTAGCTCAAGCACAGCTACAGCTCCAGTTTGCTGCTCAGGGGTTCACATTCTGCATGCATATGTACCTGTAGGAGTTGCTTGATGACAAACTGCCCAAGAATGCCGCACTCAATCAGCTTCTTGAGGTTGAAGCTGAGCTTCACCAGCACACTCACGGCAAAAAGGCCAAAGACAGCACCGGACGCTCCAAGAGATATCGTGGCCTTGGGCAGCAAGAAGTAGGATGCTATGCTTGCTCCTGCCAAAGCACGTTCTGTCAGCTTGCAGAGATTGCGTGTACAGGCACTGCTGAGGCCACTGCCCAAAAGCAATGACTTCCCTGTTCCCTAATGACATGCTGCACAGGTTCTTACCATTGCAACACCACTGCAAAGCTGCTCTGAGATAGACAATGCCAGGCTCATGCAGAGTCTTGCAAAACATGAAACAAAGATCATGTTGACTGCCAGAATGCTGCCTTTGCATGCAGCTTTCAGTTGTTTCCTGCTAACGGCCCCGTATACACATTGAGGAGAAAATAAATGCACCTGCAGCTGTGATCAGGTAGGTCCACCACACTCCCCACATGCCTTCCTCTTCCTCAACAATCTTGCCGAAAACATAAAGCAAGAATGTGTTGCTTGACAGATGCTGCCATGATGCATGGCAGAAGCTGCTTGTGATGAACTGCCACCACTTTGGACCAATGTGATCAAGATATAGTATCCGTATTTGAGGAAGATGGAAGTAATGGTCCAGTACAAAGACTATCAGGTTGATGAGTAACAGGATAAACACGCCTGTCCCTGTTGTGTTAGAGACGCTTGCTGCTGAAGCTGCACTATAGTCTGCGCAACCAATACTTAGCTAAGCAGCTCGCCTCCTCAAATACACAAAAGCTTGCTAGCAGTTGCTGTGTCAAAGTAAGAAACCACAGCGGAAAGGCATACTTTTCTTCTGTGCAGGCTGGCCTGCTGCTTGCGGGTCCACAGGTTTGCTCGCGTCAGCGTTTGCAGCGCATATGGATCTTCGGATACCAGGTTGTGTGCGTCTTGAGTGGTTGAGGTGGAAGCTACCAGGCTGTACCAAGTGGGGTCGTGATGATGGGAAGCATGTGTGATGCTTTTGACCAGCACACAGAGCTGGAACATGTAGTCTTGCACAGTGCAGTGGTTGTATGCAGACAGGACGCGGCATGTTGGTTTGCCAGGGTGATCAGTTCGAGCTGCGACAGGCTCGGATTCTAGACGGCTCGGCCTACATAGCCTGTATCGCTGCTTACTTCTGCAATGCCATTGTCGTTTGGATGTTCCTAGACAGCGCTCTCTGCATGCTGTGCGTACATCAATGCACAATCGGAAATGCTGTGCTGTGGGTACCCCCTGCTATGGGTTACCCATGTTGGGGTACCATGTTGGGTGTTGAAGTTGGGGAACCATCCTACCAGAAGCTATGCAAACGCAGTAGTCGCTACGCTGTCATACGTGATTTGAAATGCTTTGCTTGGTATCTGACATGAGTTGTGCGAACACTGTAGAAATACAGTCGTTGGACACAAGGAAGCCCTCAGGATCTGATAACCTCCAGTGTATCTGCCCATCAATCTGTGTTTCATATGCATACCGAGAGCTACCTAGACCTAAGCCTGCCTCTACAGCTGCCACTGCTTGATCACCAAACCGGTCTCGCAAAGTGTCAACAGGAATGCCATCTGCAAGTCGCAGCCTGAGCATGACATAGTCCAACAGCGCATCTTCTGCACTCTCTGCTTCCATGCTGGCCCAACCTGGTATGCAACCTGGTAGCTCTGCATGCTGAGGTTGGTTTACAAAGTCCTGCACCCATGCTGTGTACGCTCTCATGGTTTTTGGCCTGGAGAACCGCCGCTTGAACAAATATGAGGCTGCTCCCACACCAAAGGCATAGAAAGGGGCGTTCTGCCAGTAGCCCATGTTATGCTGTGACCTGCAGCATTGCAAGCACAGCTTCTGCTTGCTTTGCAAAGACAATGACTGCCATTGTGAGCAGCACTGTCAACAGATCGGCTCAAACACAGCGCAAAGCAGATGGACAGGAACCGCCAGTCATGCTTGTGCTCTAGAGGCATCAGCTGTCAAGTTTCTAGCATCAAAATACTCATGTGAGCATGCGTTTATGTCAAACACATGAAAAAACGCATTTCAGGCCCACCTGTGGCCAAGTTTGGCGTAATTGCTGATCTCATAGTGTTCATAACCAGCTTGCTGAAGGCAGTTTGATGCCATTCTGTACATGTCTGCAGAGGCTGCATCATCTGGCAAAGGGGAACTGCCTGGCTCATACCATCTTGCAAACGGGGTCTTGGCTTCCACCTGTCACCAGGGTCAGCACGTACACAGGGATACATGTATCTGTGTGTATATGAATGAGTATATGAGACATATGCTCACTAGAGTGAGTACTTAAACTCACTACATGACACACTTTTGTACATGTGCATGTATATGCATACACTGTGCCTGCAACCTTGAGCACGTACAAGCACCGCAACTTGCCTTTGGGCAGTGAACGCTCGTTTGCATCTGAACATGCAACATACAAGTGTGCAGAAAGTGTGGTGCCCACAACAACACAGCAGGTGACATGATGGACTCGCAGACTCTTTACAACACTCTAAAAGAGTTACATGATCAGAGATGGTCAGACAAGCTCTTTTTGCTTGTGCATGAGTACATTGCTCAATGGTGCTCACGACGCAGCTGTGAAGACTTGCATGTTCAGGGAGGTAGACCAGCTTGCTACCTGTAGGTCATACACCGATAGGTGGTCTGGGCCCGCAGCAATAGCTTCTTGCAGCGAATGTTGCCAATCTTTGATTGTCAGCTGAGGAAGGCCTGAGATCAAGTCAAGGCTCCAGTTGGGAACTCCAGCTTGGTGCATGCTATCAATGGCGCTGTGCACATCTGACAGTGAGTGAGATCTACCACATAGCTCCAGAAGATTTTGCTGGAAGCACTGCACACCCATGCTGAACCTGTTCACGCCCAGAGACATATATTGCTGCAGTCTGTGAGCATCAAATGTGCCAGGATCTGACTCCATGCTAATCTCGGCTGTTTGACTGATGCCATATCGTTGATGGAGTGTTTTCAAGATCTGTTCAAGCATAGCAGGTGGGATCAGGGATGGTGTCCCTCCACCAAAGAATACAGTTTGCAATGGGGAGCCTGGCAGCTGGACTGTTGCATCGATCTCCTGACACAGGAGGTCTACATACTCTTGCATGCCTTGCTGTATGCCTGGTTGTTCTGGTCTGGACCCAACGACGGAGACTGGAAAGTCGCAGTAGAAGCATCTTCGCTTGCAGAAAGGCAGGTGTACATATGCTGATGCAGGGCTGTCCAACTGGCTCCGACTAGAAGATGCCTGAGAGTGAGACAGTCTGCGTTCTGCCAGTTGTGGTGCTGTGCAGCTTTGAACAACCTCTGTGACGCGGTGCCATCGGTGAGTGGCAAGGTTCGTGTGCAGTAGCAGCTGGCGCATGTCACTGGCTGTAAGAGCAGCTATTGGCCGAGTAGGCGCTGTCGCAGTGGACGGACAAGAGGCTCTGCAAGGTCGTTGGTACGCTCGTAACACGGGCAGTAGGCTGTGGTTGGATACGCTTCACTACACTCTCCAAGCACAATGCTGCTGCATGTGAATGCATGTTTGCGGTAAGGGCACGCTGTACTATCAACCCCACCATGTCAGGCAATTGCGGAGTAGGCACCGTCTGCATTTGCGTGCTGCCTCCGGTGCTGCCTCTTCTTCTCGCATTGCAATGGGGCACCCTCAGCGGATTTGTGTGAGCAGTCAGATGTTGCTCAACAAAGCACATTGCTACATAGTTGTCTTAGGGAAATGAAGCATGCATACTTACTTACACACTCTGCATAAGCCGCACAAGCTATTGCCAACAGCACGCCTAAATCCTTGCACTGCTCATAACATCCCTGCACTGACTGAAGTTGCATGCACTCGTCATAGACCAGTGGACAATCAACTCTGCAGCTAACACAACCATCACCATCACCAGTCAGCAAAATAGTCATCACGGGCACTGCATACCAGCACAAAGCACTGTCATGCACTTCATCACATTGCTGCAGCTGCATCTATTGTTAGCTGAGTCAGAACAGGCCAAAGGCCTTCTTTTTCTTCTTCTTCTTGTTCTTTTCCAGCTCCTCATGTTGGCGCCTCTCCTCAGCGTGCCGCTCAGCTTGCCTCTTGGCATGCTCAGCTTGGTGTTTGGTGTTGTGGGCAGTTGATGAGAAAGCGTCCTCCACTGACTCCTTGGTTGAAACAGCAGCATCACCAACTTTGTCTTTTGCTTGTACAGCCTTCTCACCCACAAATCCACCAGCCTCCTTTGTCTTGTCCTGCAAGACAGATGCCGGTCAGATCATGCGCATGCTGCTCTGATGTGTACTGTATCAACAGGTGCAGAATAGTGACAGCGCATCGGAATTTGCTCTCACCATGTTGGCTACCCTACCAAGAAAGCAGATTCAGCGATGCTGACAGCATATGCCGATGTTGCTTGACGTGACATAATTTTCCATGGCATGGCATGCACAGGCAACCTACCACAACTAGGCCAGTCTTGTCAACGACCTGCTCCTTCAACTCAACTGTCTTCTCCTGCAGCCAATGGTACAAAGTGATCTCAGTCTGCATGTGCATGCAGAATAAGAGCAAGGTGAAGATGTTAACCCAGAATGATGATAGATGGTCATGTGCAACAGCAGCTGTAACAACACAACCCACAACCACCACTGAGCAATGGTGGCAAACTTGACAGACAGTATTCAAGTGCCTGGCAGTGGGTGCAGAGTCTGTTCTACTCATAGATTATACATGAGCACAACACACCACTACCATTTGCAAGACTTGATACGGCTGACCAACTGCAGCAAAGCAAACTTAGTGCATGCGTGATCACACACAAACAAAACCATCTACACTGCTACAACCTGCAAGGTGCAGATACACTGTATTGAGGATCGCAGAGCCTTACTGCAACAGCATGGAAGTCTTCTTCAAGCCTCTGTTTGCCCTTGCGGCCCTGCAGCAGGGTGACTGCTACATAGACCGCCCCGCCCTGGAGCAGCAGCTTGGCGGCTCCCAGGCCAAAGCTGAGCAGGGCGTTCTTGGAAGGCTTGCTGGGCTGCCTGGTCAGCTTGTTGAGCTGCCTGGTCAAAGACTTCCTGCTCAGAGGCCTGCAGCAGTTGCAGATAATGAAACTATATACTTTTAAGGGATGAAACAGAGATACTGTCTTGGTGGCAAAGTGAGAGGGGGGAGGGGGGGGGGGGGGGGGGGGGGGGGGGGGGGGGNTGAATCCTTGCAACACAACGGACAACACCTCAGGACAGCGAAGGCTATCAGAAAGAACGAAAGAAATCTACCAAACATCAGCCAGGTTTGCTCAAACGCCTGGCAGGTCTAGTCTGAACCATGTCAGAGACAGAGTTCAAACTGTGCTCTAGCATGCTGAGCCCAGCTGTCCCCCCAGCATGCTTTCGCAACATGCGCCAGATCCACTGTGACTTTCCAGCTAATCGAACAGCAAATGCTGCCACAAAAGCCAACAATGCCACTGCTGCTAGCGTTTGCTCGGTCGACCTGCTACTCTGATGCCAGCCTTCATCATACGGCTGCAAGAAGGATCGTCTGTCTGCTGCCGGGGACTGCATCAAAGCTGTTTGCACCACCACAGCGCCTGTAAGCAACTCATCTAGGTCAACTGCATGCTGGATACTCACGGTTCAGCAAGACAATGCTGCAGAGCCCTGCAGATGTTCCTCAATGTAATGTGCAATGCCCAAACATCAGCAGAGCACAACTCCATCTGTCAACACAAAGAGGCGATTACGCCATGTTTCCATTAAGAACATGCTGCTGTGTATCTGGCCTGNTAGCCCAGGAGGGTGGTGTTCAAACTACCATACATGGTGTTGCTCACATTGCCTATCTGGGTCTTGTACACTTGGATGTTGTTAGTGGCAATAATGGAAGGAGTGTAGACACCCTGCAGCACAATGGAACTGAATGTGTGAGGAACCACAGCATGCAAACGCCAGCGCTTTGTCACGAACAATGCTTGAAGTGGTGCTGGGCTCAGTGTGCATAAGCTCAGTCAACACTTGATCTGGATTAGCACCATATAGCATAAGCTCCAATTCACATCTACAGCATCTGAACACGGCAGGCTGCAAAGCAGAATCGAGCAAAGCATGCCATGTGATATGACATGTGACGACATTCTTCTNCTGCTCCTGTTGTTGTAAAGAATGCGGCATCCCTTGCAAGCCTGGCTCTCCCGCTTGCTGCTGCTCTTCTTCATGCTGCTGTAGCCCGTTCTCATGCTGCTGCAGCCCATCTTCATGCTGCTGCTGCTGCTTATGTGCTGTTGCTGCAACAGCCTTGCTGTTGGAGTCGGCATCTTCCGTCTCAAGTAGCCCTCTTTAGGTCCTGCTGCTGGTGCTGCCTGCTGCTGATGCTGCTGCTTGCAATGCTGCTGCCGCTGGACAGCCCTTGTAGCTGTAGCCTGTTTAGCAAACCTGGGATGTTGACTGGTGTGGTAGCACCTCGTAGTGCACCCCTGATCTGCATCATCCAGTGCACCCTTCACTCAGCATGTTTTGCTGCTGGCTTGCACATAGCTGCCTGGCTATTGTCTTTGCAGCAGGCAACAGTCGTTTCGTCTCTGGCTTTTACAATGCAAATTGCGCATGAGTTTGCTGGCACAAACAACCCGGCTCGGACACTTGCAAGCGTACAAGCACTTTGAAGCTGCAGGTCTTGTACCACGTAACGTTGCTTCAATGGTGACATCAGCACGCTTATAGTCTCTGCACCTNGCCTCACAGTTGCAGTGGTGGGGACAGCTAGTGAGGCAGCAGGGCAGGCCCCTTTGTGACAGGCCCCAGGCTGCCCAGTGAAGCCATCTGTGCCCTCTGCAACATGTCCAAGCCACAGCGTGACGAGCAGTGAGTGGTGATGACACAGCACAGCACCTTGCTGCCATGGCTCCTGCGTGCAGACTGAGTTATGACCTTGCGGGCTGTCCTAGACCACAATCTTGGCAAAGGCATGATGAAAGACACCCAGACACTATGAACAGGACAGGTGTNGTGCGCGCATCCCATAGCAACTGGCCAAGTGATGTAGCTGAGTCATATGTGACTGTGAGGTTCACACAANATATTGTTGACCTGCTTGACAACACATCTGTCATCAGCACCGCTATCATAAGTGTGGTCGCTTCCTCGCTTGTGTCTCACACAGACGCAAGTACAAATTTCCAAACTTGTGCAAGGCACCCTCCAGATTTCTACGGCAGTGCCAAAGCCATGATTTACAGTGTCAAGGTTTACTGTGCTTCAGCAAACTGCATCAGCAAACTGCAAAACATTTTGCAGGCTGCAACCTCAGCTGCAAAAGCATAAAGAACATGTTTCCACATTGCCAATGTGCTTGCCTTTGCAGAACACAACTACTGGGGCCAGCACGANATCATGCTGTAACAGTTGCGAGCAAGACAGGTGGCCAGTGCATGAATTCATGTATGTAGGGCACCAAATCAGCACATAGAAAGACAAGGCTGTGAATGTCCATAGTGCATTGCAGCGGACTCTCCAAATAGTTCGCAAACTTGGTTTGCTGGCATCGCAGTCGCAGAGCAGGAGCAAGTCTGTGATGAAGAAGAGCACAGGGTGCCAGCTCCAGGTCCACTTGACACAATGCAGCTCGAACCAACGCCACACACAGGTCCTGCACAGCAAATCATACTGCTNGTACAGAGAAAAACAACAACTTGTTTGTGTCGTAGTGTTGAAATAACTGAACAATGCTCACCCCATGGATCACAGTCAGCTCCGCCTGGTACAGTGCCACTGTCGCAAGTGCACACTCCATACTGCTGATCAGGGGCAGAGCGCTGGTGGCAGGGCCCTGGGCTGTTGTTCCATTTGCAGATGCTGCCCTCTTCGCAGTGTGTTCCTGCAGCAAGCAGCTGTCTGCATCAGTACACCTTGCCCTATTGCCGCTGGCAGGGATTGCCACCAAACGCCATGCGCCATTGATCAGAATGTGCTTGTCAAAGGTGCATGCTAGGTTCAAGTACATGTACTTGCAGCAGGTGACTGCAGCTGCAGACCTGAGCAGGAGAGGGGGGAAGTGAGCGGGAGGGGACCGCACGTAACGGAAAGATGAGGTTCGTGAGGGGAGGCGTTACGCGGTGGCGGAAGNGCTGCAGCTGCGAACCCCGCTCTGCATGATGATCCTGAAGCTGAAGGTATAACAGAAGAGATGGAAGGCCTGAAGCTGATGCCTGACAATGCACATGCCCTCACGGCTCAAGCAAGCAGCCAAGATGCAGTCACACGGCCTGCAACATGCAGTGATAACTCAGCCCTGGGTGCGGTAGCTAATGAGGCACATGCTGCAGGCTCAGCCTTGCTATACAAACATCTGTGAGACAAGCAATAGTATGATGCACCATGCCCAGTCTCATATTATGCTTCACTCTGCATCAAGCTCTTGCCATCTTGCCACACGCACTGCAGCTTCTGGTGGAAGTAGCTCAGCACCATNTCACACAAGCCATGATCACGCTTCACTACTTTAAAGAGGTACAGGTGGCAAGAAGAGCGGTGTATGCTGGAGTATGCAAAACCCCGGAAACAAGGTTGGGGTTATGTACACAATGATTACCGGTACGAATCTTCCCGAGGACCAGCGGTGAGCCTCAACACCACAAACGTTGCGAAGCTTCCGAGATACGTTGTCGGAAAAAATGCGTTAAGGTGCTTACGGTAGTAACGCTAGCAAGCGTCTGGTGAGCTTGTCCGTTGAGNCACTGTGCCATTAAGAGTCTGATTTGGCATGGCAGATCCCTGTTGGTTACATGTCCAATGTAGCTAACAAAGGTAAATTGCAGTGCAAGTCATGTGGTGCTGATTGCTCAATGAACTGGCATGACCTCAGGGATTGCAAGGACGATGACTTTCAGCCATATCTGATGGCCTCTGCTGACATATGTATGCACAAGCACTGTCCCACAGCCATTTGTGTGTTTGCAGGCACTCAAGATGCAGCCCAGCAACGAGCAAGTAAAGCTTAATTTGTCTGAAGTCCAGGCATGCTTGTCAGCTGTGGACGGTCCTAGCGTGAAGAGCATCGGTGACAAGCGCTTCAAGAGCAAGGTGCACTTGTATACTATTACTTTATAAAAATTTGCTGGCTCAGCTGTTGGTCTGCGCCTGTATGGAACATGCCAATCAGTTGGCCACTATTGCCTTTGCAACTGCAGAGGGGACCATGCANGCGGGCTCAGGCACCCTGACACCGCCTCTTGCACGGAATAAGATGGTGTAGGCAGCGCATCTAGCAATGTCTGCACAATAGACTTCACCTGCAAAAGACCAACGCTGTTAGCAGTCTTTCAACTTTGCTGCAAAGTACAGATGTATGGTCCTGTGATGTCACGAAGCAATGACCGACATGCCAAGCACTTCTGTGACTTCAGGAATGCAGATTTGACCAATGTATCAGCCTCGCGGTGTCCACATGACATGTCATAGCAGGACAAGGGGTAAAGTTGCATCAGAAGCATGGCGATGGGGGCATGCCTTTGAGTCAGATGGGTCCAGGTGGCAAGCAAGGGTCCCCAGGAACACAACGGCCCCCTCCCTCACTTTGTCATAGCGGGCTTCATCTGCCACGTCCTTCTTGTCCAAGTATCCCTCAAGCAGCTGCAGCATTGGCTGGAACTGGGTGCTACCGTGTGCATTGACAAGGGCAGCCCCTGCATGAACAAGGTCCTGTCTGGTGACAATTCACAGGGGCGGATGCATGCGCTCATATGCCACAGTGAATAGCGCTTCTTGTGCTTTTGACATGCAGCATGACAGCACTGTCAAGGTCACAATGCAAAGTTATTGGCCTGTCACAGACAACACCTGCTGTGCCTTGATGTGCACAACAAAGAGAACGACCCTGTATTGTCGTGCTAAGCCTCAATCAAGACGGTTCGGAACACAGACTATGGCACCCCCCAGCTGGAATTTGTGCCTTGTGTTCAGAAGTGCACCTTTGCTCTTACACAGCACAAGCCCAGTATATCAATTGTGTAGGTATGCACTACAAGTGCTTGCAGTTCGCTGGCAGATAGGGGGTCTCACCAGCTTGCATCATCTGCTCACTAATGGTAGCTTTCTGGTCCTGCACCTGAGCCATATCTGCCAACCCATGCTCTAGAAGGAAGTGCAGAGCAGTCATGAGCATGTCATTCNACGTGTGATAGTAGGCGCCATGTACAGCCTCCCAAGCAACAGCCTGCTGGTACAGCGCATGTGTAGGTCTGTGCTGTGCCATGTGAAGGCTGATGTCAGTGTTGTACAGGACATGTTGTGTGACTGCGGTTTCCAGGAAGGTACATGGTGCATACAGGTTTTGAACCATAGGAAGCTGTTGGGCAGTCTGATTCACGTGTATGTGACATTGGGAATGATGCAGCTGACTCCCATGGATGCCCTAACTGCGAGCTGTGTTAGCACGTTGTCTGTGCTGCTTTGTTTGTTGCTGCCAGACTGCGCCAGTACTGTATATTTTCTATGGCCCTACTTTTGACCCTACTGGCTGACCAATCAGCATTGGCCTGAGGTGCTGATATTGCTTTGCATGCCACAGGCATCCCACACTGACCTGAGGGTTACATAGTAAATACGTTTCAGTCAAATAGCTGCAGCTTGTCTCCAGAGCCTGTCAGAAACACTTGNTTCGCCTGACCTTCCTTTTGTCAGTGGAATGCATGGCCACAGTCATTGTGATGAGTCAGAGGCACGCCCGCATGAAGTGGGTGAACAGCTCCATGCCAGTGATAGTAGCCTGAGTAACAGTACAGTCATTGACTTGCCACAGCANAGTTGTGGCCACTTGCCAATGATGCGCCTCTTGATAGGCTGTGGAGCACACATCAGGGTTCAACTTCAGGTGATCATGCTGCAACATATACAGTTGGACCTGATATGTCAGGGATACATACGTGGGACTAGCANACTCTACGGCATCCTTGCCCTGTGTTGACACGCTTGGTGAGTTCCAGTTCAGGCTCACAGACAACAGTGCAAGGTAGAGCATTCACCGTGACAGGGAGGGCTGGCATGGCTGCTGCTTAAGCTAAGCCTTGCGCTTGAGTCTCGTGCAGGCGACCTCAGTGCAGACCATGTCTGTAGGTACTTCCGCAAGCAGCACGTTGAGCTGGTCATCCAGGTTTCGCCAGGCTGTGACGGAACTGTCGTTCCAGTTCCAGGCTCTATGGTTCTCTGTTCAGCGCTGTTCTGCGCGACGTGTCCATGCACCGTTCGCCTTGAGCAGTCAAAACACTGCAGAGCTTTTAGAAGTTCCAACACATCTGGTGGTTACACTCTTGCTGATTAGCGGTTTCTGACCCGCCAGTTAGAGGCTTTGTGGCACTTTTAGGGTGTGTGAGCTTAGTGCCTGCGTATACAAGACGGTGGACGACTTGATCTCAGATTACACACCTGCGGCAACTCTGACAGTACCTGTACGCCTGCCAACACTGTGCAGCCTAGTGGGCTGTGTGCAGCCAGCAGTATGAAGGAGTTCATTGGCACAGTACGACAACAGCTGATGTTGTGCTTCACTAGATTTGTTCAAGTGAAGTGTCTGAAGCGATGAGCACTTGCAGGTGGTGTCAAACAAAATGGTAAAGTCTGTGCTAGTCTCAGTGGCCAGATGGAAGGTGTTCCCAAAATACAAGCTGAGGAAGCGGTGGACCAAAAAGTACATGGTGAGATACCTTGAAAATTTAGCATGTGCAAGTGCACTGACTGTGACACCTCAAGAGTCATGCATACCAAACAAGCAGCATTGCATGTCAAGACTACATTTGTTGCAGCATGTGTGTGTAGCTCCATCTGTAGCCCTGTCAAGTGTTTTTGATGTGCATAGCTTGGCATTTGAATACAAGACCCATGCTTGCATGCATGCAGGCGCATGATGNGCTCAATACCTGCAGCGCAGTCTTTGGAAAATTGGTTTGTGGGCATGTCAAGCACAAGCTCACTGCCTGCAGCAACAAAGTAGTGTGGACATGAGCTGTGTCAATTGTTGCTGCAATGCCACCACCACAAGTGAACAAGATCACAGCCAACAGGCAGCATTGGCATTCCCAAGTATCCGCCTCACCAGCGCAGTGGTGCTGCAACTGTTACATTACCCTGAGTACAACGCCACGTGCAAGCAAGCATCAGATACTGCATGTCATGCTTCTGAAACTACTCTCAAACAATTGCAAATGCTACGCAGATGCNTCAAATGCACACACACCGTGCTACACACAAGCACAGCACATATAGCAACAGGCAATGACACAGTAGCATGACATGAAGAGACTGCATTTCAAGCTACCATTGCATGCTCACGTTTGGCCTGGATCTGCTGGCCACAGCGGCTTGGCACCAGCTGCCCTGTCTGCTGCATTTGAACATGCAGCTCCGCATGAACTGCCTTGCTCATGACATATGCGAACTGGCTAGCAGGTGATGGACTGCACAGCGCAGTCAGGCTGGGGCCACAGCTCCTCAAGCAACATGATCTGCAAGGTACTCCACCATGTGTCCACTCACACGCAGATGGCAACCTCAAGGACGAAAAGAGCACACCAGTCCTTGTCAGTGATGCTGCTGAAGCTTTTGGCAACATCTTGACACCAAGCTCATCTGTTGATGATGTCTGCCTGGCAGACTCAAGCCAGCCAGTCAGCTCAAGCTGCCAAGTACACAACAGCAAAATAGCTCCCCTCAGTGGCTGCAGCTGTGTTTCATCACCGCCACCCCAATCTCTGACCCCACCTGCAGTTGAGGCCCTGGCGCCTTGCAAAAGCAGCAGCCTAGCACTGCGCAGGACTCTTGAGATCNACAAGCCAGCCAAGCAGCATGCCTCCAAGGCCAGCCCCCACCAGAGTCATCCGCAGAGTGTCCAGACCCTTAGACAATGCCATGGCACCGCCAAGTCAAATGAGTCTCAGCCAACCTGCAAGCTTCCGAGAGTACTCAGGCAGCCAGGACAGCCAATACATCCTACCAGCTTCCCAAGCTGAGGAGTACCAAGGCATGCCATACAGTCAGCCCTACCCGAGCTTAGACTACATTGAACATACACCTGTCCGGCCACCTTTACAGCGTCACCCGCGGTCAGCTGGTTTGTCTCAGCCCCGTTCTGTTGTCTCACATTCTCCAGCTCATCAGGTGCTAGGAGGTCAACCCTTGCCACAAGCCAGTCACCCCATCACACATACACAGAACACTCAGTACCAGAGCTCTCCAGGAGCCCAGCGTCAGGCTCCGTCACAGCAACCTATGGTGTACAGGCCTTCTCAGGCTGACTTGTCACATTCCCAAGGTCAGGTAATCCACGACAGTCAAGCTGTACATCAAATGCCGCTTGCTCAGCCATCCCAAGACCCCTTCTCAGACGAAACACAAGCTGACCCTCCCCTTCTGGCTGCCAGCTCACACTCAGTGCCAATGAGTCAGCAGCTTGCACCCATCCCACAGCAGCAGCAAATGGCATGTCCAGCCAGTGAGCATGTCACTCCTGGGAATGCAGCTACACCCAGCTCTTCTGCCAACCCCAACAGATTGCTGATGAAGATCAAAAGCAGAGCTGCAGCAACTGCCATNTTTACAAGTCAACATCAAGGTACACTTGGGTCACAAGCCTATGTCACCATCTGTGTGCCTGCAAGTTGTTGTGGACGAGTGCATCATGCTATATTCAAGCTGATGCGTCAATGTAAAATGCACCCTGCCATGAGGTGTTTGCATGATCATGTGTGCANCGCTGCCTGGTCATCTCCACCTAGAAGCTCTAGGCGGCACTGCATCAATTGGCTGTACGCATGAGATGCCTGCAAGAAAGCTCACAGTGTAAACTNTCAGGAATGCTGCTCAGAATAGCAAAGATGAGGTAGCGCTGCAACGACCAGGCAACTGCTGAGCGGTTGCGCTTGGCACCGGCATGATTTCTGCCAGCACACTCTCGCTGCAGCTCCTGCACAGTGCGCAAATACTCTGGCCACTCCAGCCACTTCATGCTCTCATCACTCACCCGCACTGCAACTCTACACAAGCATGTCAGACATGTGCTTCAGGTTGTCATGCTTGCATGGGTTGTTTGCATGTAGGTTGTGCACTTGCATGCACAAGGTCATGTGATAGGTACAATGCAGGATGAGATCGCTGTCTCTGTCAAGCTTGAGAACGACTGGCCAGGTGTACAACAGCTTTGCAATATGTGTGAGCCATGCAACATGTATCTCCCTACNCCCTCTTGCGTACTTGCAAAACTTTGGACTGTGAGTGACAACCATTTGGTGTTTGGCTATGAATCCAGTTTGCGTAGTCTCAGCTGTAAAGCTCTTGTCATTATGGTTGTATGTACTGTATGTACGCAATGTACTTGAGCACCAACTAACTCAGGTAGTGAAAACTTTCCATGTTACGTGTTTACACGACAGGCAGCTGTGTATGACAAGGCCTTCATGCCCAGCCCTCATGTGGGCTGTTGCAATTGCAGACAGCATGTATACGATCAGCAGGAGTACAAAGCCAGCATCTCAGTATGCTGCAAGCCAGGGAGCTGTTGGACACAGCCAGCAGACAACAAGCTGCCAGTGCAAAGCCCTGCAAGAGGTGCTGCATGTCCCCTCACGTGTCTTGGAAGACACAAGCCATGCTGAGTTGGGGATTTATTAATGCCTTGAATGCTGCACTCAGCTTATTGTTACTTGTGTGTGCAGCAAGCAGGTAGCATGCGTTTGAAGCAGTCTGCTTGCAATTGTCATGGCTGCACACAGTGTCCTGATGCCATAGGATACTAACGTAGTCCTGCTTTGGACAACTCAGCACTCATTCTGCATGTTACCATTTAGCGTGTTGTCACAAAGGTCACCCCAAATTTCTATAGATGTGATTGCAACATTTTATGCTGTCCGGTGCTGCTCAGGAGCCGTTCTCAGCCAGCTCAGCCCATTGACTGCAGTGCCGCCCATATCGGTGCACGCAGCTGTGGCAATGCCAGCCATGCAGATCAGTGTCAGACAGTGCATCAGCAACATCAGCATGTTGATGTCAACAGCTCCGCTAGTCAGCAGCGTTTTGCAGAGTTGCCTCANAGCATGCCTTGCGTTTCCAAATGTGAGTTTCCACATGCCAGCTGATTGCTCAGGCTGCACCATGTCAGTCACACAGCCAGTGTCCAAGCTTACCATGTGCAGGCTAGAACTGGGGTCTGCAACAGCACCCGAAGAAATTGAGCAAAAGCTGTCCAAACCGCTAGCTGCACCTGAAGTGGAAGAAGCCTTTGCAGAAAGCCTGAGGGAGTGGAAGGCTTACAAGCGTCCAGCACCCATTCCAGGCAAGGTTTTTGCAGACTTGACTGTGTTATGGGACCCGCACATCCATTGTATTGCATGACAGCGTATATGTCTTGCATGTGGCAGCTGATCTTCTCCCATGCCCATTGCTCCAACACAGCCTTATGCTTTGATCAGCGCAAGCCTGCAGTCTGACACAGTGACGTTTTAGCATTGAGCCTTAGCTACTGTGTATCAGAAGGTGGTGCTTCAGCTTGACATTTGGTTGCATTACCTGTACACATGTAGGACTCCTCTGATGCATGGGAAGCATGCTTGCCATCAGCTCAAAAGTGTCAAATCAAGGCAGAACTCATGCTCAATGCATGAACAGGCCGAATATGCCCAGACTCATGGTTGTCATTGAAGGGTACATACAAGACTGTCAATGTAGGGTATATACAGGACAAGACTCACTGGTCATGCATTACAGGTCTGCCACCAACTTGGGCACGCAAGAAAGATGCTGTGCCCATTTTGCACAGAGCATTAGAGGACAAGTACGGCCAAGACTACAGGCCTGAGCAGTTGCGCCTGTGGCGCCGCAAGCTGCTATTCCATCAGAGTGGCAGCAGGAACCATGCCTTCTACGGCAGCTTCTCCAGACCTCGGTAGGTGGNTCTGGTTGCTGTTGTTTGACGAGCTGGTCAGCATGCATACCTTGCCTCGCTCTACAAGCAGCATGCTAGCCCTAAACTACTGACAACCTTGGCCGAGTACTTCAGCAAAATTATAGAGCTGCTAAGAGCCGCACTCGCATTCCCTGTTGTCAACATCACTCTTGTGCACACCTGCGCACTTCTGGGCCTCTTTTTGTGTAAGCATTTGGGGTGCAGGCGGCTTCAGTAAGCTGGAGTTCACAGCTTCATGATGTGTCTGAGCAGAGTCGGCCTTTCTTATGTTTGTCTGAACATACACACTTGGTCATGGCGAATGCACTGGATCATAACGGGTGCTTTTCTGATAGGTCTCAGCAAACTCAGGCTACCTGCACACTTGCATTATTCAGGGTGCTTGATCTCCTACTTCAGGACAGTCACCGTACCAGTCAGGCACACAGTGTTGTGCGCATTGTATACGCATGTCTGTCTGTNATCATGAGATGAAGCTTCTTGGTTACTTGGTGTCCTCTGCATGCCAGCACAAGGTGCTGCTGCGAAAGTCATATCAGCTGCGTGTCACAATGGTGCAACAACATACAACATGATCATTGGCAGCAAGCATAGGGCAAACAGTGTGTCACACATGGCGCCTAGACCATACATGCATGTGGTCCTTAATTGCATCTTAATGTTCAACCTTGGCTGAGCCGCAGGCTGGTGTACAAGATCAATAAGAGCATTGCTGACAGCGTCGTGCAATGAGCGGCACTTCATGTTGTATACTGCTNGGCAAGCTCAGCAAATCTGCAGTGTCATGTTAAGAGGAGATGCTGCAGGTTGTCAAGCCAACTTTGACANCAAGCTTCATGTCAATACTTGTGTCCAGGTAACACTTGTGTGGGCACCTGAACACTGCTTGCTTGATCAGCTGATGACCTGCATGCATATAGCAACATCAAATTTGCCGCTCCGATGGCTTTGAAGTCCTGCTCAGAGGTACACTTCAGCTACGCAGCACATTAGGCACCAGAATCAACACTGTATTAGATGCAACGCACGACAGCAAACAAATCACTCAGCTTACATGCCTGAGCAGCCAATCATACAGCTGTAACACCAATCATAGCTACAATAGCTATGCAACAGGTGGTTCAAGGCGGCCCTGTTATCACCAATGCATGCCCTGACTGGTTTGTATGCTCCTCTCCAATGTGATGACCATACAGGTACACTGCAGCTGTAGCCAGTGCCTCCGGTGTGGCCTCATCCAGTGTGACCATCACATCGCAGCAGGCTGGCAGCATCCTACTGGGCACCCTTGTCAGCTTTGCCTCCAACACAACCGCCACTGCGGGAGTTGCAGCATACCTGCAAGCCCGCTTAGCAGCTACCCCTATGGCAGCTTTCACCTCAGACAGCAGCTTTGCCTCAGACTATGGGAACGTCACTTTCAGCAGCTTTGACTCGGTGGGTCTTGGCAGTGCGAGTCACCTGTTTAGGGGGGCTGATGACCTTTTATCTCATGTAGGCAGTCATGTTGTGCAGTTGATGCCAGGTGTTGCTGCCACTGCAAGGCAGGCTGCTGGAAATCTTAGCAGGAGTGCTGCCTCGCACGCCCCGCTGTTCAGACGCAAGTCTAGAGCACTGCTGTCTCTTGACAGTAACAATGCTGCTGAACCTGCTGCTCATAGTACGGTAGCCGCACCCGACAAGAACGCTACTGCCTCACTGCAGCAGAGCAACCAAAGCAGTAGCGCCTCGGCCCCTCAAGCCAGCGTCAACATGACAGGCAGCGCAAGTGAGGCAAACCACAGTGTCTTGGCAGGGGTGCATGGCAATAGCATTGTAGGGTCTAATAAAGCTGTGGGGGACCACAGCACCATGATGGCCATCAGTCCAGATCAAGATGAGGCTCATGCAGAGTACGGCACGTTCATCCCAGTAGGGGGATACGAACCTCCCCCGCCTGTTCCNCCCCTCCCATCACCAGCCCTGCCACAGCGCAACAGTTGCATCAGAGCCTGTTGTTCGGAACCCAGTGCTGACACATAGCAGACTCGTGTGTGAGTGCTACTGTGTAAGTGCAAAGCAGCAGGGCAAATCGCCGCCAATCAGTCTGCTTTTGGGCACGTTTCATCACAACCCCTGCCATAACCCACATGCTCCCAAAACACTCACAATAACATTTGTACACAGGGCAACATGACTACAAATAGATGCTTGGCACATAGTAGCTGCTGCCTCCATGCGCCATCCACTACATCCAGCTAAGGCAATCACAAGCAACAGGCTACCGGTCCTAGCACACTAGCCTGCTTGTGCTGAAATGCTTGTTGGCATGACAGCAGCACCGGCACAGCACACAATCAGACACCTTGTGCTTGACTGTCTTGCTGTGTTGTAGTCAGCAGGACACTTTCCTGACTGTGTCTGCTGTTTGAGGTCAAGTAGCAGGCCAACCGTTACCAGAGCGACCATGGACTGCAGGTCTCTGTGATGATCGTACACACTGACAACTTGCCACAGGCTCACAGGTTAAGCAGGAGCGTATGTCTGCATCTGTAATCAGGCCATCCTTGTTGAACAATTGCACACTGGACACTGGACATGGTGGAAACATGGTAAAGAAGCAGTAGGGCGTATTAGTGCGCATACTGCAAAGGCTGTCCAGACCGTCAGCATTAAAAAATACAGATGACCAGCCTGTAATGGTCCACTCCACATTGTTTTGACCGCAAAAGACGAGCTATACAAGCACAGCCTTACCGTGTGTTTGACTGTGATGCTTCATCAGATCCCGCGCTACAGCATAGATTTGCATGGAAAGCTCCCTTGTTGGGGAGATCACAATCGCGCCTGTGCCGTTCCTAGGCATGAACTTAGCTCTGTGTAGCAGCTCTAGGCAGGGCACCAAGAATGCCAATGTCTTTCCAGACCCTGTCCCAAAACGCAAGCAATGTCAAACATGAGAGACTGCGACAGCAGTCCTGCAGTACACGATGCATATTCACAGCGGTCAGTGCAGGGATGGTCACACTGCTCCGGCCTGACTTGACTTCCAAACATAAGCTATCAAGTCGTTGCATGAGCGGCTTGCATTATGCAGCATGTTGTTGTGCTGCCAAGCCTTGCTGCTGTGCACATGNTGGTCATCAAGCTGTAGCAGTCCTAACAGCTTGTGATCTGATAGCCAGTTCTGCACAGTGCAGATGTTGTCACTTGTCAGCCNATGCCTGGCGAAGACCGCCATGAGGGCTTGAGCCTGTACCTCTTGCACCTGCACACATGGACAGCACTAACAACCAAAATGCTCAAGGCGAATCTATCCTGTGAGGTTCACCAAGCTGAAAGCGTGTTGCACATACGAGCACACATGTGACTTCTTNTGCCAGGGCTGACAAACCCGCTGCCAGCTGCTTCACCTCTTCCTCATCTGCAAGCATAAGCAGAGCTGTCCGTCACGAATGCTCTGCAACAGCAGACAGATAGCAGCTTTGTCATATGCAGTCACATGCTCAGCAAGCCAAGTCAGTTGTCAAACACTCCGAAGTAAGTTGCCACTAGCTGCTGATTGTGTGCCCTGTTGTGCACCTGNTTCAGGCAACATTCACTTTGAGCGGATCAAAGCATTGCTTGTGGTGCTGTCAGTCATGTATATANGGGCTCAGGTGTGCAGCTGCTTTCCATCTCATTTGTGGCTTGAGGAGCTTGTGCTTGAGAAGCTCACAATGAGCGCATGTCTGGAGGGAATAGCGGNACTTATCAACTTCGTGAAGCCTTCATGACATGTTTGCTGGCTGCAGGTGAAGGACAGTGCAATGCTGTCCAAAGTTCAAGGCATGGTGGGCACTTCAGGTCCCCTTGGAACAACCGTTGCGCAAATTCGAGACCGACTCACTGCCGTGGGTAGATGACCTCTGTACATGTTATATAATACAGGCTTCCATGGCACATGTACATTTGGTCAGCACACATTGCAGCTTGGTGCGCTGGTGTGGCCCACAGCAACTGGCATGTGTGAAGTATGTGTGACGCTGAGGATGGTGACCTATCTGAAGCATTGCATCCAAAAGCGGCCTTGATGTTTCCAAGATGTTGAAGCATGAGGTCACAGTGGTCAACTGCAAACTGATGGCCAACTGCATGTAATGACTAGTCTCCACCTTGGGTAGGAGTGACCTCTGTCATGCCGTTCAGCTAGCATGCAAGCAGAAGTCAAGCTTTGAGATGAGTAGGCGAAGCCGCTTGCAATGACTGCTCGCAGCAAANTCGATCGCTGCAAAATGTTTAACGATAGTATACAGATGGTGCCGTAACGGTTTCAAGATTCGTGCAAAAAAGGCCTTGTCTCGTGTGTTTCTAACACGAACACCATAAAACGAGCTCGAGTCAGTTTTTGCAATGGTGCAGGAAAGCACGNCCGATAAAAATGATGACAACCTCCTTGGTACTGCTCCATCCGAATGCAGCTGCAGCGAGGATAGCTGCCTCAAGCACTGACGTCGCTGAAGGCTCTGTACCCATTTTAGCTGCTTTCGAGCATTTTCGTCTCCGAATTCAATGCAGGCGTGTTTGATGATCAGAGAAGTATACTGCTTCTGGTTAACGGCGCCAGCCCAATCTCTGCTGACAGCGGAGCAGCGGACAAGATCCTCAGCGTTCACCAGGTAACCGAGAACCAACTCCAGGACCTCAACGCTTGGGTGTGCTGAATCCGATGGTCTCAACAAGGTTTGGCGTACTGGCGTTAGTGATGTCACTGGCGTTATGGGTCGCATCCAGCAAGACTTGCCACATGGCTAATTAAATAGGCGTTCACAACATGTAAGCATTACATCTCATACCTCAGCTCGGTGATCCTGCTGAGCGTACACATGTGATTGAAAAGCCAAGTGAAAACACAGGAACACCCATGGCGAAAACACAGGAACACACCTTTTTGCCACCATCTTTTTGATGCAAAACCATCTTTCATGCTCTAAACGTGAACCCTCGCCTAATCAACCAGTGGTGCAGCCTCATGCCTAGCTACATAAGCAAATGCGCCACATAGCAACCAGCAGGTCATGACAACCCGGCTAGACCTAGTCTGCGAACACACAACCGTACGTTACGTTGTACATGTGAACACTCGTTCGACGTTCGACAAGGCACTGCAAGGTGCGAGGTGAAACAGTCACAAGATCCATCTTTCAAGAAGTACAAAGGACCCGGACATCGTAGGAACTCTCCTCTGAATCAACATCTAGCAACCTCACTATTGACTTGCACTGAAGACATGCAAGATCAAGGCATTCAATGTGTAAGAAAATGTGCCATAATTATNACTATGCCCACAGCATGTAAGTCAGACCAGTGCATTGCAGTCTCAAGGTATACCTGCAGTTCTTGCATGCTGCCTGCCATCAGCCTGAGCCCTCATGTCGNCTGCATGGCAATCCAAGGTGACCAACCTCAACATGACGCTGTTCAACATTCGCTTGACCTCTTCACACACGGCACTAACTGCACTGCCATGGTCATGCAGCAGCAGTNAGATTGACGCTCATCATCCAGGATGGAGTTATACAACATTACTTATACCCAGTTTTCCCATCCAATTCAGACGTGTCGCAAGTTCTTGAATGGTGCCGAAACCATGCTGCAGCGACATCAATTCTGACATAGTCGACAGCAAGTTCAGGTACCATTCTTCAGCATGGCTCTCTATTGCTTAGAAGCTGATCATGCATGTGTCAGCATTGTTGCTATACACAGGAACCCATAAGCTTGCATGTAAGTATAAGCTTCAGACTTTGAGTGATCTAAGATGTCGCTGCTGGGCTGCAAGCAAGGACCTGAGTCCAAAGTTGGTGCGCCAGCCATCAACACACAGGAGATCAATAGTGGTGTTGGCTCATTGATAAACATGCATGACAATATACAGAACACCTGTACAAAGTTTGCAGAGGGCTAGTGCAGGCTCATGTGCAAGTGCACCACCTATGTAACATCATCAGGCCTTGTACTGCAGTGTGCTTGTGACAAGTCAGCTGCAAGTTTTGTTATCGTTCATGAAAGGCTCTCGCTTGAGCTTATGATGAGGTCAGTATCGGCAGATCATTCTGAGGTCCGTGAGTCCACCCTAGTTTGTGAAATGTTGTCTTCAGCTGCTGAGGTATCAGGCTGTGACATTGTCATGCAACAGAGCCAGGTTCAAGGCCCAGTAGTGTACTAGTAATCAGCCAGAGTATTGCCGTAATGTTGTCTGAGACAGGAAGGGTACAGCAAAAGATTCAGTCCTGTTCAGAATTTTTTCCTGGTGTTGCATGCCTTACAAGCGCCACTGTGCACCAAGTATTTATTTGCACTGCAGGCCTTGTTTGACACTTTGGCTTACACTTTGCAATTTGGTTTGTTATTGAGCTTGTACAAAGTGTGAGTGAAGAGTTAGTTGACTGGGCTGTGAGACTGTTTCTCACTGCCTGATGTCACCACATTCTGCTTGACTTCGTTGTTTCCACTCAGTTGTAAGCAATTATGTTATGTTACAGTCTCGCTGCCTAGCATATGTTGCTGCAATAAAAATGTCAGCTATAGCTAGACCGTCTAGTCGGACTATGCATTATACAAACGGCCAGCGGTGGAGTTGGTCAATTGTCAACTTGAAGTGCAATCTGAGGTTGTTGAGCACTTGTGTGAGTTTACACCCACCCATGCACCTGCTGGTACACACCTGCTACACACAGCCATTGCNACAATTCGACAATGTGTTTCAACCGCAATGTTCTGGCGTTTGATGTAGCAAAGGGTACGGCCGTCGATGTCATACCAGGAATTGCGCTCATACACAACCCCAGCACTACATTTGATATGGCTGGCTGGAGCACCTGCAGCTTCCAAGATGTCTTGTCAACTTGTCACAGCAAAAGGATAGTGGAGTGCGTGGTGTCATGGGGCAATGCGCAAGTGGGAAAGGACACATGTGAAGGACTAAGCTTACCTTATAAGGCACCTGCAGCGTCACATGGAAAGCCGTGACCATCCTCACAGAAAATTGTGCAGACCTGTCAGACAACAGTACGTACAAGTACTGTAGTAAGGTGCTGTACATCAAAAAAGGCAGGATCAAGATCTCAAGCNCAGTCTGACCTGATGTATATCCTATCATCACTGTGCGAGTCAGGCATGACATGACAAACCTGATGTCGCCTGCTTTGATCAGGTTGACAATCTTGCTACGGCTGGTNGGGCAAGGGTGGAGAGCCAACCACTTCTGTAATGACTGGCGACCTTCGGGATGATGCTACGTATGCACCGTTCTTCCGGGCTGATTTCAATGCCACAGACTTCGCAAGTGAAGCTCTGTCCAGTCGACATACAACCGCTCAAGCCCAGGCTAACAAGCTACAGGACAATGTAGAAGCCTTACAGCTGGCACTGAAAGACGAAGTCCTGAAGAGACGCACTGAAGTCCTACAGCAGGCAGCACAGCTAAGGGAAACCGAGGCATCAATGCAAGGAATCAACCTGGCTGTGAACACCGTACAAGCTGCATTGCAGCGTGCCAGAGCATTGGNGGTGGACCATTCATAATGACAACCCAAACAAACTCAGCACCTAGGTGCAATGTCTTGTGTGTCAATGTCGAGCCTTGCTGGTCTTGCAGATCAAAGCTTGGGCAGCTGATGATGCCCGACAGCTCAGTTCCAGCAATCTCCATCGAGGCTCGGTGGAATGCTTTGCCATCACACGAATCAACACAGGCATCAAGGTACACGTGCCACAACTGCATTTAGCCCTGCTGCATTTTGACCAACAAATCGTGTTCACTGCGCTGACAGCCACTGCGAATTGCTTAGGGCTTAGTTGCCGACCCATATGTCATGCTCCTGGGTGTTGAGTAATATCCGTGTCCCACTGTATGCTGAGTGGCATGGTTTCAAACATATCATGCCAAGGGATTTGGTTTCAGACCTGATGCATGCTGCAAAAACTCACCGTCCAAGAGGTACAACACTTGCTTCACTGCTGCTCAGGCAAGTGAGACAACATCCTGTTCCACAGACCTGCTGATCTCTGCCTAGAGAGCGTTTTGCTCATGCAAAAATGCTCTGACCATGTGCAGACAGGATCCTTCCTTTGCAATTGTCTGTTTGACTGATCGTCAGTGCTCAGCGCACTGGCAGCTCTTGTTTGCATGAGAGACCATCCTGTACGGCTATGCAAGCCTTTTCTGTGTTAGGCATGGAGTGCAAGGTGCACACTCAAGATACTCAACACAGGTAGGTCACTGAGCGGGTTTAGGGTTTAGGGTTTTAGGGTTTNCTTTCTGCAGTAGGCAACATGACATGTGTCAGCAAGGACCCAGCTTGGCTGTTGGGAGGGGACAAGCTCAAGACTGAAGGGTGAGCAACAGCATCACAAAGCTGTCTGCATGTGCAATGCACTTCACTCAGGCAGGAAGTACTCCATCCCATGTCAGAATGTCCACATGTCTGCCATGCATTGCAACATTGCAGCAGCAAGGACATCAGCAGTCAAACTGCTGGTAACATATGCACAGAATGTCAACATTTGAACGAACAATACTGGCTACAGAATGCCTGCAGGGGTGAGATTGAGAGGTAACACAAGGGCAGATGGCGCTTACATCAAGTACAGGCATGAGGCCACATTGTCGTGAGACAGCAGCAGTGGTGGTACGCAGAGCAGCACAGACAGCAGCCTCCAGGGAGGGGCCAAAGCTGGGCCAGTAGGTGATGACCCTCTCATAGCGCTGCACCTCTGCCTGGATGCGCTGCAGCATCTCCGCCACCAGTGGAGCCAGGTGAGACCTGCCTGCAAGGTAGCACCAGCATTGCTCACGCTCCACTACACGCAATGACAGTCTTTCAGGTGGCAAGCCAGGTGGAGTTAGCATGCCATGCATGACGTCAGCATGGATGATATGCAAAGGCTCCTGCAATGTGGCTTTGCCAAGATAGAATTGCAGTGCAGCGCGGANCAACTCAACATAGAATGCTTGATGGGTGCTGCACACATGTGTACTGTGCTTAGCACTGTCCAAGTGTTGGGATTGGGTGTGTGTAGGGATTGAGGGGTCCAGGCAGCTACAACCCCCCCAACAGCGCCCCCGCCTCCTGCCGCCCCTCTCCAGCCTTCCAAGACAAGCAGGGCAGGTTTGACCAGCCCCTCCAGACCCTGGTGCCTCCCGTAAGCTTCTTCGCTCTCTGTGCCTGTGCACAACAAACCTTGCCNCAACTGACACAGTCAACGATAAGCTACAAGACTAGGAAGACGTCCATGTTGGGCTGTGCATGGGGTGGTATGTCAAGCCATAGCTAAAGTACCGGGCACATCGTGTGTGTGTGGATGTTTTGCCATGTCCTGCATTGAAATAGTCCCCGGGCCTGTCAAGCCTGGTTGTCAAGGTGTGGTAGCTGTGAAGGGATAAACCTTNGAGCGCATGTGCGTTGTAGGCGCTTCACAAGGCATATACCTTGTGCTGCTCACTTGGTAAAGCGCAACATCTCTGCATAGCTTTGTCTCGTTGAGTCATGCACATCTACATGTTATAGAATGATACTGTATCAAATTCTGGCTGTAAGCATGAATGAGGTTCAAATGGTCTAGCAACATGGCCAATGCAATTTGTACAGCTCTGTTGTCCAGCGCTAACCCATCTTGCAGTACTAACATGATTGTCCCACCGGGTGAGTTTATGATGCATGGAGCTTTGACGTGATGTGCATGCAACAAGCAGAGGCTATGGCACCTGTGTGCTTGCAGAGTGCACAGAGAGCAGNCTCTCTGGTGCAGCCCCAAGGGCACTTGCCCTTGCCCTGGCTGACTGAAAGGGCCACTCCTGGCATTAGAACGGTCTTTGTCAGCCTCTAGCTCCGCAAAAGCAAGCTCAATATTCTGCTCAGGAGTTGCTGCATGCTGGTCCTGCAGCTGATCTGGCTGGGCATTGGCAGTCTCTGAGAGCGGAGTTGACTGATGCTCTGTCTGTGTGGGGCCTCTTTCAGCGAAAAACACGTGGGGCTGTTGTAGCAGCCCTGTGTGCTGCAGTGACACTTGCCGCCTTCATACCAGCCAGGCGGTCTTTTTCAGTTATATCTTCTGGCGCAGCTGCAATACCGATTTGGCTATCAACAAAGTCAGTACATCGCTTTGCGGCNGTACACAGGTGATCCTGATGCCAAGAAGTTAAAAGATGACTTGCCCACAGCTACAGCTGCCACAGGTNTAACAGTCTTAACGTTGATGAATAACCATACTACAACATGTCTTACTGCTAAAAAAATCATTGGCAGCATGTTTGATTGTGTGAAGCCTGCGGTCAGCTCTATGATGATTATCAGAAATCTGCCCCTGCTCAAAGTGGCTTGACCTTTGCAGGCTGTTCTGGATGACACAAGGAAGCGAGAACTTCAGACAGTGATACAGTCCCACTTCAAAGAGTGGGTAGTGAATACTGGCAACATGCGGCAAGTATACGATTTGGCACGTATGGAGAGGGGAGACGGTAGCAGCACGCCTCATGCTCTATGAAATCAGCAATACTCATTGTTGCTGGGACAGACAAGATATCGGCACAGCTGAGTTGTACAAGCTCCTGGCAAGTGAGCAGTACAGAGCTTTGTCCATCCGAGCGTTCTTCCTGTTACACTGCCCTGCGGGATAGAATTGACGCGTTACGGTAAAACGCCTGCACTGGCTTTTCGCCATCGCGACATGCTTCTGTAGATGCCAGAACCGCGCAAAAAGGTTTTATTGACAAGTCGAGCACGACACACTATCTATGACAGCGACCCACCAGAAGTGTGATCGGGTGTGCCTGTGCAAGCTGNTGAGTTTGAGTCAGACCTACCTAGTGCCCTCCAGATACAGGGCTGCAACCTGCCCTGCATCTGTCATGCCCTTGGGGCTTGAGGCAATGCTGCTTTGCTGCCCTGCCCATACTGAGTGGCGTGATGGCGAAGTCAGCACTCCCCCGAGGCCGGATAGGTTGTACCTGCTTCCAGTGTTGAGGGTGCTGGCCTCACTGGAATGTGTGGGGGAGTAGCTTTGGGGCAGTTGTCGGCCTGAGGTGCTCCTGGGTGGAAGGGGCCGCTGGGAGGGCCCCCTGTAAGGGGGTATCCAGTCTGTTGGGACTCTAGCAGCTTGTGTTTCTACTTCAGGCAATGTACCCTGGACGTCAGACACAAGACAGTCAGGACTGCTTGCAGCAACTGCTGGTACATAGTATGCATACAACCATGGGCTCCTGCAAACAAAGCATGGATCTTTGAGACAGGCATCAGAAGGGAGTTCAACATCTGAACGTTTAAATCAGTGTTGCCAAAACTTTAGCTGCATGTAGCAACAGCAAACCAGCGAGAACACAGCAAAAGCATTCTCCACATTGCGGTTAGGCTCACCATGGCAAAGCACAAATCAGGCTTGCAACATTGTGTGCAACGTAACATAATTCAATGTGATGGTGAGGCAAATGGATCGCTGACACTCTGAGACAGCTTTTGCCTGCAAGCTGACGCAGGAAGTGTAGGGTGAAGCGTACCTCATCAGCATGCTGGAGCTGCTGTTCCGGAATAGAGCTTTGCCTCAGCGCCACTGGGCAATTNCCAAACACACAAACTGCTTTCCTGGCGTCTGTGCACTGTCAAAGAGGTTTTGCAAGCATTCATACAGATGTGGACCGGCTGTGGCACCGGCTGTGGCAATACATTGCTGAGCTGCTGCATGAGCTTGCATCANAGCCACAGCCTGTCCTTTAAGTGTTGCTGTTTCATGCTCATCAGCCAGTGTGCATGACGCAGGTGTTCAAAGGCAAAGCCACAAAGAAGCACAGGTTGGTGTGGAGCTGGTTCAACACTGCATATGTGCCTCTTGAGCAGGATTTGTACTTCAAGGACCTTGATCACTCCAGGAGCTTGTCAGCAGGCAGCTTGTCATCAANGGTATGGTGCTGCAAATCCTGCCACGTCCAGCTGCAAGCACTCCTGTCCTTGCCTCAAGTAAGACAGTTGAGCTATACTTCTGTAGGACCCTGTCTCTTATACAAGCCAGGCCCNGTTGAGTCATCTCATCACCGTCCTGGGAAGACAAGCTTGGTCAGTAACATTGCTGATGGCAGCTTGCATACTCAAAATGTGGCTTTGCAACAAATGGGGCAATCAGCAGTTCTNCAGCTGTCTCAACGTCACCAGTCTTCAGGATGGCATACTGAACTGCTCTGAAGCGTGGGTGTGACTCAGTCATCATGAGCAGGTTGCTGAGCCAAGCCATGGCTGCCATCACAGCTGTCACCAGACATGGCAGCAGAAACGGCCTGCAGTTTTTGTCAAATTTCAATCATCTGTGTAACATTGAAGTGCACACGCGGTCTCAACACAAACATGGGCCAAGTGCAGCATNCCCGGATTCGATCACAGAGATCAATGCCGAATTCTCAAAGTCTTGCGAGCAACAGGGCGTGTTGCACACAGCACCCCTTCAAGTCCGCTGACTAGCGCTGATCAGTTGAGCCGNTATGCCACACATGCCTCTGCAGCATCACGTGCGGTGAATCAGGGTCTTGTGTAGTGACTGAGTGAGCTCTCAGCCCAGACCCCATATGTCAGGAGCAGCAGGNATTCAGTATCCCGCCTGCTGCTGAGCCCCGGTCAGAGCCCTTGCTTGACTTCTGGGATGCCCCCAAGCGCTGGCCTGATCCCAGGGACAGACCAGAGCGGCGTAGTAGCTGCTCAGGGGACCAGGGGCCTTGGCTAGATGCAGGGGGCTGTAGTGAGGATGGGTCTGAGAACAAGGAGGGCTTGCTTGGGCCTGCAGCACAGGCACTGTGGCTGTGATGCTCGATAGTAATGCATATCAGACATGGACATACATAGCGTGCAGTTGCCAGTCACAAGATAGCATACACCAACATGTTTCCTGCATAACATAAGTGACTGCAAGTGCAGTTTTCTGCTCTCTTCACACAGGTCACAGTGGAGGCATTTGTGAATGTGTGGCGAAGCGACGCAGCAAACACATGACGGGATAATGATAGCACGAGACTGTCTGGTGATGTTACCCCGTGCAAGACTGGCTTGGAACTCTGCCTCCATAGCTGCCAGCTCAGGAAAGGCCTCCACACCCATCATCTGCTGAGCTGCACCACTTGCCTGCATTGTTGATGGGCAGTCAACCGCAAGTGAATGCCTTTCTTTGTGTGCTTGAGTCACATTATACTCAAGTGTCACCTGGAAATATATATCTATCTCTTGAGGGTATACATGCATCACATAAGATGATGACACAAGGGCACGTAACAAGACACAAGCTGAGTCTGATGTGGTAAGACAGGTCTCTGACTGCATGGGCTGTTAAGGCATGTGGCTTGCATGTGCAGCTCACCTGTAGTGTGCTGGGTAGTGTAGACAAAGAGAACGCTGAGGGATTTGGTGACAGCACAAACGGACCCTTGGCTACAGATCTGGAGTGCTTGGGACTAACATCCCTTCTGCTAGGNTCAAGTGCAGTGCTTGCAAGCATACCCACCAAATCTGCAATGGCTCCATTGTCAGTGTTGCCAAGCTTTCAAGTGGGATGCTAGCAAGCGTACCTGCCAACTCTGCAATGACTGCATATACACATGCAGGGCCAAATTTGACAAGTTCACGCCCAGACTGGCTGACAAGATAGATCCGCATTCACCTGTACCATTTGGCGAAATGTTTGGTCAGGGCATTGATGACCTCATAGGCCAGGTCAGATATGTGACCTGTATGCTGAAGTGGAATTTGCAACGCCTTGCATAACAGGCTCATGCTGCTATATGAGCTGCTGTGGTCAAAGTATCATTGGAACAATTATACTGTTAGTTAGCAAATGCAACATGTTGTGACCAGACAGTGGCAATGTATATATGTCAGTATGTACAGTGCAAGCAAATCGTAGGGATGCACAGCATAAAAGACTACAGCTGCTCTCATGATCTGCTCTGTATGCTTACCACATTTACTGAGGATGTCGTCACATCTGTGACAGACATTCCGCTGTAGTCAGTTGTAGCACCATTTTTGTGNAGTGTTGCGCGGGACACGACACACGTCATTTCTGTCCTGCTACCGAACGCACGCCTGCAAAAATGCGTCTATTTTTGCCGATATCTCCGCCAGGATTTAACGCTCTTGATCAACATGGAAGGGTGAGGTTGCCACCATTTGCGAAGCGGAAGTTGCCGTGAAAGTGCACTGGCATGCCGCGTTTTCCTGAGATGTATGCCAATCACGCACGTTCCACAGGCAACTTGTGAAGGTACCTTCGCACGCTATAGCGGTCAAGCACACACCTGCTGATCTTCAAAGTCTGTTGCGTGCACTTCCCTTGCAACACAAAGGGACAGGCAGGGCAAGACCACCACAGTAAAGCTCAGGCTGGAGCCGACGATTTATGCAACTGCTGTGCTGTCATTTTTCCTCGCCCCTCAACAGCAGGTAAAGGAAAGTGCACAGTCCTATAAACTTATTCCAAGACTGCAAGCAGCAAAACTCAGCAAAGATTATGGCCAACCGGAGACATCACGGGTGCTGTGAACACCCAGCATGAGACCTTGTGCCTCTGGTCTGGCATTGCGAGCAAAGGAGACTGGACAGCAATGTTCACGCAAGACAAACCAATTTAGATTGGCCTGTAGGCCTTAATTTGGGCGGTGGCATAGCAAACTTTAGCTAGGCTTGCACAAAAGATTGTACTAGACACAGGCACAATTGAATCAAGGAGGAAAATGTGAACATATGTGCTTACAAAGCTTCGAAGCTATTNGCATTGTGAATTAGTGTTGTACAGTGCTTGTGAGTGCGACACACATTGCAATGAACCAGGTCTGCAGCTGGTATCNGCTTGACACCTGAGGGGGGGCTCTTCATGCCCTTCACTTCCGTCACATCATTCTTGGTCAGGGTGTCCAGAGCCCGCAGAGCCGACTCCAGCAGAGGCATGGCTTCAGCCAAATCACTCTCACACTCATCCTGCATGACAGTTTGTTTCAATGTCACACATGCTATACATATGCATACACACACATGCATACATGCTGGNACCTTCAGCTCAGACAATTGTTGGTCTCGTTTGCTGATGACTGTGCGGTGAGCAGCCACCACCTCTTGATACTTCGCCTCCCTCTCAGCACCAACCCTGACCTGCCTCTGCTCCTGCCTCCAGAACTCTTTGTATGAGGCAACAGTTCCCTGCATGTTCAGAGATGGATGCAGTGTACACAGGTCTGACTGTGTACAAGGTCGGCACTGCGACTTTTGACTCAGGTTGGCTCAGCAAAGCAGACAGGCTGTAGGTGCTCTGGAGCAACATTGTACAANTCTGGAGTAGGCTTTGCGGAGCCACTCCTGCTGCTGCTCCAGCCTGTTTTGCAGGTCAAGTGCCTCTTGCTTGTCCGCAACGGCACGTTGTTGCAGCTGGTGCATGTCTGCCTCCAGNTTACATGGGTAGATCGTACATCGGCCAAATGACAATGATAGTGTGCATTTCATGACAGCAGCAAGCCAGCAAGTGTACCTTAAACTCAGACAACTGTTGGTCTCGCTCGTTGATGACTGTGCTGTGAGCAGCCACNGGTCCAGCAGGCTGCTGACTCTCAGCAAGAGAAAATCCCGATCATAGGCAGTGATGGGCAGCAGGCAGCGACTTTACACCAGCAGCCAAACTTAGGAGAGGCTCAGCAGGAGCACCAGGCAGGAACAGCAGCAGCNCTATAAGCTAGTAGTCTTTGCAAGCAGTCCTTAGCAAACAGCCCCAGAATGCTTTTGACACCTTGCATGCAATGAAATGCTCAGTGCTGTCTAAGATGTGTCTAAGATGTGTATACCAATGAGTGTGTCAACTCTGCTGTGAGGGTGTGAAGTATATAGGAGCTAGACTTGCTGGTTGCCTGGCTGGTGTAGGATTTGCAATTTAGGCTTGCATCTGTCCTAAGTTGGAACACTGGTGCAGGGTTTGAAGGTGGATGTCAGCACTGCTGGCTCTCTGGCGCGCAGTTTGCAAGCACTGCGAGATGCTGTGCCTGACCCTGCTGTCATGGATGTTGTGCAGTTGTTAGCCACCAAGCCAATGCAGGCAAGTCCCAACATGCTGACAGTGTTGCTGACTTGCTTTTATAGCCTGCAGATGCATATTGCTCACTGCTCAAGCAATCTACCCATTCAAATCATGATCAGATCATCCATCTTGGATCCAGCTTGGATCATGCAAGCTGTCTGTTGTGACCCTTGCTATGTTTGCCTCTTGCGTCTGGACTGTGTTGCATGGTCAAACACATCACATATGTAGAAGGAAAGCTGGGGAATAATTTCTCAGTGCTGTGTTGGTGTCACATGGTCAGTGCTGTGATGTGCAGGTGGCAAAGTANAAGACCCCTCTGGCAAAGCTGTGCCCGGCCCGGGGGCTTACAGGGGGGCTGCTGCCCCCAGCATGGTCAAGCAGTCCTTCAATGTGACGTATGATGACTCCAAGCTGAAGTGCTTCCTCTGACAGCTTTGCAGCCATAACAGCTGCGCGTGAACAATCTGTGTTAGCTTTACAACCATTGTAGTCAAGCAGTCCTTCAGCGTGACATCTGCGGGTTCCATCCTGAAGTCCTTAGTGTACAGCTCTGCTGTCAACACACAGGAATGCAGCCGCTGCAGCTGTTGTGCACATACTTTGCTCNAAAACAGGCAATTGACATACCGCCTCTTGTAGCTGAACGGCCTGAGCCAGTAGTACTATTTGTATCAGCATGTCATAATATTTTTGCTAGGTATTGCCTGTGGGCAATGAAGAGCAACTGCACCACAGCCCTGAAACTGAAATTTTTATGCACACCCCCAACAGATGCATTGCAAACATTATCTAGCAAAATGGTGTGATAATAGTGCATGTGGTCAGAGGAGTGTCAAACATTTGGAGTTGAGAGAATAAAAGTCAATTCCTTTATGAATGCCTGACATGCACATGCTGCCACAAGCCTTCNTGGATTGTCGCGTCATGTGGCAACTACACTGTGCTCTGGAACTTCAGGTACACACAAAACATACACAGAGCTATGCAACNGCCTAATCAAATGTGTGTGATGTTGAGGTTATAAGGTTACTCAGCTGTGGCGTTTTGCTACAGAATACAGGAATAACATTTGACGTGACGCCACCGAAAGGCCAGTCATCTTTCACTCCCAACAAACTGCTGCTGGCAAACAGAGAGCGTAGAATGAACATGCTCAGTCCTGATGGCGGACAGAACCTCTATCACACTGACATTGAGACTGGCAAGTAAGCTCATTCTAGAACTTCTTGCAAGCCCATGTACTGAAGTTGCCTGGTTCATAGTGCTGTTACAAGTGTGACACATCTGTGGGTTGAGAGCAGAGTCAGCAAGGGTACTCATAAGGCCCCGTAATTCATCAGCCACATGTGTGCAACAGGATTGTCTCAGAGTGGAACTTCCAGAAGGATGGTGTTGATGTCAGCATGAAGGACTTGGCCAATGAAACCCGTGGAGCACAGCTAGATGACAGAGACACATTCCTTGGCATAGGCCAGAAGCGGTAAGGCAGCATACTGTTGCCCCTCACCAGTTGCTGGCTTCCCTTCTGCATGCTGAGTTCTGCTAATTGCACTCACTTTCATGTCATGTCACGTACTGCCTTGGCAGCAGTAACCCCTGTGTCATCTTTGCATGCTGGTGTTGTCTGATTGCAACTATGTCTTGTCTTTAACATGCTGTAAGGTGCTGGCTGCAAGTCGCCCCCAAGCAAGGGAATGTTAGCTGCATTGCAGGTTAGTGCGATGGGNAGGTATGTGTAGGCGCCTGGCTGACACAGGACAAACACTGTGAGGACTGTAAGTGTTGTTTGCTTGCTTGACGTTTGTCAGTTCAAAAGTTACTTGATTTCTTGGTACTTTGTTCTGACACCTTTGACAAACACAATTGCTGAGCCGAGTCCATGAAGACGCAGAAGGTGCTGGCGATAAGGGCATGCAATCAACAGTAGCCATCATATCATGATGGCCGCTAAAATTGAGATTTGATGCTTAGTTGGCTGAAATCACCTCCTGCTCGATGAAACTTTTCTAGCCAAGGCCAAGGCCTGCCCCACAGCACTAAATCGCCGTGAGCGTGTGTGCCAGCAGGACTCAAGGGGAGTTGTTTTAGTATGAAACGCGTGTCTTTCTTGGAGCATTTTCTCACATGCTGAAACCCACTCTTTACAGCCCAAGCCAATCCCACCGGTTGCGGTGCGTTTGGTGAGACCCTTTCAGCCAGAGGCGGCAGGTGAGAAACAGTTGTGGCTGAGCTGCTTGCGCCTGATGTGCTCAAGCGTTTCTTTTCTGTACCCCTTATCGTCGAGTTGCGTTTGCGGCACATCTGGTCCGCGCTGTGCTTTGCAAACGTGACCGCAATAGCGTGTTCGGAGACGTGTTTGAACTTGCACTGATCGAACTCTATACAGAATAAGCGGCAACTCACGTCAGCTTGCATCCAACTGAACAATGCGCTGCTCGTTTGCGCATGTCGAACATCAACATCTGCAAAACACGGCGTATTCTTGTCACACGGTTCCCCGGTTGTGCACAGGGTTGTGCATGTCTATAATTCTGTCAGGGCGATTCGAAAAGCGTCCCACTGGCTGCTGAGTCAAATGCTTCCAGAACACGATGTGTGCACTACTGCATTGATCAGTGCCCACGACANATTGTGAGGTGGGAGAATACGTATTTTGCAGGACTCAGCTGGTGGAGGAGCGGGTTATGAGCAGGCTGTAGGGGAGTACAAGAATCAATCCAAGGGTGGTGGCGGTGGCGGCACTCAGAAGTTTGGTGGCTCAAAAGGAGGTGGTAAACCCAGCAAGGGTACCAACAGCACCATCAAGAAGCAAGCAAACAAGGGTGGCAGCAAGGTATGCTGTGTCAGCGACCTTTTGTGCCAAGCACATTTTGGTGTGCTTAGTAATATACACAATGCCATGTACTGGATGAGTTCCTGGACATGTGCATCTTCGCATGGGCCAAAGCTATTGTGTGTTTGCAGAAGCCAGCAAGTCCTTCCAAGTCAGGCGGGTTGAGAGGCCTCTTCAAGTAGGAGGCCAGCTTCATCCAAACAAATGAATCCATATTCTTTACTGAGGAGACTTCCAGAGGGGTGTCATTGCCAGCACCTGTTGCATGCATGAGCATTTTCNGGTTTGTGAATGACGCAAGTGCAGAGTGGTACATAAAGTTGCATGTCATGGTCATGTCTGTATGGTATGCAATCATGCCCCTCCTCCACGCTAAAGCAATGGCACTGCAGTCCATGGCACAATTCCAGACTACAAGTGTGACAGGAAGCTGATAGACTGCAGTCAGGGCTCAGCAGGCTGCCCAGCTGTGCAGCAGGGCAGGGGTGCATTTCACCACATGGGGGGCTTGTGCCAAGTTGCTACTGAAAGTGCAAGCAAAAGACGGCTGTACAAGCATGTTCCTGATGAACGTTGCATATGCTGAGGCCCATCTGCATGACCAAGATCATGCTGAGCTGTCTTTGACTACACTCTTGTCTTGCTGATGATTGCCAACAGCAGAAACGGGCAATTACCAGACCCATTTGAGTTACGACATCGGGATCAACTTATCATACTGCCTGGCTCAGCAAAGGATGTGGCAATGCATCGTGTCATCGCTGCTTGCTAGAGCCCACCTGCCAGAGGTACAGATTATGAGGGCAGTGGATCAGAAAAGCCCCTCTGGGATCAAGGCAGCTGTGCTGAGGCTGTTGCANGCTGGTGCCTCTTTGCCTTTAGCTTTCTTTCCTGCTGCGGCATCCTGCATCAGATGTCTTGCTTAGGTGATGCTCATGCTGAGGCTGAAGCTGTGGACCTCTCTCTTTTGCAGTACAATGTTGTCCAGGTAGAACAGGTCACACAAAGCAAACACAAAGGGCTCTGGTGAGGCTGACAACATCTACTACTGAATAGCTTTGTGTGTACAACCAGTGCCTACAACACTGAGCAAGCATCTGTTCACATCTACTTATTGTCAGCCTGCAGCTTTGGGGTCACATCAAAACCTTCACCCTTGAGCTTTATAGTCACGCCCACACTTATCACGTCGCTCTGAGAGAGCTGATGCGCGACTGGCACACCGGCAAAGAAAGCACTGCCCTATCTGGCCCCCGGGTTGCTGCATGTCTGTCCAACAGACATCAACCATGCATTGCTCAGGACTGGCACTCACCTTCTTGGCTGCGTCTTTGGGCTTAGAGCCATCAGCCACAGCAGCAGAGGGCTCGACAGGAGGCAGCGTTTGTGCTCCACTGCTAGATGATGCTGGGGGCTCTGCAGCTGACTTGTTCATCCCATTGCTNCCGCCTCTGCTGCTACTTCCTCAGCACTTGCAGCACCTGCTCAAAGCACGCCAAACCACATGCTAGGGCATACATGACAAGATTGCGCAGCTCTACCAGCAAGGGCACTGTTGGCAAGCATGCTCCTGTGTATGTCAAAGCTGAGATGCATCATGTGACAGATGTTGGGTGCTGACACTGTGTTTCAACTAAGCAGCAAACAGCAACATGAAATTCATGAGCAAGCTCATGCTGTGTGTGCAACATGCTACTGACCATANAGTCAGAAATTGACTACTGACTGCGGCTATCGGTCTGTATATTATCTGTTATGAAACCTCTAAACTGATCTCGAAAACAAGACTTACATTGTAGCTGTGTGTGGCAGGCGAAGACACATGTGGCCCCCAAAAAAAAAANGTGTAGAAAGTAGCCTCAAAACCGCAGTCCAAGGGATGTAGATTGTTGGCTGAAGTCTACCTTGCTCAACACGCAAGCTTGACTTAGATAGCAGCTGCCGCTACGGTGATGCTTGCTGTTGTGATTTATGTCACATACAAGCCAGCAGTGATGAGCCTTCACAATCAAGCGCTGCAATCCACATCTTGATCAGAAAGCCGACAAGGCACGTATGTCTGCACAAAGTGTCATGTACTTGGACAGCCACGTTTGGCAGTCAGCGCTGGTTCTGCAAGCGAGCAGGGACAGTCCAATCACAATGGCTGCTTTGCATCAGGGCAGATCAGTCACTGTCATGTGGTTGACTGCAGGTGGACCAGTGTGGCAGCAGAGCTAGCAGGCAAGAAGTCCAGGCAGCAGCTGACACAAGTGGGCACCATTGCGCTGGTCATCACCCTCAGAACCCTCCTGCAGGTCTGTCTTGTCACTCTGACTGGAACAGTCTCAGACAGTGCACATTTGTGTGTCATTGGGCAATCTGGTTTTGTTCAGACCTGCACCAAAGCTCATACATAGTGGTGATGCAAGATCTCAGCTGGCCATATCTGCCAGTTGTGCCGGAAGTACAGGCAGACTCCACCAACAACTATTCGTCAACAAGATTCACTGAGATTGCGGGCCTGTTGTGCAGGACAGAATAGCATCCCTGAACGGCAGAACAGTGCAATACGTCATCCGCCAGGACAAGGCAGCCTTCATCCGCCTGATTGGCATCTCAGTGCTGCAGTCTGCTGCTTCAGCAGTGCTGGCACCCAGCTTGAGGCATGTGGCAGATGCTCTGGCCATGACCTGGCGCCGCCGCCTCACTGCAGCTGCCCACGCGCGCTACTTCAAGGGCAACACCTTCTACACCACCTCACAGCTTGCAGGTCAGCTGCCCCTGCTTGTACCTTGTACAAGACTGCTGGTTGAGCACGCTAGCAGTAAGCTGCCCTGAAGAACCTGGACTGTGACTGCCATTGCTGCTGTTCAGGTGATTTGGACCACACCATGNTGCAACCACTCTTTGCCTACGTCCTGACTGTGTTGCGCAAGGTTGCTAATCAGTTTTCGGTGACGCGACGGTCAACAGTTTTGACAACATCCACAGTCACCACCGCACCTGCAGAGGCCCACAGCGCCATGAAATCCTGCACGCCGGTTGGTGCTGTGCCTTCACGGTTTTCAACGTGCCGGCCTGCATGCGCGTTGTTTGAAGTCTGAGCAGTACACCGAGCTGTACCAATCGAGCTGTTCCTACGACTTTTACAAATTTTGTGTGTTTCGGCTCGGTATGTGAGTCACGCGTCCATGAAAACACATCGTGGTAGCGAAGTCGCATCAGGCGGGCTGCGCTGCCAGACGCACCTGCAACCGCTACGCACAGCATTTTAAACTCCAAGCGCATGCAATGATGTAGCGCTGCTTCAGCATCACCCATCCTGCGCGATCAGCTGTGGGTGAGTGCCGTCACACCAACGAGCGACAAGGCTACGACAAGCTCGGAAGAACTGCTTTGTTTGTCTGCCTTGCTGATTAAAATAGNTCAAGCACCTTGCAGTATCATGCACAGAGCTGCATATGAAATGTGTCTGACCACCTTTCTTTTGTTTGTGTGTCTGGCCTTCTCAACCTATGCAGGGGAAAACGAATCAAGTGAACCAAATTGCTGTGGCCGCCCTGTGTCTGAAACCTCAATACATCATTTGCCAGTTGGCCTTGTGGCCTGGTAGGAAAGCATGCAATGTCAGGCGAAGCTGCAAATGTCACTTGCCCAGCTGCGCAGTTGGCTGGCAAAGCCGTGCTTTGCTAAGTATGGTGTTGGGATTGATGTCAACTGCAATAGCAGGGTGTGTGCCTGTGCATATAGGTTGCAGAAAGACACAAAGTCAATTGGGGCTTGTGCTGCATCGCCCTGCTCATACTGTGGAAGCTTACAGTAGGAGCTGACATTGCAAGCTCACGTGGACAGCGTCATGTTATGGTGACCATGTCTACAATGCCATACTTGGTCAAGCTCAAGTATATAAACTTGCCAGATCATGCATGAAAGCTGTATTCTTCTTGTCTTTCTTCTTGTTTGTGCTAATCAAAGCATGCATGGTTGTCAAAGTCTGCATGTCTGGTGCTGGCGCCTCTAGAGTGCAGCAAAGACTTGGCCAATCTGCATAAGCNTTGTGTGCTGTTTGATGCTTTGCAGCCTTGCTGCATGATCAAGGCCATGTCCAGCTTGGCATACTAAGTGCCGGCAGGTGGGCTCTACTGTACAGACAGCATTTCATTTGAAGCAGCGTGTGGGCTGCACAGCTGTATATGTACATCTCCAGAACAGCTGCGCACCCTGCCACGTCAATCTATCTGGGTGCACTACCCATCTCTCCTACTTATGTGTGGGTAGCAGTCAAGGTACAAACGGAGCTGGGACTGCCTTTGCCACATTTCATATGCTTGCAGAGATCAGCATTCTGGTTAAGCAACATACAACAATGTGTCAAGTCACCGCTCTTGCATGCATGCACAGGTAGCAGCAATAGACACCAACGGCGCTGGAGACACATTTGCCACTTCCTACATGCTTGCACTAGCAGCAGGGGACAGCAATCCAGGGCAGAGGGCTTCTTGGGCAGCAAGCAGGGCTGTTCAGCAGCCACAGTCATGCAAGCCCCATTGTGTTACTCAGGCCATACAGCATGAGCTATGGCCGGCAAGGTGACACTCCTGTTTTGGGGCACNGACAGACTCATGTCCTCATTGCACCATTTGTGTCTGCTGTGCGCTCATGCCTAAAAGCAGCTTTATGCCTGGCCCAGCCATGTGCCTACAGCAACATGTAAGCTTCATGTCAGCCAGCCAGCCTTGTTCGCGCTGCCTCAGGAAGTGTTGACGTCTTTGAGCCACAATAATCACTGCTCTGCAGGTGTGAGTGTTGCAGCGGAAGTGTGCCAGTCAAGAGCGTCTGTCTATAATATCATGTCTAACATTGTGCTCCGTGATCAGCAGAGCAAAGAGATACACACGGGCTGCAGCCAATCGATTGCTATATGACTGGTAGCAAAGTTGCGCAGATCTGTCAGGGGTTGATTGTGGTCTGGTGTCATCAAAGCAGTTCTTTGGGGCTCGCATGCAAGAGCCAGCGCAGCCGAATGGCTTGTTTGTACTTGATCATAGACAGACACGTAGATACAACAGGCTGCAGGTAAGTCTTTTGCTGCAGCTGTCATGGTGTGTAGTGAAGTGAGTTTTGCCAACAACTGTACATGTAGCTCAGGCCTGCAATGGGTAAGCATTGACGGAATGCTGACATTGTTAGATGCGGGATCTCTTTCAGTTCCCACTAGAGTTGCAACATATGGCTGCGGCAAACGTCTAGTCAAGCAGAAACAATTACACGTGACAACCCACAACAGCAACAACAGCTGAGCATGATNCGAGACGGTGCCGTACATCATCTGTGTGGAGAAGGATGCAGAGGGGCAGCTGGCCGCCAACCAGAAGGGCTTGGCAGAGCGAGCCCGCCACCCAGAGGAGGTCAACGCTGCCCCTGACTTGCTGGCTATCGATGCAGAGTACTACCTCACGCAACAGGTGACTTCGTAATCAGCAACTTACTGACTTTGCCTACTGCAGCAGTCCAACACTGCAGCAGCAGTTTTGGCCTAATGCTACATCTGCTGGTTTCATGAGGTCGCAGGAACGCCCCAGCTTGTCAGCATTCTGCAACTACGAAGTCCACACGAGTATGATTGGNAACATGTGGCTGTGACCACATAAACCATGTGGTGAGGCTTATGCCGTCCACAAGCACATCTAGCTGTTGGTTTTTCTTGCACATCAGCTCATGCATGTAGGCTTGGCACAATGAGGTCAGACGACTCACCATTGTGTGACTCTTGAGCATTGAGACCCAACCACGCATGTGCCCGTAGACCTGCATGCATACGATCTTCACGCCTGTGCTGTACAGGCACACTTGTGACTGCATGTGGAAAGCAATGCGCAAGCTGTACTGCAGGTGGTGCTGACAACAAGCCCAGGCAAAAGCAACAGTGGGGGCAGTGTGTGCCAGTCAACGCATGCCCACAGCCAGAATCCGCCAACAAGCCATCACACAGCCCATTCAAACATGCTGCAGTAAACGCTGCATGCATATGGTGCAGCTAGCACAAGCTTCAGGTGATTCTGAATTCAAATCCAGACGGTGCTGATTGATTGCAACAAAGCCAGCAGTGTGATACTTTTCCTGTGACAGTCAAAGGTGCGTCAGCACCTTTGTACTATTTGGCAGCATGACTATGTTGTAACATGATGACCTCTGTGTGTATGGCAATCAGCAGTAGCGTTTCAATACAGCACAAGAGCATTAGGAAGCTGATCTTACCACTGACTGTCTGCACAAGTAGTGCCAACAGGACAGTTGCTCTGACCTCCACATTGCGCATAAGTGTTGTACACGTTTAGTGAGGTGGGCGTAGCACTTGGCATGCATTGCCAGTAACTGCATGCAACCACAAGCTGATGTGCATAGTTATGTCAACTGAGCGGGCACGGTGCGTGCTGAACATTGCACACAGGTGCCCAACAGGGCAAATGCAGAATGCACAATGACAATTTGTGCAAGAGCAAGGTCTCCACTGAGATGATGGAACCCAGATTCGGAAGCTTTGCAAATCACAAGTGTGGCAGAGTGGCTCACTGTTTGCTGGATCGACTGCAGCTAGAGCCGGCTGGGCANAGGCACCTGACGCGGCACCGCGGAGGTCAACTAGGGCCCGGACAAAGCGCCGCGCCGAATCTGATGCCGATGATGCCGAGGCAGAAGCTGAGCCCACCGATGCCGCCAGCAAGCCAGTGCAGAAGGCAAACAAGCGNCAAAGCATGAGTGAGGCCACACATGCTAGCATGTGTCCCAGAATATGTACAGGCGTCCTGAGGCATGTTGTTCACATGAGCAGAAAGTGTGCCACTGTGCAAAAGCAGGGTTCAAATGAAAGTGCTTCATCTTGGCTATTATGCAGTGTATGCATGCAGCATGCCCTGCATCCTGCATGCATATATGGTATTGCTAGCACATGTGGTCTGAGGGCTTGATGTGACGGGCTGCCAAAGACATTACCTTCCTGCTACTGACTCCACAGCAGCTGCTGATACAGAGTCATAGACAAGCAAATGAAGAATCAAAACGTATTGCTTTGTGAGCTAGAACACGCTTTGCAGCACATTCTGATTTTGNAAATAAAAGGCTCTCCAGTAGGTGCTGTGTTTTTTTGTGTCACCATGCACTCGTCAAACAGCACCAAAGTGANGCAGGCACAATGCTTGCAGCTGTATTGCCAGCAGGTGGGAGTGTGCCGCTCAGGTGGGCAGGCAGTGCCCAGTTGCCCAAAGCTGCATTGAAGTTGCTGGCACTGGACTGCCTTGGCGGGGCCAGCTTCACTGGCTCTGTGACTTCGCCCAAGGNGGTAAGATGCCACCCGCTCCTGTTCGTCAACTTGCACAGCATCACACTCATCCTGCAGCATGACATGCAGTGCCATGCTGCATATGTACTGCTCAGCTTACATGCATACAACACATCCATGGCTGAGGCGCTAAAATAAGCTTGGGCATTGCTGCCTTCTGTTCCCTTTGCGGCGATGCTGCATTGGTGAGGATACATGCTCTCAAATCAATCTGTGGCAGAGTTCCTGGCGAGATCATGAGACGGCAATGCATTGTGGGCTATGCTTGTGAGCGGGCAGCATGCGGGGTTCACAGTGTTGTTGGAGGCCATCTAAGATATATTGTACACGCTCACCTCGCATTGACAAAATGTAAATCAAAGCATGTAACCTAGTACTCTGAGCGTTAGTGCAAGACAATCTCAAACGCATTTTCGGTATGCAAATGTGACACATGCTCTCTGAATGTCAGGCAAGCAGGCATCAGCACACACNACTGTCAGCCTCTGTGGCTCAAGGCTGCAAATGGGGCCACCTTCAAGTTTGTTGGAGCAGCTGAACTCCTCAAGGGCACAGTCTCAGCTGACACAGCCCTCATACCCCCTGATGCAGTTGGGGATGACGCCATTGAGCCCCTCACGCCAGCTCAGCTGGCCAATCAAGTGCAGCTCAGAGCTCGTGAGTTTGTGTCTCAATACTATGACGGTCACCTGAAGTCTGATGATGAGCTGTTGCCTGTTGCAACCAGGAATGTCTGCTTGAGAAGTCAGAATGATGCCAAGCCAGGAACTGCCCCTGCCAATGTAGGGCATCAAGGCCACATGTCTAGGCTATATACTGAGTCTGAGCTGTATAATCAGTTGGCGCATTTTACTAGGCTGCTTGATGTGCAAACAGCAGCAAGGCAGCTGGATGCAAAGGATAGAGATGGTGCAGTGAGCAAGTTGGGGTCCACGAGCATAGCTCTAGAGCAGGGTCTGAAGGCAATCCGCAGTATGCAGGATGCAAGTGGGTATAGGTGGGTCAGCTTGCATAGCCTGTATGACATTCCAGCTACGGCAGTTTAGTGCACCAACTGCAAGTGCCTCAGTATGTTGTGTGTGTTGTGACCCTTGTGAAACCGTTTTATCAGTGCTGCCTGTTTTGAATGCTGTGTTGCAAAATTCTTGGTACAACCAGTGGCAACATTTTATGACCAGCAGCTACCTCGGCATGCTCGCCCTTTTGTGAAGTGCCTACCGTTATATCGTCTTGATGAGTGTTGCCATATGTACTCCGCTGTCAATAAATGTTGTCAGCCAGGACACAACCGCATAGCTATGNTACGTATGTATCACATACATGGCTCCAGCTGCGCCTGGATTCATTCTGTTATTTGATTCGCCAGGAGCTCTGCCCAGAATCACCTTTGACAACATTCGTGTGAGTACCGTATGCTGCACACGTACTCTGCAACCATAGTCTACTGAGCAGGCCACGCGCTAGCGCTAAGCTGCTACTTCAGTTTGGGAGGCGCCGCCAGACAGTCCTTCAAAGTCTGCGCAGCCAGTTCTGTAATCCCTTGCAATTGCGGGTTGTAGTCAATCTGCAGCACACGTACTTTGTAATGCAGCATTTCTTGCTACAGCAGACGAGATTTGGGCATGCAGCACAAATCCTTGTGCCGCTGTGTCCTGTTTAATGAAGAATCAACAACCATTGCAAACAAAGCTGCAGTCAGGCATGCATGCTAATTTGCATGCAGCCACTCACCGCATCTAAGGCATTCCGTTCTTGCTCAAATGCTTTCTGCGGATCCTGCCCAAGACTTCCCATGCCCATGGTCATTTGCTGCTTTTGCAATTGCGTCTCATCAATTGTGTCCTCTTTGAACATCAGACTCATCACTCCCCGCAGCCCAAACAGCAGTAACATGTAGTATGACAGGCTGGTGAAGTATGAAACGTCCAGCGAAGGCAGGTCAATACCTCGCTGCAGAGGCACAGAATACTCTGCATATAGGATTGCTCAAAAAATGACTTTGCTAGCATAATGAGAAGCCTTTGGGCAAACCTGAAGCATGAGTCTGAATGATGGTGATAAGGGGAAAGGAACTTTGCCCATTATGAAACCCGAGAAAAAATAATTTACAAAGGCACCCATAGCTATCTGCACCAGGCATGAGCAGGTACTGGAACNATCCCTGTAACCAGCGAACCTCGTTCGGTAGGCGTCGTACTGGTTGTCACGCAGTTCAGCGAGCGTTTGTGACTTGTTTTGCAAAGTAAGCCCNGTCTTTAGGTTTATGTTGGTTGCGCACATGCGTGTCTGTTCTGGCAAGGCAGACAATAAGGTCCACCTGAACTGTGTAAGGCTACAGCATGTATCATAGCTACATGAGTGACAGCAGATTTTTGCACAACTTGCCAGTAATCATTAGCTGGTTTCTGTGTGCATCCAGCCGTGCAAACACCTGGACCATTTGCTGCCATATATCTCTGGAATAGAGTGTGAGACATCGCGCTGCATTTGTACATCTACGCACAATTGTCACTTCATGTCACCTGCATTGCAAGGACTGCTAGCTCGCACATTGTACTGTAATGTCCTCAAGAAACTGATGCTTGCTTAGGTGAAGTCCTCATGGTAATGTCCTATATGGTTGGGGACCTGTAGATCATACAGACACTTGAATCTGACACAAGATGCCAAAACGCTTAGCTACAATCAGCTTTGTTGTTGTCCATACTTATACCCGGGGTAGCTGTTAATAGCGTGAACAGGAGTGTAATGGCAGGCTCCTCCCACAAAGCGCAAGCACACAGTTGTCTGTACAGCGTTTCAAGNTATGCAGGTAGCTGCACAGTCAGTGCAACTGCGTCAAAACTTGACGGAAGTCTTCCACAAGATGCCACAGGACCTGCAGCAAACCATGCTTTCTAGTCCACACAGGGCAGCTCTGTTGCAGCTGTCTGGCCCTCCAAGCAAGGTGAGCTCAAAGTGTGATAGCCATCTGCAACATTGCATCCTCATGAGAGTGCCTGAGATACTTCTGGCTTCTATTGACTGCCTCCATGTACCCAAACACTTGATTCACCATTGCAAATGCCCCAAGCAGCTTGCATCCATTCAAAGTTTGTAAATCCAGCAAGCTGTCACATGCAGGTACCTGGCCAGCCTCGGCGTCAAGTCTAAATGTCAATCAATTATGGTTTCGGCTTGTTAATAGGGACAACTCAAACCCAGCTTTGGCTTTGGCATGACTGGACGGGTTAGCTTGCCAACGCATACTAAATGTAAATGCACATCCTGGCGGAGCAATGGTTGTCTTACAGACAACAATGTTGCATTTGATGAGTAAGGCAAGTAGGGGAGTAAGTAGGGGAGTAAATTANGTAAATTGTGCTGCGGCTGCATATATAGGATAGGTGGCGGATGCCGGACCGCCTGCACACCTACATACGTCCGGCCAGAGTTTACAAAAGGCTTAGGTCGCAATCGCATGGTCTCGTTGTAGCACGCGTACTCAGTATCGTTCGACCGTCAGATGTTATATAGACATGTCTAGTTTGCATGTCAAAGTGGTAAAGTGCTACAGGTAAAACCTACTGGGAAGGTTTGCAAGCTGAGCATTCTGTCACAACAGCGTTACCAGCTGAGCCTTCTTCACCATCAGGTGTCGTGAGTATCATCAGCTGTGAGCCTGATCNTGTGACCACCCCGTCTGCACTGATGCCACACTCGTCGCCATTTTGAGCCTCCGTGTCTTCCAGCAGTGTTTTCTTGCCGGCCCACTTGACGCCACCGATATCTTTGGGCTGTGTGGACTTGCCCAGACCCTTTTTGCCAGAGGTTTTGCCAAGATGTGTAGCCATGTACAGGTTTTCCTGATCTTGCTCTGAGAACCCATTAATCTTGACCTGTGACAATACATGCATGCTGAATCATGTTTGCAAGGAGCAGTGAGACATGCCTCGCATGCAAAGTCAGACCCTGCAATCTTGCGCTAGGATGTGACCAGAGGGCAGCCTGTAGTCATCACTTTTCCAGTGCTGGCAGAGCTGTGCAATGCACGATTGCAGAAACATGTCTCAGAGCAATACCAACAACTGGCCTGAACGTAGTGGTCAGGGCAGGCTATGACAGCCTTGAAGCATCAAGTAGGCTTGTAGCAGCGCACACACACTGATGGTGGCAGAGGCGATGGGTGGACTGATCAAGCGTACGCATGCACATATAGAAGCAAGCTGTCAATACAACCACCATATGACAAACCAAAGGACAGCAGTCACTGGAGTCTAGGCAAAAGCCATGACTAGGCTCAAGCAGCCCTGACTCTGTGTTTGTGTGCAGACGCTTGGTGCATGTCATGTTGCATTGGCCCACCTCCTTGTCAGGTCCATGCTGCAGCACGTCATCAGCCATGTTGCCCATCCTGCCGGCTTTGACAAAGGAGCCATGCCACCACTGCTTGCTGCCATCATTAGGCTCANGTGTTATACAGCTCTACCAGCATCGCTGATAGTGCTAGCAGCTACAGCGCCACCGACAGCCCTGGCAATATTGTCAAGCCTTGCAGCAGGGGCTCTGACAGCACCTGGATTGTCACATTTGTAGCACCTACAGCAAGATGTGCAGCCCAGTGCCGCTTCACCTTTTGGCAGCGCTNGTGATGCGCTGCCCAGCACGGGATGTCAACTTACACACACCTAGAGCTGTGTCCAAGCTGCATTGTACAGTCACAGCATGTGGTGCTGTGGCACTGCCCAGCAACAGAGGTGCATCAAACATGGCTCCTGTAAGTGCCATCAAGCTTGACAGCCCTGCTGTGCCGGGCACTGCTGCTGTCATTGCTGCTGCTGCAGCTGTGAAGAACTCTAGGTATGCTGCACCCGGCATGACAGACCGGCCCTGCACCATGTGATCATGCAGAAATGCATTGCTCTGCTGCTGCAGCCGCCATTCAAACGCGAATGCTGAGCCTGCTGAGGCCGCAGCATGCACAGCATGCAGGTCAACAGCCACCTGCCCAGCCTGATGCCAAACAAACTATTGCTGCTGGCACAAGGCATGCTCAGTCTACAGCAGGGCATCAGCACAGTCAGCCCAGGGATGCAGGCATTGGACTGGCCAAAGTGGTGAGGCAGACTGTGAAGCAGCTGGGCGCAGTGGCAGCCACAATGCTGAGGCCACGCTCTGCCTCCAGGCCTTCCTCAGCCCAGCCTGCAGCACATCCTCTGCAGCAGCCTCAGGCAGGGCAAATGCAAGCTCTACTGGCAGAGAAGGCGTGCTTAGCGCAAGAAAATGACCGCCTTGCCCGAGAGAACACTGGCTTACAAGTACGCCCAGCTAGCCCTCCCTTGTGTCAATGGAATACCTTCAGACTCTGCTTCGCAAAGCTGTTGAAGCAGCGTCAGAATGAAACTTGAGCAGTGGGTGCATACCAACAAATGAGGTCTTGACAGGCCATACGACATGTTGAGTGACTAAGCATGTGTCTCACTCTGCTGCTCCATTATCAGCTGCACGCAGCCAACTTTGTACTCTGTGCTTGGCAGCATGTGCTGACACAGTCTCCTGGCTNATGCAGTTCCTGACGGCACAGAAGTGCTTGAAGACCATTCAGAAGCTGCCATGCTACACCCACATGGTGCTGCAGCCCTTCAACATGCAGGAGGTGCGCCAGTACATGTGCATTGGCCTGGACCTGGAGGTAGTCTCTGACCAGACAGCCCTGGCCATCCAAGAACGAACTGGCGGCCTGCCTCTGTATGTTGAGCAGGTGGGTACTCCCACAACCTCCACCAACACAGTAAGCAAGCCTGCAAGACTTATCATCATGATGANCCTGCGTTGACCTGCCCTGCATTGACCTGCCCTGCTGGCAATAATGCGGGTGCTTGGTGCTGGTGCAGTGCTGCTAGTAGCTGCTGCTGCTCATGGAAGGGTTGCTGTGATGCAGCAGCAGCAGCAGNCAGATTCCTCGGCCTCAGTGGCAGCTTGTGATTGCAAGCCAACATAGCCGTCCCGTTTGAGCAAGACCTGCATGTGCATGATTGGCTTGCTACTCGTGAATGGACTTTGCAGCTGGGCAAACCAAGCTTTGTCACAGGTCAACGTGTTGCAAATGACGTGTGCAGGATGCAGATGCCAAAACCATGCTCTGTAGGCGCCCCTCATCACACCTAACTCAAAGTTGGCTGACAATCCCAGATAAGCCAATCAATCATTTCAATTGCAGCTCAATGTGCATACATTTCTGCGACAAATAAGCCTGCCCGCCCACAAACCATGCTTGGTTCTTGGAAATGTAGCTAGACTGTTCAGCACGACCACATAGCCAGCCAGCTCAATGCATTTGNCACACAGTCCTCATCACCATATTGTACCTGCCCCAGGAAGTTGTCTCAAGCAGGTGAGGCATGATTGATATTAGGTGTACAATGAGACGCTGCGTGACTTACCCAATGAGCTGAGCTTGCAGTATGCAGCATGTGTCCACATGACAATATAGTTTGTGATAGCCACAAAAACTGGTATATGCGCTGTCAGTTTTGGCCAACATCATGTGCTGGCTGCTGATGACACACAGGTTGTGGGCAGGTTCACAGCTCTTCTGGTTGCTTACTCACCTGTGTTGCTTCAGAGACCGCAGGAGTTCTCCTTCTGGTTTGGTAACTCAGCACAGCTTCCTGAAGCACCGGCTGCCTCATGCAAGCCATTCACTGGGCGTATCAAGTCAATTGAGGGCAAACAAGGGTTGCAGCAGAGCACTCAGGCGCATGTGGGCAACNTGACATTAAGTCTATGGCATGCAGCTTCTTTACGACACATTCAGCGCCTTTGGAATGGTCATTGCTACACCCAAGATCATGCGGGATCCTGACAGTGGAGCCAGTAGAGGGTTTGGGTTTGTCAGCTTTGACGGCTTTGAAGCATCAGATGCTGCTATAGAGGCTATGAATGGACAATACCTCTGCAACAGGTGATGCACACGCATGCACCTGCTGATCCAGTCAGACTGACGCGCACCTCCTGTGACAACAGAACTTTTGAGAATCGGCAACATAACACCTCTAACAGGCCACCCTGCAAGACCGCCTCTGATGGGGCTGCAGCTACATGCAGATTGTTATCAACGGTCTTTCTGACTCACTGCTCAAAGTGGTCTGGGTTATGCAATATTCGGAGTATCAGGCAACTATGACACTATGACCTGATTATTGCACAGCTGCATACCTGCCACATGCAAAATGTGACATGCGTAGCCGCTGCACAAGCTGAGTAAAAGGTGGCAATCATTCTGGGACTCAGCGTGAGGCAGTTGTGGTACACAGGCTGCCACTCCTGGCTCAGGTTTGAGCCTGCCTCATTTGTCAATGTGGTGCTCAGGGCAGTCATCCTGGCTACATAGCACTGTGCCACTGGTCAGTGCTGGCTACGCTGCATTTTCGGCTTTGTGACTGTGGCAATGCCGTTGTCTGCATAAAGTCCAACCAGCATCATCCTCAGCAGCCTCTGTCAAATCGTGTCAATGCGATGTCGCAGTGGTCTGTCAGGGGTCCAACTTTGTGTACAAGACATGTGGNGACCGGCGGCCTGCCGCTGCACTGGGGATCCTCCATGCTGCTGAGTTTCGAAGTCAAACAACAGGCAAACGGCACAAGCACTTTCGAAATGCCTCTGACGATTGCATAGTCAGCCTTATCTGAGCCCTTGGGCTGAGTATCAGGGGACCCAAAGAGGGGGCAGCTTGACCAGATCAACCACGTTGACTAGTCAAATGCCAGCTGCGCTTGTCCAAGCATGCAGTGCAATCTCCCACGTACGCAGCCTGTCAATGGCTTTACAAATTCTGGTGCATGCACTGTGCCATGTACACTCAAACTCCTGCTATAAAATTTCACACAAAGTCAATTGCAACATCTGTTGTCAACCTTCATTACGGGCAAGAAGCACATGTATGACTGCTGAACCTCAAACAGGCATGATGACGAGAACGTACGTGGCCCCCACCTGCAGTTCTGAGACCATGACAGAAACTAGATTGCCATAGCTGACAGCACTCATCATTTGACAGTGACTACACTTTTTTCTCCATATAAACACACAAGCTGGAAACATCTGGAGCCACAGAAAATATAATAGCAGCTTGAGTACAGATGCTTATACGTATCGCCCAGGAGCTGATACAGCTGTCATAACTGCTCATTGTCTTCTGCTTGTACCTTTTGAATGGCAGCTGCCCTGTCAGCTGCCTGCCTGAGNCCGTGTCATTTCCACGCTGCTGTCTCTCAGCTGTGTGCTGTCTAATGCACATTGGCAAGTGGCAATGTGAATGTACTATCATGATGAGAAGCTTGAGGGCTTCAAAAAAAGCATCTGGATGTGTATTGACAGCACGACCTGTTTGATACCAAGATACTGTCTTTGCTGAGTAGCAGTACCTAAAGTGCTTCAATACGTATATATGCCTTTTTTGCACAGGTGGGCCTTCGAATTATGCAAGCGCCTTCAACGATACAGATTTTGCGGTACCTGACATGGANGGCTGCATTGACCTTGTGGATGTTACTGATGTTGGTGCCATGGCTCTTGAAGCTGCTGATCAGCGGGTGGAGAGTGCCAGCAATGACTCAGCCTTGGCAATGGCACTGGCTGCAAAGGAGACCGTAGAACAGCAGCTCAAGGTGTGACTTGTAGGGATGCAACAGTGACATGATGTCAGCGCGACAAAAGTGCACTTGCATTGTAAGCGGTTGGCAAATCAGACACATTGTTGGGGTGTGCACACATCTGCCTTGCATCTGGACACAGCCTAGGCTGAATGCAACACAGCCATGTAGTGCAATCATCCAGGGTACATGCAGGAAGCTAAAGGTACTCACTGATGTACAACAGAACAGCATGAGACCTGTGATGAATGCAATGGTCATTTTTCCTTTTTGGGTATGTCTTGTTGTTTGTTCTTTGTTGTCCACAAAAAGCAGTGTATTGATGTTTGCGAGAGTTGTAACATAACAGCTGTTTTTTGTGCACCTGCAGGAAGCACTTGCAAGCGCACAGGCTAGCCAGAGCAGAGCCCCCTTGAGGGCTCCCATGCCACCACACTGGGGCCCCATNACTGAGCAGTGCAAAGCAGGGGGTGCATCAGGATCTGAGTAAGGCTGGAGTATTTGTTGGGGTGTCCTGGACAGAGTATGCCAAAATGGGGGGGTTGCATGGCATGCCTGTTGGAGCATACACAGCTCAGAGTGCTGTGCTCAGTGTTGCAGCTGGTAAGCATAAGGCATCTTATATTGNAAGCAGCCAGCAGGTTATCACAGCTTGACCACAAACCTGCATTTCAAGTATTCAATGCCGTTGGGTACAGATATCCCTTGCAAAGGATGCCCAGCAGCATCATCAATACCATATATATACCTGATGTACTGCATGACTCGCTCGGCTGAATCAGGATGGGTTTGCTTGAGCTCATTCAGCAGCATGACATTGCTGCTGCTTTCCTGAAGGCACAATGTCGCACTTGGTTGACGGTGTAAGTTTGCGAAGCACCTGCTGAGCAACAGCAGCCGCAACCGCAAAGCTGGTGTCAATGGTCTGAGTCTGTTTCATATCAACACATGACATTGCTGCGACTGTCCCTGCATCAGCGAGTGATGTAGCAGCTCAGCCCTGGTTTAGGGTTTGGAAGTTTCAGCTTTATGGCGTCCTGACCAGTCTNAGCACAGTGCGCATAGCATGCAGGCACGCTTTGGAGCCTTCATGCAAGCAGTTGATCTGTTTGATGCGGCAGCATTTGGGCTGTCAGCAGCAGAAGCNATGCAGTCCCAGCCTTAATCAAGAAAGGAAACAATGGCACAACATGGCTTTTTGTGACAAAGACAGACTGGACATACCAGGCGGCAAGTGCACCTGCACATGGTGGGGTCCAGGGCAAGAAGGACACACCTGTGGAGGCTGAATGCAGACTTGAGTGAGCTAGGTTGGTGAGGTCTGCAAGTGTGGCAGGGCTCTGAAGCTTGGCAGCACAGCGTGCACACATGCTGCGGAAAGCCCGAGCAGCTCCTGCGCTAGCCTGCACCACGCAGCCACATCATCAGCAACACCAGCATTTGCAGTACCCTGTTGAGACCACTGACACACTTGAGCAAAAAGCAACAGCACAGAGGTTACAGTATGTCTGAGGTTGTTCTGGTGGTCACATGACGGCATGGCATGCGCTGTGAGTGGCTGGCCAATATTCACCTCAGGTACTGGCAAGGCTCTCAGCAGAAGTTGCAAAGCAGCACTCAAGGGCACATCTGTTCCTCCAATGCCCCCAAACCACAGGCTGTAATCTCCTACAAGCCTCACAACAGTGGCCAGAACCCAGGGCTGCTGCAGGGGCCCTGACTGATGTTTGCAAAGGTGTCTGAAGAGGCCATCTAAGAAAGCCCTGACTTGACCAGCATGGCCTGAAGCTTGGGGCTGGTCTGGGTCNATCCAGAAGTTGCAGGATCCTACTGTGTCTCCTGCAAGTTCTGAATAGTTCAGCCAGTCAATGCAGTCTCAAAAGATCTGGTTGAGAAATAGTGGGCTGACATATGCTGACAGACCTTCCATAGTTTGCCCCTCCCTGGGTTGATCCTCAAGCAGCATGCAAATCACAGATTTGCCACNCCCATTAGCTGTGCTGGGTCTCTCCCCGGCTTCGCACACCTGATTGTCACAGACAGCCTGCCGCTCCACCACATCTGCAGATTGCAGGATGAACAGCTGGTTTGAGCCGGAGTTGCCAATTGCATCTTGCAGGTTGCGTGCTGCCAGAGCTGCGCCCAGATCCTGCATGTGCACCCAGTTCCACTTTACATAATTTCCAGCATGTGTTCTAGCACAACAATAGCAATAATGTACAGCATGAGCCATGTGATGTTTGCTGACATGGCTCTGACACAGATGACCGAGACAGTGCTTTTGCAAGCATGTAAGTCACCATCACAGTGCAGCACAGGCACACAACAAAGGTCAAAGATCTTGCTTGCAAACACGCGTGTCAACGACCTTTATTGTGAAAGTCAGTGAAGCAAACCTGGTCAGCTGAAAAAGAATCTGCAGGAGTGATGAGAGAGTCAACACGGATGGCAATGGTGGCTTGGGAGGTGCTGCTGATGCTGGTCCCTGGCTGCANGCGAGTGCCGTTGGAGCCCCTGTTCCAAATTGACACAGATGCAGCTGCAGCAGCACAGCCAACAAGCATAGATGAAGCATCTGAGAACAGCATTGGCAACACAGAGGCACACATGCCAGCCGCTAAGGTTGAACACCATGCAAGCGCAGTGCCAGCTACTCGCAGCACTGATGCAGGCTCTGTGGAAGCAGCTATAGCAACAGACAGCCCAGCAAGCGGACCGGTAGAGCTTTTCTCGTATTGTGCTTACTCCAAAATGCTTGCTTTGTCTGTCCGGGCTGTAGCTGCCCTAATTTGCATCAGCTAGATCTGACATCAGTACACCAGTCTGCTCACAGAGCACAGTGCCTGTTATGTGCCTGAACATGTGCATGTCTGTGTCCCATATGTTATTCCTGGATCTGATGTAAGATCTGTTACATTCCTCCCCACTGGATGACAGCATCCTGAATTGATCCGCAGNTCTGGGGCATATGTCATTTGCAGCACAGCTAGACCCCCAGCGCTGTAGTCTCGCTGTAGGGGACGAAATTTGGAATAGCCTAGGCCTGGCTGGGGCTGTGATATGGGCATCAGCGAGATGCTAGACAATAAAAGCAGTGCAGGCATCCTACTAGGCACAGGCCTTGAGGTCATGCACAATCTCTATTTCCTCTGATAATCGTTTTCTCACTCTGACTGCCGAGATCACTGGTCGTTATGTACAGGTCCTGTTTGTGATCAAGGACCATGTTTCTCAGCCACTACTTTCCTGCAGGCGGTGAAATGTTCCATCATCTGGACCTGGCTGGTGCCTTTGATGAGGCCACAGCCATGTTCTATGCTGGCAATGTCCTGCTGGCCCTGGAGCATCTGCACTCACGGGGCCTGGTGTACCGAGATCTGAAGCCTGAAAACCTGCTGTTTGATGCCCAAGGCTACTGTAAAATAGCTGACTTTGGCTTTGCCAAGAAGATTGGTGCTGACAAGACCTACACCATTTGTGGCACACCAGACTACCAGGTATGCCGTGACTGGTATTGTAAGAGCAACAGTCAGCACCAGGAGCAGTATCAAGCAAAGTTGGCACGTGAATGTCAAGGATAGGACCATGCTTCTTGGAGTTAGCTTTTCATCTGGTCTACAACTTTCAGCATCAGCTGCAAATGACGANGGCAGCAGCTGCTTTGCAGTCAAAGACAGGGATGTCTGTCACAGCACGTGCAGCAGGCTTAGCATGCTGCAGGGCAGATGCCTTGCTNTGAGCTAATGCTTGCAGGGCATGCTACAAAGCGAGCTTCTTCATGATCACCACTAGCTGCATGCAGCACTTGTACGCAAGTGCTTCAATGTGCTACGCCCCTTCTGCCTTTGGGTGTCCCACATTGACATATGTTAAATGTTTGTGCTGTTTCCTATAGGGAAGCACGAAAGCAGAAAGATGAGGATGCCAGAAGCGACAAAGCTGCAGGAGGTGGCTACTCAACAACTGGAACCATGCTTGACCCCTACGGCAAGGAACCCAGCAAGCTTCCAGGCAAGCAGTAAGCCACGTGACATCGCATGGGAGACTGGGCCTGAAGCACAGTGTAGCATCTGACAGAGTGCGCCTTTGCACTGTTGGGTGATTTGAGTGCAGTAGGAGGATGTGTGACAGTGCGAGCATTCAGTGACGTACTCAGCATTAGGAGGCGTAATGCAAGACAATTTGAATTGACGTCTCTTGTAATCATCCACACATTGTATGATGTTTGCACACATGCGGCACTTCACATGTGCTTGAACCATCTAGGCCATGTCCTCTGGGGTGTCGGCCCCTCACATATTGCCCCAGGTGTTGGCAACTGCAGTGGCCAATGCTCTTTGGTGTTCATCTTCATTGTTGTACTATCATCAAATTGAGGATGGACAGCTAGGATGTCCAGGGCAACACAGCATTCGGTGTTTGCAATTACGATCAAACCTTGTGGCACGCACTAGAGCTGAAGCCAAAGTATAAGCGTGAAATTTTGGTAGGTGCTTGCCATGCGGACTAGCTGCATGGAATGACCAGCACGTGCTGAGAAGCAGGCCACCGTTTCATCTTCGTTCCGGCAAGGTCACAACAGTGACAACATCGTTGGCGACCAGCACGTACTCAGGGCACTGTCAGGACTCATACACCATGGTCAAGCTAACTGCTGTTTCCATACTGAAATGGAACGGCGAGAAGGAAGCTTTTTTGTTAGGCATAGCTGCCGACGTCTCCTCGTTTGGCTACTTCCAGCGCAGCACAGTGAAGGAGATGCTTACGTTCCTGTCACGCACTGTGGCTCAACGCACTCAGCCTGGTCAACGACAGTCTGTGCAGCAAGAGGAGTACTATGCACACATATACAATAGAGATGGCTTGGTTGGAGTGGCGATCGTTGACAAAGACTACCCAGCCAGGGCTGCGTTTGGAGTTGTCAACAAGGTTCTGGACGACTTTTCAGAAGCATCTCAACAGAGATGGCGCAGCATACAAGCAGACAGCCCAGATGCACAGTCAGTCGTCGACGCAGCTATTGTAAAGTTTCAGGTGTGCAATACACTTTCTGACATTATGTGAAGCAAGCAGTAATGCAACGGTGCAAAATTTTTGCATTGCAACTTGTTGTGGGACCCATGTCTCATTGGTCGTGCATTGGTCATTGCAGGATCCCACCCAAGCAGATAAGCTCAGCAAAATTCAGAAAGACCTCGATGAAACCAAAGTAGTCTTGCATCAGACTATCGACAGCATGCTGCAGCGTGGCGAGAAGCTTGACTCTCTGGTAGACAAAAGCAGTGACCTCAGCATGGCAAGTCAAATCTTTTACAAGCAAGCCAAGAAGACCAACTCCTGTTGCCGCATGATGTGATCAAGCGGTTGTTGCCATCTTGGCAAAGAGTCAATGAGCCTCAGTGTATTCTAATGACCATCTTGCACAGCGTGACTTGCCTTTGCAGCTGNAGGCTTGAGATCAACACGTAGAAACGAGACAGGGGTTGGCTCGGATTCTGGAGGAAGCAGCATTACTGTGTCAGCATCAATGACAGGCGACCGTGAGACAAAGTCATTTTGTGGCTGATTGCAAGCTGAAGTTCTGGAGCTGCATACATGAGAAAGCAAAGCAGAGACCTGACAGCAGCTTGATCTGAGGTCTACTGCATCAGACATTACCTTGGCGGCAGCTTCGGGATGACCTTTCTTGAGCAAATCCAGAACGCCATGTGCCTCATACTGCAACCATGTGAACGTAAGAGATTTCTGATTTGGATGGAGCCTCAATGTGTTGATGGCTGGTCGACAAACACACCTCATTCAAGTCCTGATTCTGCCTTAGGTTGTGCATGAGATCATGGAAGTACTGGAAAGCATCATCACCACTGTTGAAGGTCTTGTAGCCAATTGTTTGCGGAGGATCTGAATCATCGTCATCCATTGCTGCATCTGTGTCTGCAGTCTGTGCTGNAACCTCATTGTTATTGCAAATCATTGAGGATTGCAATGGTCTGTCCTGCTGCTCTGCAGGACTTTGACGCATATCTACAGGATGCAGTAGCAAACCCAGGCCACAGTGCACAGCAGCGGCATCAGCTGCTGGCGGAGTGGGAGAAGGGCCCATCTGCCAGGGTGTGCCACCCCAGGGAGGAGCACCTGCTGCCCCTCATGCTCGCTGCTGGGGCTGCTCTGTACAGCCCTGCACAGGTTGTGTTCAGCGATAAGCTTTTTGGTGCAAAGATCAGTGGCTACATGTGGCAGTGAGCCCACGTGTGCTGTAGGGGGCTTATATATCTGTATCATGCTGCAGCAATGGCGTCGTAGCACAGTTCTGCAGCGCAAGCATCATTGGTGCAGCAATGACAAGCGCATGTTAGCAGCATGAATTATATCAGCAAGCAGTGCTGCTGGGTTGTACATTGAGCGTGGAGTCTGATCAGTGCAATTGCCATATGCTGTCACAAGTCAATATAATTGAGTACATACTACACAGTAAACATGCGCACTTGTTTTTACGTCCCCAGTGTTGTGCATGACAGTACACCAGGAGTCAGTGGTGTTCTGCACAGTCATCACTGAGTCACCTTCCTTCCCGATTTGTTGAATTTGTGTATGGAAGCAAACATGAGAGACAGTAACTTGGTCCTGTACGCATACATATAGGCACGTACCTAGACTGGGTTTTCTTGTCTAGAAATCGTTTGATGATGATGATGATGAGGATGTGCCAAATTCATGCAAATGTGTGATAGTCAAGTTGTGTAGCACAGTCTTGTGTGTCTTACATTCGCTACAGCTTTGTACATGTATGTGTAGACCTTGAAAGCTTCATTGACAGTCAGCAATGCTGGAAGCTAGCGGATTATTGGCCATTTCAAGGTCAAGCGTTGAGTGATTCAGTACATCAGGCTGGACATTAGTCGTATACATCTCATCAGTATGTGTAATTAAATGCCAAGCACTGCAGCCAGCCATGTTCATGCAGCAGACAGACCCATGCTTAGGATTTGCAGATGCTCAAAGGCATGGTGTTGTCTGAACCTGTTGTGCCTGTGTCGCTGCTAGTTGCCCTATTGCACTGAGGATTTACAGTTGTTGCTTCGACATGCTCTATGCTGAGCTTTTTGACTGCAAGCGCTAAAGTCCGATGCCCATGCCTCAACGATGAGGTCTCAGCCACAAGGGGTGTCAGAGTTTGCGAGTGTGCCAGGAGTTGCAGACATGATTTGAAGTTTACAANTGGGTGATATGCTGACTGACCTCATGTCCTGAGCAGCTATGGTCTGTGCTGCACCAGCAGTATCATCTACTGCTTCTTTTGTTGCACCTGGTAACTTTGCTCTGAGGTAGTTGTCTACTTGAGCCAAAGCCTGAGGGTGACTCATGACTCGCTTTATATCAGCTCTTTTCACTCCCGGCATCACCATGAGGCAGTGGTTGACCTCGACTGATACCTCGCCAATGATGTGCAGGCGATATCGCAGCAGTAGGTCGTAGTTGGCATGTATGCTGCCCCCTAGTGAATTTTCTATGGGCAAAACTGCTCTGTCTGCTACCCATTGCGATATAGCTTGGAAAGCTACTTCAAACTGCTCGCAGGGCAGGGGCTCAGCGTCTGGACAAGCNTGTGCCTGGTCCAGACATGGCTGCCTGGTCAAAACCGCTCTGCAAGCCTGCACAACGCACTGCATGATGTTTGTAAACATGACCTTGCAATTGGGCCGCAAGCGTCCATTCCAAAAGTCTTGTGCTGCTGGGTGACATTAGGTATCACTCAAGCTAGATGCACCAGACATCAAAAGTGNTGGCATGCGGTCAGACTTTCCACTAGGCGGGCTGCATCGCCAGTCCATTTCCTGCTGCAGCTGCANAAGCTGGGCCAAGCGCAGGAGAGACCATGATCAGTGGGTACACAGGGGAGGCCTTCCGTACCGATATCTTCATAGGGCCTGTATACTACCAGCGTCTCCGGCACATGGTGTCTGACAAGTTCCAGGTGTGTTCGTCTGTGTACAGCAGCCCTGAATTCTGATTGTGGTCCTAGTTTGGCAGTAAACCAGATTGCTGCCCTGAACCATACACAAATCAAGCTAGCTTCCTTTACATAATGTAGAAAACTGCTTAGCTTTCAAACACTGCTTGTTGATGTATGTGCTATGTTGCACACTTTTTGGGGTGCCTTACCAATTTCCTGCCTCTCCTATGGCAGCAGATCAAATGGCGGTTACCCCACAGCAGCATTGGCCCTTCGCACTGAGGNAACGCTTGCCGTCCCAAGGACGCATCGCGTACATGCGACTTTGAACGGAAGTTCGCCTTTGACCAGCGATGATCACCGTAGCGCGTTCGGGTGTACGCATGCGTGGTTGTCATTGTCCGTGGAGTTTGCGATGAGTGAAACTGTGTAGTGCGTTGCCATTAATCCCTCTGAGGGTCTAGACCCCTGCACATGGAGAATCAGGGCTGGAAGGTAGCACTCGCTACATATATAGATTTCCGCTCAATAGTTGCAAAAAAACGAGCTTGATTGCCACAGGGAAGCAGTGCTCACGGCAGCTCGCCCTCCCAGAGTCCGAGCCACACCAACTACCAGGTGCAGAGTACATATTTTCCATCAGATCAGCCAGAGAGCCATTACATTCAAAATCAGCAGCCAGATGACGATCCTTTCAACTTGAGAGGTTCAGACAATCCNAATGCTCAAGTCACAGCAGCTTTCTGGACCCCCTGCTGACTCAACAGCTGACACCAAATGGTGAAACAGAAGATCATAGAATACGTAGGGTTCAGGTTGCAGAGGCCCACCTGTTGACTGAAGGATGTCAGGCTGATGACTCGCCCAAACTCATCCTCAACAGCGACTGCACCAGGGTGCTTATCTGGGCCATTAGTCACCATCTGCCTGAGGTCCTACAGCAGAACAAGCGTATCTCTGGCAGTGCATGCTATGCGAACTGGTGCAAGTGTTTAGTATTGTGACGAAGTAAAGGATTACTCAATATGACATTCATATGCTGTGTTGAACAAGTGCACACTGCTNACCTCCAGCAGCTTGCGCCAGTACACCTCCACGTCCTGAGTGGGTGACATGTCTGTCTGTCAATGGCATACAGTCAACAGGCTAAGATGGTCTGGGCTGGGATCTGTTGCAAAACATTTGGGCACAGCTGATTATAGCCAACTCGCATCCACATCAATGGGCAGACTATTGCTATGGCTGCAGAATCGGCTGCCCAGTCAACTGAAACAGATCAAGCAGTTGTTGCTGCTTGCCCTTGTAGTATGGTGAGCCTGGAAAATAACTTGGCTTTGATTGACATATATTCTTGGTTCAAAGCCAGAAGCTGAATTATATATACCACATGCGACAATGCCTCACTGCCATGGCATGTGAAGCTGAGACATCAACGACTGAGTGCCTTGCATGCATGCTGACAGCACAGGAGGANCCCGTCACATGATCATTATTGTATAATGGTAATGATCGCTGTGATGTCTTACAATACTGAGGGTGCAAAGCTACGATGCCAACATTCAACAGTGAATCACTCACATACTCAAAATTGAACTGCAGTTTTTGTGACTGTACTTGCAATCATTGTGCCTCTTGGGCATTTGTATACGAGACACTAGCAAGTGCTCGTACTGTTACTTTGCAGGTCTTGGGAACTTTGTGCAGCAAAGCGCCCGACCAGCAGCTGCTGCACGTATCTGGTCAAAGCATTTTAGGCTCACTTGAATCAGCTCTGAAGGCTGTGCACAGCAAATCAGCCCAAAAATCCACAGAGAAACACATCCACACCGGCTTACGAGCACTCAACACTGTTCTGACATCAGCACAGAGCAAGCATGGCTTAAACATGATTGATCTGGTGGAGGTTTTGAGGCAGTGCTTCACTTTTGGAGTTGACCTTGACGCAGTAAGCAGTACTGCAAGCCCGGCAGGTCTGGTGCTGAGTCCTGCAGGAGCGCAGCCGGCTTCAGCTGTGAGGCAGACTGCTGCACGGTACCGCCCGCCACACAGGCGGCAGTCAAGCAGCAACTCAGGTCNAGCAAAAGGGAATGTGTTATCCGCTCGCTTCTGCAAGACAAGCTTTGTGTGCAAAAGAGGGCTTTGAGTGCACCAGGTCCATGGTATGCAACCAGCACAAACTGAAGTAAAACACCTGCGTATGTTTGGTGCAACAGACAAATGCTACTGACGAACCTACTTGACCAGCAGGCAGTGCGCCGATGTCGACGTGCACTAGATTGTGTTCTTGCATTCCTCTGCATCGAAAGGCTGGTACCAAACATGCTGCATGTACAGAGANTGGCTTGCATGCAGATGATACCACGGTCGTTGCGCGCATGCTGTTGGCAAAAAACGTCACCCAGGGTGCTACTTGCCAGCTGAACGGTATGCAGCACTGAAGCTTATAATTATCTTGTCTTCTGCATGTTCGTGCGTGTGCTTCATCTGATGCAAGCATTGCATATAGCATGCTCTCAAATGCTGCTGGGCTTGCAAGAGCAAACATGAGCCTTGTACAAAAGACGCATACATACTCCCCCAACTCATGAGCCAGCAGTAGATGCAAGCACCTATACATGTAGCTAAAAGCACCCTTAGGTTTAGCTAAAAGCACCGTTACTAGACAGCCTGTCTACTACAATAACATCTATACATGGCTTTTGCAGACATTTGCAGCACTGCAACTGATGGCTCTGGTCAGCTGTGCCCAGTAGATCCCAAGACAAATGTTGGGCTGTGCCCAGCTGCAAGAGCTGGGGCTTCTTGCAATCCTGGAGGTGTGTCCATTAAGCTTGCTGCCTTGGCATTGCAGTTGCAGCAGCTGTGATATGTCATTTGCTTGATTGGTCTGAACATGGGCTCAAGAAGGAAGGCAACAAGTACGCCTCGCCTTCTGCTGAGGGCCATACAGTCATGCCTATTTCTAGCAGCCAAAGATGTGCATGTGTTCAGCTGTGGTAGCACGCTTTACAGCATTCCATATGCTCCCACTGTCACAAGACCAGCCTGACTGCAGACTGTGCTTGTCTGGGGTGCTGCACATCCATGTACAGCCTCTGCACCACAAGGTTTTCAGAAAGTGATCAGTGTGCAAGCACTGTGCTGCCTATCCCTTGNCTGATGTAGACAGTTCAGTAATGTATGCTCTGTATCTGGCGGGCACACATGCTGACATGATGTGCATGTGAAGCGCATGCAGCGGACAGTATCAATATGTTCCACCTGTTGTCAGCAGGCGGTACACAACGCATGGCTTGCGCTGGCCGTCCCTCCAGACCCTAGCCATGGCCTGAAGGTCCACCGCAGGGTTCCAGTCACTGTCAAATAGTACCANTGCCCTTCAGCCCCTTAGAGAAGCACAGGTATGACCTGCACTCACCAGCCAGACTGCAATTGCAGATCACAGTAATGCCACTGCACCACTGTTCCCTGTCCTGGTCCTGTTGCCATCCTGTTACGCAGGAAAAAATGGGCCTGCCTGACCATACGCTTCACACACAAAAGCTGTAGCTTGCTGCTGACCCAAGTCAGGTCGGGAATGCAATGTAAGGGGTCTCAGCTGCATATATATATGCATGCATTGCTCGCATTTCAGGTACGTGCTGCATCAGAGCTGCTGCAAGTCTGCAACAGTAGGTTGTTCNGCTTGTACACTCAGCTCAAGACTGCAGCGTTTGCAGTCATGACGAAGCGTGAAGCAAGCCGCTTGTCTTCCTGAGTCACGTAACTTGGCGAACAGGGGTTTGCTGTCATGTATCGGCACACAGTGTCACATGCATTCATGTGCCATGCAGGCCAGCCTTAGAGCTGCAGTTGCAGTGGTACCCCAGGACACCGTGTTGTTCAATGACACCTTACTGAGTAACATAGCATACGGGAGGCCTTCAGCAAGCAGAGAAGAGATCGTGCAAGCAGCAGAGATGGCGCAGCTGGGGGCCGCCATTGGAAGGATGCCCGATGGTTATGACACCATGGTGGGTGAGAGGGGACTCAAGCTCAGTGGAGGGGAGAAGCAAAGGGTGGCAATTGCTCGAGCCTTCCTCAGGTGACTTGAGTGGTGCATGCATGCTGAGGCATGCACAGCGGCNATACTGCTTGTCTGTGCTGCTTTGCTCCAGGCTTGACCACAGTATGCCTGCTGTAACAAACCATNCAATGTTGACCAGGAAGTGAAAAAGGTGTTGGCCTTTTACAAAGAACAACAACAGCAAGTGGATCAAGAGGTGCAATTGCTGCAACAAGGAGAATCATATGATCAAGCATACACCAACAATCTTCATCAAGTTTGCGAGCTCACAGCAAACTTACTACAGGTTGGACAGGTGTATGCCCAGCTTTCCAACTTTGCCTGTGCTTATCTTCAACTTTTGGAATGTGCAGTATGTCAGCGTCAACATGCGGGGCTTACGCAAGATTTTGAACAAATATGATCACCAGTTTGAGGCTGCTCCACCCGAGGATGGTTGCGTTGCTTTGGAAGTAGAGCGGCCTCATCACCCTGGTAACGTCACATTTCAGGTGAGTATCTCAGCTTCAAAAATCACAGCTTTGGTGCTCTTTGTATTTCTAGTCATGCCTCCTCGATCTGGCATGTGTTGCTGATGTATGCAACCTGTGCAGGGCACAAGCTTGCCAAAGAGCGTTGCTGATGATCTTGATGACATGCTTGAGCATGCAGCCTTGACTACTGCAGCTCGCACCATCAAGCGCCACTACAGATCAAGCCGCAAGTCAGGTCACAGGTCTCAGTCAGCTAAGCTAAAACGGGCTGTGCAAAGGTATAATGTTATGCCACAGTCTCAACAGCTACGAATTTGCTAACTTTGTTGTTTCCCTTCCTGTCATGTCTTCCCTATGTTGTCTTGCATTGCTGCATTGGACATCACAGCATGAACTGAGCCTAGTCTGGGTCTTCCAAAACCTTGTAGGGACTCCAGATTGAGTATGACACAAGTTGTTGTGATGAGTCTGCTCGAGTCCACCTGTATGCAGGCAGGAGCCAACAACTCATGACAATGTGCATGGNACTTGATCAGCAGTACAGACAGGGTTTATTCTGAGAGTAAAGCAGCGACATGAGCTGCTGTCGGTGCTTCTGCTCAAACAGACCACACAAGCACCAGACTCATCCTTTTCATAACGGGTTTTCAGATGGGGGAACTGAGAACAGGCATGCAAGCATGAGCACATCAGGCTGTCATGTGGGTGCAGACTCATCAACTATCCTGGATATGATGTTGGACCCACACGGACTTTCTAGANTTCACGCCGCATCACCCCAGCCAGTAGTTATGTCTTTGCGCGGAACTCATGTCTAACCATGGTGAGGTTCTGCATAAAGCACACTTGTTAAACACACCAAACAGAACATGCCAAGCATTTGCAAGGTCTGCCCATATCACGCCGGGGTAATACAACAAGACAGCTACCATGCAATTTTCAAAGAAAGCAGCAGAGCAGCCAGCCACATCCTTTTCACTGTTGTTCTGCAGCTCTCCATCAGCTCTCCATGGCGTGATCAATTCACGCCATGTCCATTGTGACATGCAGTGCATGACAAGAGGCGCAGTTGCACAGCAGCGAGTTGTCATGGCCTAACCTGAGTAAACTTGTCACGGTTCTTAGCCTCAAGATTGCGCTGCACGTCTGTCATGAGCCTGTCAAGACAGCTCGAGAGTTGAGCCTGCTTGGGCACCTGCAGGATCCAAATNACCAGCAAGTCTGGTCCCCAAATATAACAGTGAGCAGGTCCCACACCCTGCCGGCTGGCAAGTGATATTTTTAAACATGCCTGCCCGGATTATTAAGGCCAAACATTCATTTAATTGCGCAGCTGATTGCATAAACAGTGTGAGGAAGCTCGAGTTGCTGACCTGCCAGTACATTGCCCGTGGACGCTGAGTCAGCAGAGCGTACACTGCCAAGCTGACTGGGAACACCATTGTCAGCAAGCTCACGTCCAGCACAAAGATGAGGACAAACAGCACATAGCAAGTCCAAGACTCCTCATCAATGCGTCGCATGAGTTGGAGAGCCCAAGTAAAACCCCTCATACCAGCTTGCTTGTGGCGCCGCTGTCTGTTGTGGCCTTGGTCCACAGGATGCTGGCCAGGCTCCTGGATAGGCATACTGGCTCAGCAACATCAAGTCAGTCAATGTTTTNCACACCTTGTTGCCTGCTTTGTGTGCCCTAATCGACCGAGAACAAATTCAAGGAGCTCATGTGGCATGCATCAGTGATGTGCCAGTGGCATGCATCACAATGCTTCACGATCGCCTGCAATAACTGTTTTGTAATCCGCTCATAGGCTGACATATGCCTTTGCTTGCAAAGTACATGCTTGGCGAACCATACTGCTGTTGTAGCTCAGCCTCACACAGTATCATTGATGGTCAGCAACACAAAACCCTGTGATCAATTACCTGTGCTGGCATGCTCTCGCTAGCAGTATGAGTAACTCTTCAGCCTCTGCGGTGGTTCTTCCATCCCTGTACAGATTGCTGTCACCCACGTCTCAATGTTACAGTCTCCCGCACAGACTGACTTGCTGAACTCACTGAGCCATGCCAACTTCTGTTCTCTACCACAAAGGCTTCCTGCAGATTTTGAGAATGACCCCCAAGTGAAGCCATCAGGAGCGGTTGTGGCAGTGCGCATCACATCAGAAGATGCCAATGACGGCTTCAAGCCCACCTGTGGCACCATAGAGGAGCTCAACTTCCGGAACTCGCCTGATGTGTGGGGCTACTTCTCCGTCAAGAGCGGAGGCGGCATTCATGAGTTCTCTGACTCACAGGTACACCATCTGCGGACCAAACGCTGTGCATGATAACTAGCAGACAAGTCTGTGTCATGTTTACCCTGTGGTAGCTGACACGTATAGCCTACTCAATGTGGNTGCACGTGGCATGAGGCAACTAGGATACCCTGGGATCAGCAATGGAGACACAGTCAGCCCACGCCTCATAGCACAGGATGGCGCTTGGGTCTGATAAGGTGCCATGGGGTCATAACCTGTGTGAGTGTGTGCAGAGCCTGCAGCAAATCATCACAGACTTGCAAAGCATGGCAGAGGCAGAAGATGAAGCCCTCACTGAGTCTGCTGTCAACACACTCACTGAGCTCACAGGCGGCAAGCGTGCACTGCGATCAGACAGCGACCTGCAGCATAGCCAACCACCCATCACAGTGACACCCTTTTGGGGACCAGGACTTGCAGCAGCAACATCTCAAAGCACCTCCATGGCTCCAAGCAGCACACCCAGCAGCCCTCACGTTGTATTACGAAAGGGTTGTGGCTCACAGCATGTGGCGCGCACCCCAGACACATAACAATACGCAGTGCTGCGATATGCATGCATAGCCAATCACAACAAAGTGATATATGTGGCTTTGATGTCGTGTGCAAGGGATTGCCATTACTGTGCTGCGGTGGCATGTCATGTTCTACATCCGTGACACCTACAGCTGTCGTGTGCTCTACGGGGTCCCCAAACGAATCAGAATTGCTGAGCCCAGCGGCCGACCTTTGCACCGACAGTGGACTGCGTCTTTCCCTACAGACCTGTCGAGCAACCTGTCAAAGCATTACAGGACAATCATAATGATGNCATCATGCGGATCCTGTTGGCAAGGGCAATGGATTTGCTGAGGGCAAGCCTCAAACCCATCACCAGCAGGCAGGCAAAGAGTATGGAGCAGACCTTCCTTTTGTGTTCATGCCAGCTGACAGAAGTGCAGATGATGTTGTGCTCGCTCTGTGTGGCCAGGCTGTCAACGGCGCCATGCCAGCTGATGACAGGCAAGAAATGTGCACACTAACATTTGGAGCATGCACTGCATGAATCCTGNGAGTCACATATACAGAGTACTTTTTTTGCTTCTTCCTTTTGTACTTGGCTTGCGAGAACTGTGTTTTGTTGAGGAAGGTGGCGCTGCCTTCTGCAAGAGCTGCAACAATCTCCTCCCCTGTCTTGCCAGCTGCGCGCATCGCTGCAATATCATCCACGGAGAGCTGCTGAGTTGCAGCGCCTGCATCCAGGAGCTCGCTGTTGTCCTTGTCAACTTCTTCAACAGAGCTCCATTCGCTCGTCCTTTGCCTGCGAAGTTCAAGGTTGCTGGAAGCAGTGCGCTGTGTTTCTGACAGCATCGAGATTCGTTTGTAAAGGGAAAGCCATATGCACAAATCAACTTGACTTCATGTTTAGCTGGCAACTCTGCAGCTGAAAATGTGGTGATGGCTTACCTTTTGGTTCTTGTAAGCACTGAGCTGTCCATGGCCACTTNAGTGCAAGCACTCAGGATGTTATCGAACCATCCATTCGATGGCACCATGACTGTCCAGTCACAATGCAATCTGCAGCTTTGCACTGTGCAGCAGTGATAAGCGCACTCTGGCGACCGCCTCGGGTGTGAACTCCTCCATGTCTATGTACGGCTGGATGCGCTGAATGACAGCGTCCTTGATGTTGTCCTTGTCATAGGACTTCAGCTTGTTCAGGAAGTCCTTCTCATTCAGCAGGGCTACAGAGGGCTTCCAGTAGTCGTTGATCTGCTTGCCAGCCTCATCCTTGGCCTTGGCAGGCTTGACATCCAGAATGACACACACTGCCTGCACAGGACCACGTGCACATCCAGGCAGCACGTCAGGTACTTGATTGATAGTGCATTTGCTGATTGAACATTGCTGATGAAGTCTTGCGAAATATGAGAAAATACTATGGAGAGAATATCGCCAGCAACCCAGGATGTGAAACAACCCACCAGCTTTTCCTGAAGCTTTACTTTATGGATAGCAGTTAGTAGGCTCAACACTTGCATCCTAGANAAGCGTATGCCTTGTTACTAATGAAGATGTGTTCCTGCCAGAAAACGCCTGACAACCACTCACAGCCAAACATCACTACCGTCTGCACACTGCATTGGTCATTGGAGTAGTGTGNGTGAAAGTATCTCGTCTAGGCACAGTTGCTGGTGCCACAGCTAGGAGGGCGTTCTTGACGTAGCTGCTGCTTTGCAAGCTCTGTTGGCGNACGATCCTGCGGGTTGTCAAAACCTGTGTGTTGAGACCTTGGTCGCCTGCTGCGCCGATGATCAAGTACGGCCAGCAAAAGCAACAACGAATTTGTATGCAGTCAAACGACACGACATGCAGCAAGAGCAGCAAGTGAGCAAGGTCATATTGAAACCCTGCATGTGTTACAGAATGCATGCTTGTGAGGAGCTTAGCCTAGCAATGCTCTGTACTTGATCACAGGCCTGGGGCAATGATGGTCTTGGTTGCAGGGAAGTCACTGAATACATGTCAATGTGCATNCCTGGGCCCTGAGGGCAAAGGGCCTTTGGCCACAGCACAGATGGACATGCTGAGCAAGGTCATTGATGACTTCCTGGTGCAGCTNTTACGTATGCTTACGTATGTACAGGCAAACTATACTCTCATTGTTAATGGTCATACTACAGCTGTGTTATCACCAGCTGTATGTTCCTCATTGCACCCCTGCACAGCAAGCACAATGCTCAGCCAGATAACACATGCACTGAACATGATTTGCATCGTGCAGCAGGTGTTGTGGAGCTTATCCACCATGAGCTTCACGACTCTCATTGCATCTCTGCAATGACATGCATGCTTGCTAACACAGAAAGCACGTGGGGCATGACTAAATGCCTTTTGGTGAGCAGATCCTCTGCAGCTTGGTCATGATTGCCTTGTTGTTACTCAGTGCATCTCTGCACAGACAATCGCTGACTGAATGGTATGTGTGGTGCGCAGCTGGATGGTCTTAAGTGGCAGTGTTTGTCTCCTTCGCTAATCTTTGGTTTGTACCGCTGCACAGATAGCACAACTGGCACAAAACTGCCACAGCATGTTGCACAGGACTGCATCAATACAATGCACTGCTACACACCCCCACAGATAATTTCAGGTTTTTTGTTTTCTGCTTTTTTCCAGCTTTTTGAACCTCCTTCCGTTTTTGAATTCCACGCTTCAACACAACCTGCACAATACTGGCACTGCCAGCCAGCTTGTCTGTCACATGGTATGCATGCTGCATGAGATGCCATGTGAGAACATATAGCACATTCAGTGTGGCACGCCGTACTGTGCTCTGTAAGGAATGCAAGTGCACACTATGTTGAGCACATGCTGAACGCACAGCCAAAGAATACTTCAGCCTGTAAGTCAAGCTTGCGCCCTGCAAGCGAACAATCAATGAACGCATGCAGCAGCAGCTGCATTCAAGNAGATGCCGGTTGCTGCCAGTGACAACGCACTTCGGACTCCTGACACATTGTCCATGACACATACACACTAAAGTGTGACAATTGTTATCAGTCTGCAACCCAGACAATGCCAACTTGAAGAAGTCCAAACAACACAAACCATACAAAATTGCAAAATTTGCGCAGCGGCATATCAACCACACTCAAGCATGCCTGTTGCAACATGCTACCAGCAGCACAAACCTACAGGGGAAACTCAATGTCAAGAGGTGGGAGCTCTATGGGCCACTCAGATTGTTCACAATGTGAGGTGTCCACATTGTATGGGCCAAAGAACCAAGGCTGCAAATCAAAGTCGTCAATGAGCTTGTCAACCTTGTTCCACAGGATTGTCGACCAGTCATTGTCCACTAGCCCGCCAGTGTCAGCGCTGCTAGGATTCCAGCACCAGTATATCCAGTTGTCAACAGGTGCATGCTGCCCATGTGACTCATCTGATTCACACCCATGCATATATGCTGACAGATCAACATGGAGGTCCAGGTCTTGCTGAATCTCGAACTTGGAACCATACTCGCCAAGCACAACAGCAAACTGATGCCTGTATGTGCCATAGTAGTACCCCTGTAGAGATTTCTGTCCAAAAGACAGGTTCAGACGTTGCCAGAGGTCTTGACCTGAGTAACTTGAGGTCATCATGGTGACTGATGGCCCCATGACATGAGGAGCAAGAATAACCTGCACATCAGGTATATGTGGGTTCAGTCAGCTGTCAGTGGTCACACGGGCTACTCATGCTGTGACAGCTCAATCAGAGCGCCAAGACTGCTGCCTTGCTGTGCAGCAGTGCAGACAANAGCAACTAGAGGTGGTCAGGTGCTGCTCACGAACCGTGACGCAGTCAAGTTTCAAATATCATGTCACCTGCTGTGTCAGATTTTCGTCAGAAGTAAGTCAGCCACCCACATCTTGACACATTTGTATACTATATGACGAATGTCTTGACAGTCACAGAAGTCACTGGTTTGTGAGTGTGCTACAGTAACACCAAAGGTGTATTGAGACTGTCAGCTCAAATCTGCCAGCTGCATATGTCGGCGCATGCACATGTTGGCGCATGCACATCTGCTGTTCACAGGCTGACCACACTCAGCCTCAGTTGCTCAGTCACGGAACCTCGACACAAAACACCTGCCAGCTAGTCAAGTCAGGCACTGAACTGGCAGGCACTGTTGCCTGCTCCCGAACGTGTGATACCTCTTCTTCTCGCTTCTGCCTCAGAGCGAGGCGGTCAGGGTCGCAATACTCCGAGTTTCCACTCGCCTATCGACAGGCCAGCTGCTGCACCTCACTTGTCGAGTTTTGTGTGACTGGCAGTTGCGTTCGGCAAACGTGAGACACAGCAAGCATTGAAAACCCGCAGCCCTAACACCGGCACTGATCTGCATACACACAGCAACACCGTGCGCCCATGGCAGGTTACGAGCGAGGCAATCGCGGACCGCCTGATCATGACAGACATTACGACAGAGCAGNAGCAACCGATTGAGGGCACACAGGTAGAAGCATCTGCACCTCCAATGCCGTTTGAGGCAGAGCAGCAGCCTGTTGCCATGTATAGCACCTCAGCACCAGCTGCTGCATCACAGCACTGGATAGAGCAGGGGACTCGAGACTCACAGAACCATGGATCTCAGAGCTCAGCACAGCAGGGCCTGCGTGCAGCTGGACAGCAGCTGAAACCGGCAGATAGCAACAAGCGCAGTGTGGCTAGCAATACACAACTCACAATGCAGAGAAGCGTCGCTGGCAATGTAACTGATGCAAGATTTGGCGCTCAACAAAGTAGACCAGCGGGGGAATCAGCCAGTGGCACTGCTGTCAATGAGCACACACAAAATTCTTCAGGCCTCTTTTCAAAGCGGGTTGGCGCTTTGCCTCAAATGCAAGAACCGCATGAGCAACACACCGTGGGCATGAGTCAAGGGTCAATGACTAGTGGTCAGCATGGCAGTGATCTAGCGCAGAGTTTTTCACACAGTGGTTCAGTGGGCAGTTTGTCTTCAATGTCTGGTATGGATGAGGTTGATAGGCGGAACTCTGGCCAGGTGCCCATGAGAGCAGGCAGTCCAGCCTTNTGTGGAGATATGCTCCAACGATAGCTGAATAATTGTGGTGTCTTCCATATATCTCGCAGATACAACGCTTGACTTGTATCCCCAGTAGAAACGTTCTATCTTACGTACGATAGCGTGAGTAAGAGATGCTCTTCTTGCTTCATAAACTTGGCCGAGGCTTGATAGTTTGCCGTTGATCCTCATCCTTGGATCCACGCTTTCCACGTTTCTCATACGACCTTTCTACGAATCACTTGCCCGATCAGCGAAGGTTTGTACGTAAGGATTATTACGCCAAAATTGGGGACGCAGGAGTCACGAGTTGCTTCGGCCATAAGACGAACGATGGATCTCACTAAGTTTGAGCTCACAACTTGAACGCCTCAGCTGTCAAGAGACGAACTTCGGCAGGGTGATCGTGACAGCATGCTGATCGAGAGGGCGAGGCGTTCCGCCGGCTTGAATGTCGAGTGGAAAGGCCCAGGCCTTTTGATGCTTCGGCAAGCGGAAGCTTAGGCTGGACGTATGGGATGACCGAGCAGNAAGTATGGGTTTTTGTAAGGTGGCATCTGCAACAGCGAGTTGTCCTGCAGGCAGCACGTGCCATATCATGAATGGTTTTGACACCACTTCAGACCATCACAGCAGAGGCTTTTGGTGCGCACTCATTGTCAGTACACAGCTCAGCAGCAGCCGGCTCAGCTCAGCAACAACACAACAGACCACAACAGGTGCGAATAAGCATAGTTGACAGCATATAGACAGTCATAGAGGGCCCACAGGTGCTGCTTACCTCTGANTCGAGACAGACCGTCCCAAGAGCTGACTAAGCACCCAGTTGAGCTGCTGCAAGTCCGATCAATCTCATCGACCAATCTAGCTCGCTCGCCTCGGCTCCGTGCTCAGCTGTGTCCGACATGCGTCGCAACAACAACGTATGTCGAAACAGAAGCTATTAGTAATTCACCATAATAGGTCTGCTGATTGTGTTGTGCAGCTACATTTCGGCACCTCGGCAGCCGTGCTGTTGAACTTTTTGACTCAGGTGAGGCTTAGCTAAATAGCTTGGGAAGCAAGCCTTGCAATCACACACACGGGGTGAAATAGCCAGCTGCACAGAGCTCACACTGTTGCAATGCACACTCGGCCAAGCACNAGCACTATGGTGCAGAAGCTGTAGTGTGCTCACACAATATCATGCATGACTGATACTGAGAGCGCACACTCAGCTTGAACAGCCGAACACCCCGCTGAGCAGCTGCAATGGCAATGCAATAGCACATGGTGCTGTGTCAAGCATAATAGCAAAGAATTTCGAACCTGCCATCTCCCCTGGCAGCAATGCTTGCAGCTGCATCTTTCAAGCGAGTTAAGCGCTGTGCATGATCCTCCTGCTTGACTAGCTGAGCTTGGCAGTCAGCTGACGCTGTGCGGATCACAAGCAGCTTGCTGCGTGCATGCACGCCGTAGGCTTCAAGGGTTTTGCTGTTGTCCTACAAATAGCAGTAGCAGTCATCATCAGCAACAAATGCTACGTCAGAGCGTGGACTTTCAACAGAAACTCAAGGGCACGTAGGCAGAAGCTGGATATGTGAGCAACGTTGGAGGTGAAACACGCATAATGCGACCTACCTCTAGCGTGCGACCTCCCGCGATAATCTTCACTGACTGTAAGTCAAGACCTGCAGCTTACGACGTGATTAGTGAGGAACAGTCGTTCGGGCGCATTTGGAAGTCGATCATCACCTGAGCAAGCACAGACGCGCTCTCGTATTGTCGCAACAGAATGCTCTGTGTCGAGTGCCTCAATCTCGACGGAGCCTTTGAAAGCACCGGCGCACTGGAGTCTCATGTTCTACGACTAATTTTTCGAACACATTGATATCAATGTGCTGGGCTAACCGCAATCTGCTAAGCGATCTTCAAAGCGTTGTGAACAGGAATGTGGTCTCAGAGCACTCATCTCGAGGCACCTGCGAAGGAGGGTGAAGCTACTCGGATTTGGGCTCAGCGTCATCAGCTGAGCTTCACTTTTTTGGCGCGGGCGCACTGCGAATTGCATCAGATTTACAGTGCATAATCAAGTCCAAACTCATTGTCACCAGTGTAACACCATAAGGTATGCAAGGACTAGTCCAAACATAATGATTACCATACTATGTGCAAACTAGAACTTGAGCTTTCGTACTTGATCAGGCTTAGCTCGCTTGAGAGGCACACGCTGCGTCGGTGAGACAGCCATATCGACTGACAAGGGATCCCAGCTTGCACATAACCTCTTAGCATTGCTTGACTTTGACGATGGCAGCTCAAGCTGTGGTGCTGCTTCTGTCAAGTCACAAGCCAAGACATTATCCTCTTTGCAGTACACATCTCCGCAACAGCCGTTGACATGATGAGAGGTGCACTCTGGCTGCACTGCTGATGTTGCATGAGCCGCTGATGACTCCTGCTGCAATGACAGAAGGTTGTGACATGATGAACTCAGTGGTTCCTGTTGCATCGACACACATGTATCTTGTGACCTGTGCTGCAGGTCTACATGGCTGACTTGGCTACAGACTTCTGCTGCTTCAACATCATGCCCTCTGCTGCGTTGCATGCACTTGACTGCTGACAATGCATGCTGTGCACTGACATCATCTGTGCACCTGCCTGCTGCCGCAGCGTGCTCTTCCTTGCTGCTTGCGTCATGTATGCTTGCTGACTCATCATGCTGTGGACTGCTGCTGGGGCTGCTCATGGTTGCTNGGCTGTGTCCATGTCCAACACTGGAGGTGCATGGGACAATGCCAAGAAGTATGTTGAGGTATGAAACCCCACCAATTGTCATGTCATGAAGCCTGATTGGCTACACACAGAATGAAAGCAGTTCAGAAGCTGCTGCTGTTTGTGGCCAATGGGTTAAGCTGACTGGGTTGCGCTAGTTAGGTTAGGCACAAGCTGACTGTGCAGGTCCAACAAAGCTACTAACAAACTCTTGGCCCCTAACACAGTTTGCATTGGGCAATGTTGGACCTGCAGAGTCAGCTTATGCCTACCCTCAAGGTTGCCATTAGTGGTACAGATCAGTTGCATGGTAGAGTCTGCCATGCAACAAATGCATGATAACTCAACAAGATGTTTATGTGCAGGCTGGTGCAACCGAGCATGCTCGTGAGTTGGGAGGCAAGGGATCTGATGCACACAAGGCAGCTGTCATTGGTGACACTGTTGGTGACCCACTCAAGGACACTTCAGGCCCATCCCTTAACATCCTCATCAAGCTGATGGCGGTTGAGTCATTGGTGTTTGCTCCTTTCTTCAAGGCTCACACCAGAGATGGACTCATCTTCCAGTACTTCACCACCACAGTCTAGGCATCTTACACCGTGCAGGATGTTGGATACCTCTAGGTTGCGATAGATTCTTGGTAGACCTTGTTTGCAGAGTTCTGTCAGCATGCATTGTCTCTGATTGAAGTGCTTGTGATTTAGTCATTAGCAATCAAAAGGGCTGTTTACCAAACAGAATGGACCCACAGCATGGTGTAATCGGTTTTGCTACGAATGGAGGTGATTTCATTGCGTTTCGTGGTTAAGTGCAGAATGCGTACCAATTGATACCTTGGTGGTACTTGGATGACATGTGCAATTCACTGGACAACCGAATTTCGCCGCTGATCCCCAACGACAGATTCAATGAATGCAATTACGGGTACGACTGCACACAAGGATGAGGTTTGGGTGATGCTCTGGGTACTGGAAATTCCAAATAGCATGGTAGCAGATAGCAGGGGACCATGATTGCACCCTTATACACACTCCCCTCTTGACACTGTCAATTTTGGAACCCAGTATTGTACATATTCTGTGCCATAAGTATGAAGATCTCAATGCTTTGCGCAACTTCGATTTGTACCTCACGTACACGTTCTCTTACACACTGGTGAGCAGCATACACGTCAGCAAGAAGACACAGACTCCATCTGCANGGTTTGCTGAGTGTCCAGCCTGCCTTGTAAACGCAATGGCTGGTGAAAACTCTAATGCGAGCAGCAAAGCTTGACTTGTGCCACAAGGGCTGGAAATGCTGTCATTCACATGTGTTCATATAAAGTGTCAGGTCAGGTCAAGGTCAGCATAATCAACAACTGATTGACTATCCAATTGAGCTAAGGATGCTTTTTGTTTTGTTACAATCAGAGCATCCCATGATTTGCACAGCTATCACTGACAGCAGCAGCTTGAAGTTGTTTACAACAGNATGGCAGTATGTGCCTAGACACTCGTCATCTGTACGCATGTCGTTCTCCTGCTTCAAAACAATCACAAACAACACAACAACCAACAAGCGCTGCTGCAACACTTACTACACCAACACCTTAGTGTCAGCAAAAGCTGCTGTCAAGAAATGTCTGCTATGAATTCTGTCTGCTTTTAAACTTCAAAATAAGGAAACCAAGCTCAACCCAACAGAACATAAGCGACCGCATCACACTCAAAATCTCAATATATGGCACACTTGACACACCAACTGTTCACATCTCAGCGCCCATGCCTCCTTTAGCCCCAAAGTGGTCCTTGTTTTTCCTCTGGGTTTCCCTATTCTGCGAGGCCAGTTTGGGGCAGTCCCCAATGCGATGACCAAGGCCGCCACAGTATATGCAACCCTTTTGGCCACTTGCAGCAGCTAGCTTTTCCATATTCTCGAATGGGTCATCTAGGGCCATCAACACAGGCGGTATTCGCTGCTTGGCTTCCTTCAGGAGGTGCTTCAAGNAGCTGACCTGGTCCTGTTCCTCAATTGAGGCACCCAAGAGCTGCTGTTCTGGCGATGCTGATGCCAGCTGACGGCTACAAGTCTCTTTGATGGGAAGGCAAATGAGGTCAGCAGTGTCTGCTTGAGCTTTACAGGATCNCAACTGAATTTTGTTGTCCTAGTTGACAGCTCTGCATCTCATCAAACGCGTCTACCTACCTCATATGTGCTGCCTGACATTTTGAGCTGTGTGATCTCATGCAGCATGTGCTAGTCCACAAAGAGACAAAAAAAATGTCGACATTCAATGCTGTGGTCGCTAGTTGTGGCATAGACGTTTCAGTAGTGTCTGAAACCTTGCTCCACTTACGTGTGTGCAGTGTGTATTTTTTGTACACGGCAATCTCATTATCAATACCCAGCTCACAAGTGATGCCTGTACTGCTGCAGTTAGCTTACAATGAGACTTCGGAGGGCACCTTAGGGCCATTCAATGTGGAGGCAAAACTGACGTCAGTGGGAGGATCTGTGCTGTACGCCACTGGAGCTGGCAGGGTGAGTCCTTGTTCCTTTGCTGACATTTCAGTGCTTCCATGGCATCAGTACGTGGTCTGCTGGCAGCTGTNGTGTGTGACCTGCTCGTCGTGGGCGTGCCAACGTTGTTGATGTGAGCGAGCAGCTACTACCGGGTTAGTGTTGAGTTGCTTATTGATCGCTGGTATGCAGAAGCACAAGAGCACTGTCTCTTTGCCTGCTGGCGTGGCAGCATTGCTAGCGAGCGCAGTGGTGGGCACTAGCAGCATTGCACAAGCAGCAGACCATGATGTTGAAGAACGAGAGACAGACCTGCATGAGGACTGCATCGCCGCGCTCAAATTGTGACATGACTAAGGCACACTCTGCCATGGTGCCCAGGTCTTTCTGGTGGGAGGCCTTGTCAAAGCTGGCAACCACCTCCTTCTGCAGCAAGGCCTGGTACGCCTCCAGCTGGCTAGCTGCATGCTCTAGGCTCCCCTACACACAGCTGGCTGTCTTGCCATGTGCTTGCCCGAGTGCTCTAGGTGATACGCATGCACTTGGTGTTGCCGTCAAGGTGTGAGTAGTGGGTGAGGCTGTAGATTGAGGTGTGAAGCACCATGTGAGTTCAACAACAAAACATTGGGTTTGGGGTAGCCTATAGCTGGAGCCTTTGAGTGCAATTTACATGTGCTTTTCTGGAGAGGTAAGTGACATCTGTTTGCTTTGTGCCCATGCTGCGCTATTGTGGAATTTGCTGCGTCGGACGAGCGCTGAAGATCACCATGCGCTGTGGGTAACATGTAGAGTGCTGGTGGCAATGATTGCTTCAGTTGTAGACTTGGTATGTATCAGATTGCAATGCATAGTTCTCAACTNTGATGTAGCAACAGGTGCAAAATGGCTTCAAGCAAGTATCACTTCCCTGCAGCAGACAAAGTCACCTGCAAGCTGCCTCCAGAGCAGGAAATGGCAGTAACGGCTCTGCATCCCTGAGGTATGCATGAAGNATAACGGCATGGCAGTAAGCGTCTGTGAGTGGCAGCCACTGCTGAGTATATACCGTAACAATAGCAACACCACCGTGCAAGCAAGGCACTCAGGCAAGAGTGTCCACACACCATGATTGGCATGTCAACAACAGTGCATTGAGGCTTCATCAAGAACTGACTTTGTTTAGCTCCTGAGAGGCCCGCACAGAAGTAGCTGGTCCAGTCTGTACAGAAACACCTCAGACCAAGGTCTGCAGGGAAAGGGTATGATGCAGAGAATGGTTTACCAATAATGGCCAGACAGGCATGCTATACATGTGTCAGGCAGTAAGGAGGGTTGCAGCGCCTTGCCTGTATGTTTGTACAAGCTTCTTTGGGAATCTGTCATTCAGAGCTTCCAGCATGTATGACCCCATGCCAGAGCCCGTGCCGCCCGCAATGCTATGGCATAGCACAAAGCCTTCCAAGCTGTCACTGTACCCTGCCTCACGGTCTGCAATGGCATTTGAGCTGTCCTTGGTTGGGCAATCGGCCCCCAATCTGCTGTCCCAGTAGCTCAGCCCTCAGTTCACTGAACGCTGCTGCATCGATCTCCATGTGTTCAGGGGGAGGATACTTGTCAAACAGTTCATCTGTAAAAAGATACGATGGGTCTGCATACAGAACGACTGGCTGCGATTCCGCTGTTTGAGCCCGCTCTGCCAAGCCTGAGGTTTGTCTAGCAGGGCCATCGACCCTCCTGGTTTTGCCTCGGTGCAGCTGGGACTTGCTTGGCGCGCGTTTGCGGCACTTGTCGTTGTTCAGCACCTCCCTCGAATGCGGCTTGACCTTTTGTTCTGAACGTGTCTGCAAACACACTATAGAGTTTAGNGTGTCAGCATCTGGAGATTCTGGCATAGTGCAAAACCTCTGGCAGCATGTGTCATGCATGTGCACAACTCAGACCGCCTCTGCCATGCACACAGCAAGTGTCAGACCAGTATATGTGCCAATTGCCTCAGCGCATCAACTTATCAAATTACACATGCCAGTTGTTGCAAGCTTTACTTCTGGTCTGCATACAAAGTGAAGCATAGCCANATGTCCTGGAAGATGAGATCGGACTGCTGACCCAGGCTCAAGTGCTGTGCTTCCAGGGACAGCAGCTTCCTGGCTGCCTCAAAGGGGCTCATCTCAAAGTCCTTCGTGGCTCCCATCTTGCTCTGCAGCAAGGTTGTGGCGTTGTTTGTGTCTGTGCAAGTCAACAGCAAAAGCATGAGCCTTACATCTGTCTGTGCAAGTAGTGAGTGTGGCTAGGTGCACCTCTGACGCATGAGCTCTGACTCTAATTGCAGCAAACAAGGCAGCACAGGTAGCGCTGTATTGACTGTGAACCACCCAGCACAGCAGTACCGGCAAGAGAGTGCAGCATGTGCAGCGCCAAAGCAGAAAGCGTGGAAGTCGCCACACATCCAAACGCAGAGAGCCTGCCAAGCCTTATGTGCTTCTAGGGTGCTCAAGCTTGGAGTGGTACGTGTCAGTGCTATGCACGCCAAGACACAAAAATGCAAGTGAAGTGAATCTATGTACGGCCTGCCACAAGTGACACAACATGCAAAGCAGCATGACTCACCTTGACATCATCATACGCAAGCTTCTTGCTGCTGAGACGTATCATCTGCAGCTGACCCAGTATGAGACGGATGTCTGCATTGGCACCCTCGACTAGGGCTTCTAGAGTGGACTCATTAACTTGCAAGCCCTCCTTCTGGCAGATCTGCATCATGCGCTTTGCAATCTGCTGCCGTGTGGGCTTCCTGCAAAGTCAGCATTGCCACTTGGCACAGCTGTCCCCCGCAGCGGGCATCCAGTTGGCATGTAAGCTTGTTGACCAATAGGCGCCAGACTCAACTCCGGAGCATCTAGTTTCCTTGCATCTCAACGTTCAACAGGCAGTAGACACAATGAACTACAACAATATCACAACATAGTAGTACAACACAGCACACGTCCAACTCAGATCAGGGCTGGCCTCCTCACCCTGAGTCAAGTAGCTGCACCGCCCTGCTGCGCAATGATAAATCTACAAAGTACTTCGTGTTGTATGCAACTTCTTCTAGATGGTGTCCACACGAGCATGCATGCTACCTGAGCACATTGCTGGAGATCACTGCTGAGGCAGGCATGCACAGCTGTGCAATNGGCGATTGGTTGCTGTAGTCAGGGACCTCCTGTCTTGCAGGGGCCTCGGCGCAAAAGCAAACGTAGACTTGATGAAGCTTGCATGCAGCAGACCCCAGACGTGGCTGGTAAAGTCATTCAGTCCTGGATTGTACAAGGCAAAGTTCTTGTGGATGGGAAAGTCATAAACAAACCAGGCAGCCCAGTGTCAGCTCAAGCGGCGATCTGCATCAACGCAGCAGTGGACAAGTATGTATGCAGGTATGTCACTGACATGCACATGTCTCCCTGCCACAAGCATGATGGATGTGGGGCAAGCCTAACTAAAGGCCCACTAGGTTGTGCATAACAACAACTTAAAGTGAGCATGTGCATATGGATACTTGACAGCGAACACTACATCTTGGTGCAATGTGGTGTGTTGGCTGTGCTGTTGCTGCTTGGCCAGCCACAAGCAGTAGAATTATGTACATTGCAAGTGCCCGTCTCAAGCAAACCATGAAAGGCAGTGCAGCAGTGTCTGCTTGCAGTGTGTGCCTACTAGACTTGCTCTTGCTGCGTAAGCCTGCAGTGTGGCTGTTATACTGTCATCATGATACTTGTAGGGCTGGTCATAAGATGGAAGCAGCCCTGGACCATTTCCAGCTAGATGTGGCAGGCCTAACATGCCTAGATGCCGGCTTGTCCACAGGTGGCTTCACTGACTGCCTTCTACAGCGGGGTGCCACCAAGGTGTATGGAGTGGATGTAGGTTTTGGCCAGGTACACTTGAATGTTAAAGCCGTGAGCTAAAGGTCTGATTAGCACATAGCGTGTGCAGATTGGACAGGTGCTCTCGATTCTCAAAGCTGTCAGCTAGATTGCTGACATGCAGTGTTCATCATGATCAAAATCAGCTAGAGTTCGTCCATCTTGGCATGCCGCAAAGAGTGTGCTGGCAGTTTTAGCACGAGCTCGAGATCTGGTTGCATGCGCAGCAAGCCGAGCTGCCATCCATATCGTCTATACATCAGTGTTGTGATGTAAGCGTATGTGATGTTACAGCAGCTGAGCAGACAAACACCCAGCAATGTGACCTTCAGCAAACACAAACAGTGACAGCATCTCTCGTGCAATGCATTGCCCGCTTCACTTGCTGCCGGTGCAACAAATCTGCATGGCGCCTCTTCAACGCAGAAAGGCAGCATGCTGTAGCAAAGAGTCCAAGCCTGATGTACAAGCGCATCAGCAGTGTTTTCTGCTGTGTAGGTGGCTGAGCGCTTGCGCCAAGATCCACGGCTAGTCGTGATGGATCGCACCAACCTGCGATACCTGAAGCTGCAAGAACTGCCAGACAGAGCATCCCCAGTGGACCTAGTTTCGCTGGATCTGTCCTTCATCTCTGTTCTCAAAGTCATGCCAGCAGTGTGCGATGTGCTAAGGCCTGGCGGCAAGCTCATTGTGCTTATCAAGCCTCAGTTTGAAGCCAGCCGAGATCAGGTGAGCCACCACTACATGCGTTTTCTGCATGTCTTCATGGTCATCNTTCTTGTCTCTGTACGCTGAAGAACACAGCTGTTGTCCCCGGCACCAGTTCTCAATAGCAAGCAGCTTGGTGCCAAAATAGCTTTCAGCCTTTGAAACGCATGCACACAGTACTTGAGAATGGTGTCAGTCCACAGCAATTTAGCATTTCTCTGTTGTGTTGTACACGCTGTGAGACATTTTGCTGGCTTGCCATGCGTCAGGAATGTGGCATGCAGCCCCACATGTCAAATGGCATGACAGGCTTTCATGGACGACGCCTGCTGAGCGTTCTGCCCGTCTGGTTCATCAGCTATGCTCAGATTTATCAGCTATGGTCATGCACACAGTGCTCATGATGCTGTCTTGTCTGAAAGTGTACAAGACTTCAAGGCAAGCATGCAGAAAGTCGAAGCCATATGAGGTTGGTCAACTGATGGGTGCAGGTGCAGTGACTGAGGCCGAGCCAGCAGCTGCTTCATTGTGGGTCTCAGCTCATAGCAGTTGGCGAAGAGTTCTGCCCTGCCGAAGATGTACAGCCCAAGGCGTGCTCTGGACATGGCCACAACCAGCCTTCGCACATCCCTGATGTGCCCTACAGCCCTTGTGCGCACCAATGAGAGCAGAATGTAGTCATTCTGCTGGCCTTGGTACTTGTCCACAGTAGCAATCTGCAGCCAGCACCTTTGTTCTTCTCCACACCAGGTTGCAAGTCCGCTGCTGTACGGCAAAGAGTGCCATGTACATGCCTGCATTAGGTCGTGTTATTTAAGGGCACATGTCACAGAAACACCCTGTGCTGTGTTTGGCAGTACGCAAGTAATAATGACTAACCCTGACCCACCGTTGGCGGACCTCAACTGCCAGTTGCCTTTTGGGCTCTGACACAACCTGGGGGCCTGCAGGGAGTTGGGGAAGGGTGCCTTGATTACTGCTTTCTCTGGCAGCCAGTGTCGGCTGAGGAGGGGAGACGGGGCAGAAGTGGTCGAGCCAATCTCACCATACCCTTTGGTCTTGCATCAGCTCCTGGCTAGTCACCACTGGGACAAGGCCACCAAGCTGTGTCACGCTGTCAAAGTCAGTCTCATTGCACGGGACCCAATTGCTCTGCTTGTGTGTCATGTATGATGGTCAAGGCTTGACTGGGCTAAGCACGCCAGCAATCTCCAGCAGCAGGGTGTTGCTCTGCTTTAGGGATGTGTCTTTTCATGCAAACCAGCTGCTTGTGTGTCCATGTTGCATTTAAAACAAAGCTGATGCTGTCATGATACCTGCCTAATCCTATAAGCCTACAGACACCTAGCATGCCTGAGGAGGGTGTGTATGAGTGGTGTGAGCCCGGCTAATGCAGTGACCTGAACAGACATGATGCTCACATTACTCTTTTGAGAAGATCATGGTTGTGTTCAGTGACTCTAGCTCAAAGACAGCAAGCACTGCATATGTTANCCACTCACCAGCGGTGGCTATATGTTGTGTATTGGAACATGCAGTGCAGCAACAGTTGCAAAAAGTCGCTGCCTGTACTCAACCTATGGTACACAATTGTTGATGCGCATCTAGTAGCGTAACAACACCATGTTACAGGCAGACTTGCTTTCCCACAGCTTGAATTGCATACAAACTCTGGGTCAAGCATAGATGCATCAAGACCACAACCGACAACCACACAAACACAGCATTGGACTTGCATCCACCACAGAAGGTGGGGTTTGGGGTGTTGTTGCCTGCATGAGACAGCGAAGAGGCGTCATGAATTTGGCCTTGCAAGCACTTTCAGCATATACTTCAGCCACATTGTGCATGTGTTGCTGTGAAGCACAAGTTCACAGTGCAAGAAGGACATACCTGGTCAAGGGTCTTGGCAGAATGGCTCTGGATGCTCATGTTATGCCAAAGGGGCTCCAGCACCTCAAAGGTGACATACAGCAGGAACTGGTGGAAGAAGTGCATCATGTGCTGACACAGGCTGTAACACTTGTTCAGTGTGTCGTTGGACCACCTGTGAGTTCAGCGGTATGTTTTCACATGGAAATTGGATGAGTTGGTGCATCATGAGAGGGTTGATATAAGCTGAACACTGCGTACGCGAAGAGCTGGAGTATGTGCACACAAATTGAAGCAATGTCATGCAGCAATGATGCAAGAGCAAGTGCATTGCAGGCTCCCGCAGGTTCATACATTTCTGCAGTTCTTTGCAGGAACTCCCTGCTAGTAAAACGGTAGCGTGAAGCAGGAAGCATGCCTAATGTGGAGGANCAGCTACAGTAGTGCACAGGGATGGGACCAAGCCAGTCTGCCAGGTCCCCATTTCAGCTGTCGACATCAGCCGCAGCTTCAAAACAAGCCAGAGCACAGATGCAGGAAACCTTTCGTGAGCTGAGAACCAGGTTTGTCATGTGGCACTGCATTTGTAAGCTCACCTCCTTCTCTGTACCATCGCTGCCAATGAATGCTGTCACTTTGCCATCCCCTCCAATTGCTCGAGGCATTCTCAGGCGCTTGTTGACAGTCCCAGCACGAGGCCGGCCAATCAGCTGGTCCTTGGTTGCATCAATGCCCTCAAAGGCAGAAGAGGCAAAGTCAAGGACGCCGCTGGTGGGTTGAGCGACTGCACCTATCACCCCCTTGCCCACACCCTTGAAAAACCCTGCAAGACACAAATGCGCTTTGAACAGTGCTGCAGACAAGGTTGCGTAGCAGTGCCTTTGAGGTGGATACAGGCTGAGTGACATGGCTCAGACTCAAATTTAAATCTCTATGTTTTAACGGCAAACAATACTGTGGGTGGACTGTTGGAGGCTGATATACAGGACGAGCGGTCTGAGGCTCATGTTGGGCTATGTGTCCTGCTGTCAACTGCTGTTACACAGGCTGTTCAAACGCTAGCCACAATTGTGTGACGTATGCAGGCTACATGAGTCATACTTGCAGTCAGCTGCATACCCTGCTGTACGCACACACGCACAGACAACAAGCCCTTACNGGCACCATCAACTGTGAACTGTCCATGCATGAACCAGAGCTGCTGAAATTTCCACATGAAGCAAGAGCTGAGACGCTGGTTGGCTGTACCTGTGTGTGTATGCAAGAGTGAGTGCCAGCTGCCCCTGTCAGATGCACCTGCCAGGTTCCTGGATATGCTCTCAGTACGCTGCAGCACACAGTGCCATGTCAACAGGATGCTCAGGCATAGATGCAACATTGTGCATGTGCTTGCTATTGATGCAATGCTATAGCAATCAACAGTACAGCAGTGCATGATTTGGGGCGATGATGATGTACAGCAAAGCCTGCTGCTCGCACAGCTCTAAGGTTCAGAATGCAATTTGACAATGCTGCCAGGTTGATGCATAGTATGGGAGCATATATGCCCAGCTACTAACGTCAATGACTTCTATCTGAGTATATCTGCTGTTGAGCTTGTGGCCAGTACATAGCTGACAGGGCTTACAAGATGTCATCGCCAAGAATGCGTTGCTGCTTGAGGTAGTACACCTCCTGAAAACCCAGCAGGAACTTCTCAATGTTCTGCCGCCGGCTGCCAAAGCCAAAGTCTGAGATGACTTGTCCAGCTTGCCACTGAGGGTTGACCAGCAGGGTGAGGATGCCCTCGTCAGGAGTGCCGTCCCCTGCTCCTGCTGCTTGCTGTGCCTGTAACAATACGTAGAATATATTTGAAATTATGACAATAAAACTTACATGATGATAGTAGTATATAATGATATATAGTGATATCAATAACAACAACAACAACCAAAATAATAGCAATAAGACTATCAATGACGTCAACATTGATAATAAGGCCTGTAGTGGTTGCTGACAGAGCTGAAGTGTTGCACAGGCTGCCTGACCACAGGTGATATTTGAGAAGGTGTGCTGCTTTTGATAGGCAAGAGCTGCAGCAGCTCTGCAGCAGCTCTGCAGNGTAGCTGGACCTGATGCAACATACATTTGTAGAGTGCCATGCGTACATGGCAGCGTCTTAGTGTATGCGTGTGCAGTCTGTGCCAGCATTTCACTTGCAGCCTTCTTGGCAGAATACAACAGCATTATGCAGGACAGCATTGAAGCTAAAGACAGCTCCTTGATGTACACCTTAATGCATTTCTGCTTCTGCACGTTTCTGCTATCTGCACATTTCTGCATTCTGCACACACCAGCATGAAGCTGATTTATGGAGCTGACCATTGCCAGTACCTGCTGGCTGAGTGACTAGATGTCATGCTTGATGCCCCGGCCACTGTGTGCCGGGCAACTGCTCACACTTTGCTACCTTGCCTCTTGGCATTCCAATCTGACTCAGCCTGAATGCAACAACAGGGATGCACATGTCACAACAACAAAGGATGAGCAACACATGACCATGCGTGACTGCATCAGCCCATTCAACACTTCAGATTGGTGTCAGCAGCACAAACAACAGCAGCACCNTGGGAGGAAGGCCAGATCTATGCTCTGTGCGAGTTTGTCTTCGCCCTCATGGAGCTGAGAGGCGGCAGTGAGGACAACCCTCGGCTGTGGCAAGACATTGCTGGAAAGTCAGAGCTGTGGGGAACTCATGCAGTGACTGCTCAGGAGCTTCAGACAATGTTCATGCAGGTGACCTGACTGTTAGTCAAGGGCATGCTCTGGTCCATCAGGATCAGACTTGTACACAGAGCACAATGACAAAGCATGATCTGAATGGCAAGCAAAAGTGATGACTTGGCGCTAAGCCTTGTTGTGCATAGCCTTGTGAGCATGTCTGTCAGCGTCTTCAGTTCTGAAACCAGCTTGCAGAAGCAGCAAGCTTTGATGCANGTTGGCTCAACCTCACCACCTCTTGCTTCATCCACAGCTAAACCACTGTCTACAAGCTCACCCACCTCATCACAGCCACCGCCCAGGGCAAGTCAGCCACCACCCAAGTCCACTTCAGAAGGAGCTGTACCACTGCCAGCCACCACCCAGCCACCAATGAAGCCATTCCAGCCAACCCCAGTGTCAAGTCAGACACCAGTGCAGCCACAGCTCAAGTCTCAGCCACCACTGCTGGACTCAAAGACAGCACAGAAGCAGCCACATCCAGTGTCAAGTCAGGCAACAGCGCCCAGCGGGGGCTTACATGAAAGTGCACTGGAGTCATCCACTTCAAGCAATGCGAGGCATCACAGCACGGCTACCAGTGCAAGTGGAGGCCCTACTGGCCCTGCCCAAGCTTCAGGTATGGGCCTTCAAGAAACCCTGAATCCTGAAACCCAACTTGCAACTTATCGTGCTGCTTATCTGCCTGCAGCTGCCCAAACATNCATTACCAGCTGGACATGACTGACTCAGTGTCACTCATTCTTCAGTGCCAGGGTGCGTCAATAAATCTTTTTGTAGCCAAGGCATACGTTTATGTATGGGTCAATCAACAGCACCCTGAATTGTTTTGAAGCTTGCAGTACCGAGGATTACTGTCAAATGCTGAAACTGTATGAACAAGCCTTCCCAAAACATGAGATCACATGGCAGGTCTTGCGTCAGTCTGCACAACACTGGCTGATACTTGTGAGGCAATGCTTAGCAGGACTGCATGCTGAGTCTTCTCAAAAGCAGACTGGACAAACACAGCAAAGCACAGGTGACCCAAAAGCTGTCTAGACAGACTGGCTCAGTTAGCTTGTGCTGGGTGCAGCTGGAGCAGAAGCGGAAAACTTGTCTTTGTACTGTGAAAGTGTCAAGTACTGTCCAGGCTCATCTTCAATGGCCACTGCATAGCAACCACAAGTGAAAGCATAAAACCAAGCTGTGACACCATTCAATCAGTGTGCACGTTGATAGACATGACTAGATGAAGCCATGGGGACAACTCAAGCGCAGCTCACTGACAAGCAGGAAAAGAAATAAGCTGCAGCCAATGCAAACCTTGCAGCAAGTGATCCACAAGTCATTCTTGGGGCTACCATAGTGTGACAGGGGTGCCCATGCTTTACAACATTACATGTGGCAGACACATATCATCTGAGCCTGTNCCGTCCAATGGTTACATTTGCCTTGGTAACAATGCAGCATGTATGATTTTGGTGTAAGGTATCACGTTTGAATGCAATTTTGGCTGACATGCATGAATTTTAAATCACCAGCAGTCCCTGTGGTTGCATTACATGAAGCTGTTGTGTAGGTGCTTCTTATCACGCCTCAGACTCAGTTGGACAGAAGAAACCTTTCCAATGGCTCCGGAACATCCTGCCCAGGGACACATTAGAAGCACGCATACTGGCTACAGTGGGCATTGCAAGGCTTCTGCTAGTACCTGCAGCTGCTTTTGTGATTGTAGAGGGTCTTGCATCAATTGGGCTGTTGCCGAATGACCCAGTGTGCAAGCTAGTCTTACTGGTTGAGGGCTCGATGCCCACAGCGCAGAATTTGGTTTTGCTTATGAACCTTCATGACAATACAAGANACTTCGGGGCTAGCTTTCATCATGCCAATACACAACAAGCATGCACCAACAAAGCTGATTCGCAGCCCTGCAGCATGACCCATCAGCTTTGTATGAGGATACTCAAGCACTTGTTATGCATGGTATGGTAGGCCCACCTCCAGGATAGGGGCCAAGGGTTGCATTGCCTTGCGTTTCCCTCTAGTGCCGGCCTTACTGCTACCCGCTGCAGTGCCGCTGGAAGGTGCTGCAGCTGTGTCACTCACCTGCACACAAAGGTTTGACTATCGAATTGAAGCAGACGGGCAAGATCAGGCCTTTTGCATCATAGCAAAGCATGTCCTGACCTCCTCACATGGCAACAACAATGCATGAGCCTCCTAACAGTGCTACAGCTGGAGCTAGTTGGCTGATGACATATCACCCTATCACCAAAGCTGACGCTGCTGTGCGCCGTGCAGGTGTAGTCAGCTGAATCGTGACAGCACCCCCAGCGGCAGCCAGGCTAAGCATTGCCCTGAAGCAGTCAGCAGCAGCAGCAGCACCAGCAGCAGACAGCAGGGCAGCAGCAGCAGCAGCTGCTAACGGCTTGATGAGCAGCAGCATCAGCAGATGCTGCTACATTCAGTGCAGGGAGGTGAACAAATCATTCAATGATTGTGCAGCCCAACACCCATTCTCTAAGCATCATTGCCACTATACAGCCAACATGGCCACATATCTGAATTATAGACAGGCAATTGCAAGGAGTGGCACCAGGTGCCAGCTTACGGTCAAAGTCGTAGTCATCAAATCCAAGGCGGAAAGGGGGAGGGCGCTGATGGGACCACAGGTCAAGATACTCCTGCCTCCAGGCCGCATTGTCATGCAAATGCCCCAGGGCTGCTGTCGTTTGCTCCTCACACATCTCCTTGGCCTGCTCCAGGTTCCCATCCCTGATCAGCTTCCTTACCTGCAGCACAAGCATTGGCGCCTGAGGTGAAATGTACAGCCGATTATCAAAACACTATCAAGCTTCACAACACAATTGCAATCCTGCAAGGACTTCAGCCATGCCCTTAAGCTTGGCTTGCTCCGCGTAAAAGCTGGCCTGAGGTACCAAACGCAGGTCATACGTGGCATCATTGCAATGCTCAAATGCAATGGTAAAACAGCCCCATGAGACTGTCGCACATGACATGACAGACACACCTCCTGACTGAAGCGCCTGTTCTGGTAGTAGGTGTCCTTCTTGCCTCGACTTTGCTGCTGCAAGTTGCGCATTCTGTAGTAGGCATTGTCCTGCTGCTCCTTCACACGGGACCTTTCTTCCTGCGTCCCACAGTTCAGCAACATAAGCTGGCTGCCTCCAGTCATGTGTGCTACACTGGTTTCACCAGCACTCTTACTGACGCTTGCAAGTGCAGATGCAATGCCTCCCACGGGTAACGTGCTTGAAGTTGTAAAAGATGTATTTGTCTGCTTGTTAGCGTCACTTTAGTCCAAAGTGTACCCCATGTCAGCGACCATAATGCAAAACATAATGGCAGTCATCAACATATAGATTGCTCGCAGGTGTGCGCGGTGGGGCAGAGTGCATGTCACGTACATCATGTGCATTGACTGCAAGCAAACTACAGGCTGAGACGGCTGTCTCGTACCTTGATCTCTGTCATCCTGGCATCCAGAGCTTTCAACGCATCTCGATGCTTGTTTAGGATTGTCTGCTGCAGCTGCTTGTCCTCAANATGTCATCAATGGCCAGGGACTGATCCCCATGCGAGGATGATCTGTCATCAGGAAAGGTGAAGTCAGCTTCCAGTGCAGCTGCCTGGATAGCCTCCTCCAGAACTTCCACGGACTCAAACATCTGCGAGCACTACTGAAGTCAGCTATTGCGTCAGCATGATTGTACACCCAGAACGGGAGTGGCAGGACAATGTGTATCAAGCAAGTCAGCATGTGCATCACAGCAGTTGCCAGCAGCATATCTCCTGGTGTCATTGCAAGATAGACTCTACTCATGCATTTACACACCTTTCAGCATGAACCTGGTGCACAGCATTACCTGTTGCTCCTCAACAGCAGCTGCAGTTGCATCCTGCATGTCTGCCAGCACAGAGTCCACAACAGTGCTGTCATGCTCAACTAGCCGCTCAGGCATTGGTGTCACGTCTGGGTCATCAGGCACAGCGCCTGCTTCTGAAGCCTGAGACCAAGCTTGGATGTCAGGCAGAGTGTGTAAGTCTGACATCTCAGGCAAGGCTGCCGCATCTGAGATTGCATGTACAGCCATGCCTGTACTGCCAGGCGATGCCTCTGCACCTGAGGCGTCAGAGACGGCAGTATCTGCAAGTTCATGCAAAGCCAGTATGCCTGAGCTGTCAGGCACAGGCTTGGCGCCTGCCTCAGCAAGCTTGGAACCCAGCTCAGCTGCAGGCTCAAATGCTGNCGTCTGTAATAAGAAGGCGAACTCTCTGCTTACAGCAAAGAGCCGATGCAATAATGACAGTGTGATTGATCATTGTAGGCTTCATTTCGAGTCCTGAAACTGCTACTTGCTGACTGCCTGCTGATCTGCCCACCAAAACCAGTGCGACCAGNTAAACGAGCTGCTCACATTTGTTGGCAAGAATAACAACTGCAGATGTGGTTTTGTCAGTCCCTCCAGGAAAGCTTGTGAGCGTCAGGCTGCTGATGCTTTTCATGTGCTGGTGGTTGCTGCTGTTGTCAGCAACTGCCTGACCTTATTGTACCGATGCAGGGGTGTTGGTGCTCGTGCTTTGTCCAATGGCATCAACAGCGCTGTGTTTTTCTGCTTCTTTGAGGCCTTGAGGGCCACCTTTGCCAAGAAAAAGGAGCAGGTAAGAAAGCAATCAATTGCAATTTGCTATGTCACAGACTTGCTCAGGTTGCCACAGATGCTGCTGTAACTGTTTTCAGTGCGCTGTGTAGTTCACCCAGCTGCTGTATGCTACCATGTGTANATGTTGACCCTGCATCCACAGCCTTGCCTTCAGACAATGCTGACTCTGACCATGCGTCTGTGCCATCAGATGCCACTGTGCCTAACGGTTCCTATGCACACGACAGCAGTCTGCATGGCTTGCCATTGCTTGATGCACCTCTGCCCACATATGGCTCAGGCATGGTGCCCTTTGCGTATGGCAACTTACCGTACGCCCCTTCTCCAGCTGGTGCAGTACTGCATCGACAACAGTCAAATCGCAGGTATTGTTCTACCAAGCAAGACATTCTGCAAGCTGCTCATCTGCAGGGCAATGGTNATTGTTGGGCCTATTGACGGGTCGGGGACCATGGTAGCGCACCACCCCTGTCCAGGATGCCACAAACATTCGGCACTGGAACTGCACCAGGCTGCGTTCCCATGACGCCCTTCGACGCTTATCCTGCCATGACGTGTTACATGTTACGCTCCTTGTTACTGTACTTGTGCAAGGACAACTGTGACAATCTTCATACTTTGTGGCACATGACACTAGTAGCCATGCTATGAGCAAGCCTGCTGCAACATGTTGATCCTTCTGGCTCATGACACCAACAGCATCCAGCAATCTAGCGGCTGTCAATACAGTTTTTTAACAATGCGAGCGAATGAATGACAGAGCCATCAGCCATGTGCAGATCATGGCGCACCTGAATGAGGTTGTGTACAGTGAAAAAGCAGATGAAAAAGATGATGAAGCCTCCAAGTAATATAATCAGCCTGCACTGCAATTGTAAGGTGTGGCTACAGAGGATGCAGTAGGAGGGTTATTAGTGTATAAAATGATCAGGCATACGTTGCAGTTGCCATGCTCCTGTGCACCTGTAGCCAGTTTGAGCAATGCAGCTGCTGAAAATCAGCGTTGGCGGCTCAAATCGGACTGCATTGAGTAAGATCTGGCATACTAGCTGGCGAGCACCATTATAGCATACATAAGCTGCTTGGGAAAGAAGTTTGTGGGTTGCATGCATAGGCACATTCATGCCAGCTTACCGCAAGGGGAATAATATGCAATAGCGAACCACAACTCCCAACAACCAGAGTGGCAGAAGATATGCATTCCAGTTCCAGGGCTGCTCTGAGGCAGATTGAAAACATCGTAGGAATGTGTCGTCGACAATGGCAGACGCAGCATCAGTCAGCAGGCTGCTGATGTCCAGCAAGTCTACCCTGCAGGCAATGTATGCCACTGATCAGGCTCATCATGATTCAACATTTTGAGTTTGTGCATGCTTACAGTAGATTCCGCTCATGGCGACTGAAGCGTCTTTGCTCTGCTTCAACCACAAAGTCCTGCATGCATTGCATGTTTTTTGGACTGCATGGTAAAATTGCAGCATGGCATTGACATGGTCACATGCNGACACCTACATGAGTCCTGAAAGGACGCACAAGGGATGTTTTCTAAGCTGACTGGTTATACCCGCACCACACAAGCTATAAACAAGACATCACCAGAAACAAGCTGTGACGCACTTGCAGACCCAGCTGGCGGCCAGCAGGACAGGCCGCCTGACCTGTCAGGCACCATATTCACAGCTGTAGAAAACACAGACAAGGTCCACAACCTGCTGGTCTGCACCCTCTGCAGCTGCTATCCACTGTCAATATTGGGCATGTCCCCTCCCTGGTACAAGAGCAGAAGCTATCGAGCCAGAGCAGTGAGAGACCCCAGGGGAGTGCTGAAAGAGTTTGGCACAGAGCTTGCGCCAGATGTTGCAGTGCGAGTTCATGACTCCACTGCAGATATGAGGTATCTTTTTGGACTGTCAACCTTTGAGCCAGCAATGGTTATGTAGAAACCCTTGCGTGATGCTGCATGAAACTAGTTTCATGAGACAGTGTGGTTGACCTGATGACGCAGGTACATCGTGTTGCCACAAAGGCCTGCTGGGACTGAGGGCTGGTCTGAGGAGCAGCTGCAACCTCAGCAATAGGAGCCGGCATGCATCACACAATCTGCATCAGCTGAGATGAGGATATGGAGGGATGAACTTTGGAAAGAACAGCTCAGGTCTTTATTCTATTTGTCTGTGTGCTGCTTAGATTCTTGTGCAAGGGTCTAGCATCACTTTTGCTTGTATAATCGGTAGACAAGTGCGTTCGCAACTCATGCTTCCCATGCTGCTGTCAGCATCCTGTGTCATCTGATAACTGTCTGGTGCATGTGACATTCAAGTGTGTATCTAAGGCTGAGGTGTGCAGCATGCCATCAACCTTAAACAACTTGCTAGATGAGGTTGTTGAGGTGCTTCAGGTCAGATACGCTGACTTTCTCTATCTGAGCAATGTGAGGTATGTGCAGCGGTCTTCAAAAGTCAGCATTCAGCGTATATCATTCAATTTCACTTTGAGATTGGCTTGGCTTGACCAGAATGCAGCAGCTACAGCATACCTTGACTGCTGCAGACAAGACAGTGAAGGACATGTTGCTGGACCCCCAGTTCACAACACTGACCAGTAGAGCTGCCAATCCGGCCAACAGCAAGCAAGATGACACAGCTGCTGTATTCAGTCAGTCACATATTGTTGGACTGCGCTGCATAGTTTGCTGCTATGGTAATGACTGAATCGGTTCTCTGGCAGACACTGACAGTGGAGGAGGCAAGAATGCTGCACTGATGAGTCAAAGCAGTCATACATACAATGCAGCATTCTTGTCTCCTCCACTGTCAATGTCTGCTAGGTATGGGTAGGTCCACATCATAACCCTCATCAGACTGGCTCACTGGCTGAGAGTCCAGGTTAGAAAGCTGAGTGTGTTTGCAATGACAAACTTCTTGTTACAAGCATGGGCATTGACAGAGGCTGAAACAGCCCTGTACTGCAACCGCCTGCATGCACTGTGAACAGGTTGCCACAGTGGCTACACACTGCTGTATGTGTGACAAATTGGACATGTTGCGGGCAGGCATTGACAGTGGAGGAAGCCAAGGAAAGACGAGAGAGGTTGGCCAAGATGCGCAGCCTGTTGTTTGCCCATGAGCAGAAGGCAAAGCGCTTGAAGGCCATCAAGTCCAAAGGCTTCCACCGCCATGCCAAGAAAGCTGCCAAGATGAAGGTCNTGACTGGTGCATGCGCAGCCTCGCATTTGCACTGACGTCACACTTCCAACAAAGCACGCTGTCAGGTCGTGCACTGTCTTTCTCACTTTGGAAAGTCTGGCTATCTGATGGACAGCACGGCAAGTGAAAGTTGTCATGTCACCAGCCCTACCTTGACTGCCCACGGCAGCAAACCCGACATGGGCCAAATACAGCGCAAGCCAACACATCACACAGCCCTGTCACTATGCCCTCAAACGTGACACAGCACGTCACGCCTGAGTAGGGATCACTGTTGCTGAACGCTGCATAGCTTTCTTTGGCATGATTTTGGTTTGCCATACACTGTTCCAGCTCCCTCCATCCTTTGCATAGTAGTCCATAGGATAATGCTCATCAGCATCTACCTCCACTTGCCACCACCCAGGCACCTGGTCCAACGCAATCATGGCCTGCAGCTTCACATACATATCAGAACCAAGTTGCCTCTGGTACGTGCAGGTATTCTCCCTCATGTACAGCTGATGCAAGCCATGGGAAAATTGTGCAGCTGCAGTAACAGGCTTGCATACATCAGGTCACTGCTGCAGAAAAGGTAGTACAGGTACCAAACCAGCCTGCATGGCCAAAAATGTCTGAAACAGGCAGTGCATGCTGATTTGATACCTTTACTGCCTTTTCTGCAATAGTAACCTGATATATGCAAGCCTGCAGGTTGATTTGCTATCGTGGACTGTCTAGCAGTGCAACAGGTGCACGCAGCAGGATTGGGCGCTCATACATGTGCTCTACTTGACTGCACTTGTGGTTGGACATCATTTCAAGTTAGCTATACCGCTGCTTTCATGACTGATCGCACATAGCTCAGGAGCACAAAGCCCTCAAGCATACAGTGTCCAGCAGGGAACAAATGGGCTGTTGATGACCCAGGAATAGGGTAGACAACTTTGACAAGTTGCAAGCAAGATGATGCAGTGCCTGCTNCTGCTGCCTGTCACCGCTCCTGCTGCTGTGTACAAGGTCAGACCTGGCTTTGCCCTGCGGGCAGCATGTCACATGCTGTGCTGAACGCTACGTCGTGCTGTGCTGAATGCTACGTTGTGCTGTGCTGTGCGGTGCGGTGCTGTGCCGTGGCATGCCATGCCATGCTGTGCCATGCTGTGCGTGTGCTGTGCTGTGCTGATGCCATGCTGTGCTGTGCTTATGCTACGTCGTGCTGTGCTGTGCTGTTGTGCTGTGCTGTGCTGGTTCTGCTGTGCTGTGCTGTGCGCTGAGCTGTGCTGTGCTCACATTGAAAAGCCAGGCAAGCTGGTGTTGGTGCGGTGCTGTGTGTGCTGTGCTGTGCTGGTTTATGTGCTGTGCTCTGCTGGCTGTGCTGCTCTGTGCCGTGCTGTGCTCCCATAGATCGTTGGGCTGTGCCTGTGTTATGCGGTTGAAAAGCTCACAGCCAGCCCTTCAGTACAGTCAGCTGCAGCTAGAACTTTTCAGGGATGCGCTGCCATGCTGCAACAAACTCTGGGTTCCCGCCTTGCAGTTGGGTCACAGCTTTCCTGGCTCTGCCTTTGAAATCCGCATCTTCATCAAAGCGCCTCTTGGATGCTTTGTACATCGTCTGCACAGCGCACATCACTTCTGACCACTCAAGCACAGACCACACCTTACGCGGCAACACTAAGAATCCTTAAACACTGCTGGCAATTGTTTGCTAGTACTGACTCCAGGGCAACTCGACAATCGAAGGTGCATGAGCAAACTCAGATGCCATATAGGTGCAGTCGACTCATGACAATCCCATATGCTGCCATGTACTCTCAATCACCAAAGCTAGACNATCGAGCCGCTGTCATCGCAGTAGATGATGACGTCATAGAGGGCCAGAGTGGCAAGGCTGTATGCCAGCTCCATTGGCATGTGGTACTTCGCTGCAAGACCCCTGCATGGCCAAAGGCTCTGTCAGACACCTGTACCTCTCATAGAGTGGCTGTTACATGTCCCTGGCCTTGCAACCATGTATGCTACAGTGTTGAAACAGTGAAAGTCAGCTGTTATGGCAGCCACATTCCAGAGTTGTTAGTTTGAATGCCACCTCTAACCAAGGGCTGAAGTCTCCATGAACAATTGAGTTGCCTGAGAGTACTTGTGTGCAGCTTCAGCGCTGTCAAGATGCATGCCACCAGTCATCAGACACTGTCGGCGACTCGCATGTACAACAACCACTTCAAGACAGGCTGAAGTGCCTGACCACGGTTGCTGCCAGCACGTGGCTTCACATGTAGTTCAGCATGAAGACAGCAACAAAATGCTGTTTGCCTTAACCCCAGCAGCGGAGCAAGGCTTTTTACTTCGATTTTAGAAATGCAGAAAGCGATACCTGAAGTCAACACGCTGCAGGCGGTCCACAGTCTGCTGCAGCTTCTGAGGAGGGTAAAAGGCTTCAAGCCTGTTGACCTTGATGATGTTGTTTAGCTGGTTGTTGACAACAGTCGTGATTCCAGAGTCGTTTTGGCCGGACTGCGCAACATTTTGCGCTTGGGGCTGCTGCTGATACGCCTGCGACTGAGATCCTTGAGGCTGCTGCCACGACTGTTGCTGNGGTCTGCTGCATGATCTGCGCATGCTGGATGCCATTTGCTCTGGCTGGTGACACCTGTTGACGGGCGGCACATGCAATGTGACAACATGTGCATATTGCTGCGCGCCCAACTCAGGTGTAGGATCTTCATGCAAATGCTGTAATGACTTTGACATGTCTTGAGGTTGTGATACTTGAAGCAAAGCACCGAGCTATGTCAATGCTGAGCGAGCCATGCTTGAAGGTTCCATGCATCGCATGCACAAGAGTGAGAATGCATGCATTGCTGAGTTCTGTATTGCAGTGACTCCAGCTGTAACAGGTCATTCCTGACAGCTCACCAGTTGTTGTGTGTCTCTGGTCATGTCAGCGCCCGCTCTTGCACGCTGGGCATGCATGTGCAACAGGTTTGCATATGCACAAGACGTGACAGTACAGATACGTGTGCATGCCTTCATGTCAGAGTCTGCGACACAAATACTTGATTGCTTTACAGGCTCAGAGTCACATATGTAGCAAGATCTTGAAGCAGAATGAAGCAGGAGAGCTTCAGTTAAGCTTGCCAGTGCTAGGCATGCAGGCAGATGCAGAGGCATGCAGCNCAGCTTGGGTAATATGCCAATCTACAAAAGCAAGATGGTCACACTGCAGCACAAACCCATCACTGTCGAATATGGACATGTTTGGACGCTGCAAGGCTGCTTCAGCGCCCAACACCAAGGTGGCGCGCGCATGCAATATATGGCATGGCAAAGATCTTCTTTACATGTGCATGTTCAGGTAGGGTCCGAGCACTATCGTGGACGCTGATCCTTGTGAGTCCACTCATGCTACTTTGCATAGAGGAGTTAAAGTCATGTTGACAGAGGTACACTTTCCATTGCATTTGTGGGTGTAGTGTCACAAACACACTGCATGATGCATCCCTCGGCAGTTGACCAAACAGCAGCTTGGTCAAAGGTCCCAGATAAGCAAGATTTCCCAAGCAAACAAGCATCAGTAGCCGTATGAATTTGCATTAAGCTCTGCGGAGTGCCAGTCAAAAACCATGATACGAAGTAAACTTGAGCTGCCCCGCAAACTCCAGGTGCTATATATACACAGAAGAACGTGAGGAATGTNGACAGCCTTCACATGCTGTGGTCAACTTGCCAATTTCTTGCTTTCATGTCATGACTCAAGTGCATTGTTGCAGAGACTCGAGCCTACAGACTTTGTTTCAATGAGCTGGTTGCTGCCCTGCTGTTGGCATCCTGGCATCACAGTGCATTTTTAATCTAGTTGCTGCACAATATGCGATGTGTTTGCCTGGGTGACACCATCTGCATCTACGTAACATTTGACATTGACAGGTTAATGTGGGTCCTCACTTGTCTTCAGGTTGCATCTCAGAGCGAGTGACCTTGCTGCTGACTCAACCCTCAGCCTGATTCTGAGAAGCATCAGTTACAGGAACCTACGCAACAGCCCTGGACAGTGCAGCTTGCAACAGCAAGCGCCTTTGCCGCAGCTGCGTTCAGTAGCAGCATGACTTGCAAGGGTAGCTGACCTGAAGGCACTCTAGCTGCTGCCATAGCTGCAAGAACCTCATCTTGTGAGTGAGCTGCCACCCAATCCCCTATCACCTGCAAGTCACTGCCACCTGTAGGATATTGCAGACAGGCAAGGCATGCATGCAATACACAACATTGTCATACATTGGCAGAAGACAGATTGTGGGCAGCTGACTACTGAATGCAATTCTGGTACGACACGATGACATCAGGTTGCAATACACCGTGCAGCACTTCCAAGGACTNATGAGGAAGCAGAGGACCGGAAACGCTTGTTAGAGCAGGAAGAAGAAGACAGGTCACAGGAGCAGGAGCAGCAGTCACAGACAGCATCAAGCCAGCACCCCTTAGAGCAAGAGCAGCACTCACAGCATCAAAGCTCACAGCAACAGTCTCTGCGGCAGCCAGACCGGCAAGAAGATGAATGGAGGCAGCATGGAGGTCAGCAACAACTAGGCAGTGCTGATCAGGTGACAGCTAGTGTGGGTGACCTCAGCATTGGTGACATGTCAGGTCCCGCAGACAGCCCACAGGACAACTTTGGCAAGTTGAGAGTGTCAGAACATGCGTCAGGCACAGCTGAGTATCAAGACCCACCACAGCTGCAGGCTGAGTCCAGCAATGGCGAGGATTTCTTACAGGAGTTGTTCTGCTGCCCCTTGACCAAGGTGAGGATGTTGCCCTCGAAAAGACGAGTCTGGTATGCTGCCGTGGCACATGCACATACCATTGTAAGCCCATCCCTGCGCCATACAGGAAAGTTTCTCACCCAGGCTTCTCTCTTTAAAATGCCTCAACGCGGTAGTGCTTTGTTACTGTCCTATGGGGACCAATTTGAGCCCACCGCATGCAGTATTGTTACATGACTCCTGGTTGCTTTATAGTACCAAGGAATTGATGCCTGCTGTGCTGGGTGACAAAAATCCTGTATTGAACGCTGGCTGTATACATGACTGCTGTTTGATCTTGGTTGTTTTGTATTGTTGAGGCTTTGATGTCTGCTGCGCTGTGTTCACACAACAGCATTTTNATGAGTACCTGTCTAGCAGAAGTAGCAGCACAAAATAACATCTCAACCAGATGTAAGGTCCATATGTGAGAGACATATATACACAAGTAATGTGGGCTCAGACCCTGCAAGTTCATCCTCTGGGGTATTGACACCAGAGGCAATGCTACCCATTTCATGTGCAGTCGAAAGCTATTGCAATATGCTGGCATCAAGCAACTTTCTGCTTGCTGCCAGCGCCTCGCAGTACCTTTCAGCTGTGCAAAGAGTGGGTTGTCATTGCCTGCCATGGATTAAATACCACAAGGGAAATTTGAGCCCAGACTCTTTGATCAGGCTGCGGCTTCCCTCTCTACACTCAAAAAACATGAACGTTGTGTCCAGAGCGTAAGTTGTAGTACATCTGCAATGTAGCTAGGACACTTTCTGACTCACAGGTGCCTGCGGGACATCTGCTTACAGTTGCTTCTTGTGCGTAAGCAATACCAGGGACATAACAGGCCCGTTAACATTGTCCTTGATTGTTGTGGCACTCAGCCATGTGGGCTGCTAGCAGAAACTCGAGGCTCGCGACACCTCAGTGCCTGTCAATATCCAACCTGTGGCTTTCTGCATGCTTGCGAGATACTGTATGGATGCAACTACAAAACTCACACTTGTTGTAGCTACACACTCTGTGATGCATGTATGCAGTACCCCATGGCCTGCTTGATTACATGCTATGTCATTCTGACACAAGCCCTGCATACTTCCTGCGTGTGCACAGCCAGTGTTGCACATGTTCCCAGGCACTGATGCCCAGAATAGTTGATCGCTATGTACCTCTGAGGCTTGAAGCCCTGCACACTTGCTGCACACATGCATACAGNCTTGCTCAAATATTTTGTGCTCTGCCTTGCCAGACAGTTGAGACACTGTGACTTCTTCAGCAGCGCGCAACAAGCCATGCACCATACCACCTTTGCTGTTGCCATGCAGTTTCCTGGTGAACAATGCTCGCCTGCCATTGGGTCTGCGCCAGAATGGCAAGTCAGTAGATGCAGTGCAGCTTCCGCCTTGGGCCAGCAGCCCTCAGGACTTCATTGCAAAGCACAGGGCGGCCCTGGAGAGCCCCTACGTCTCAGCCAACATCCATCACTGGATTGATCTCATTTTTGGGTGAGGTCTCAATTGCACACTATGCTGCACAGAGCAATGTGGTTGACCAAGCTTGACAAAGCATTCCAGAACGCCCAGGGCATTGGCATAGGCTTGGGGACTGAAAGCCTTCAAAGTGGTGTACAGATGCTTCTCGGGCAATCAAGCATCTCTATGCAACTGTGAATGCTTTCAGCCCCCAAGCCCATGCCAACACCCTGGGCGATCTGGAGCAGAGTCTGTCATGTTAGTATACCTGAATCAGCAACATTGTGTTACCTGCACAACACACAGGCATACAACAGTGGCATATATTGCTCCCACCTTGATGCAATTGCCCACAACTCACAGGCATGCAAGCAATAGATGCTCGCACAGCATGACATACCAAAGTCCATGCCGCTGGTATGGCGCACAAGCTTGATCCACAACCTGTTGGTCACTCATCAAACATGCCTAGCGTATCTCATGACGTGATGCGGCTGCATTTATAGTCTTGTGCAGTTGAGGCATGCTGCCAACATTGCCGCTAAAANGCAGTTATGTCTCATGCAAAGCATGGGGTCCACAGTGAAGAGACCCCAGTAGTATTGTGTAATGTTGCTGTTGTGCATGGCGTAAAGCTTGTGACATACGTTTTTGCATAGCACTGGGTTGGTGCTTTGCTTATAGGTCAGCCTTGAGGTTAGAGATACAACAGCCCAGTGTCTGATACCCTGGAATGGTTTTCATATGTATGTGTGTACTGCAGGACAATGTGGCATTGATAGCTGTGCTGGAGGCTCTGGACCCACCACAAGTCGAAAGCTCTAGCCGCAGGCAGCTCATCTGCGTGGCCAACACCCACATCCATGCAAACCCCGAGCTCAATGACGTTAAGCTTTGGCAGGTGAGGCTGTAATTCGGCTAGTACAAGCAGTGAGTGGAAAATGTATCTCCACGTTGCGCTGCTGACTTCACATCGCAATGATGTGAGACGACTTCTGCACTAATCTTCCTTAGTAAATTGCTTGTGCCAGTCCTCACGTGCTTGTTGCCAATCGTGCACATGGAGCTAAACCCTTGAGTTGTTGTTCCAACCGGCCAACACTAAAGATGTGATTCACAGGAGTGAAAGCATGTAACAAGCAAGTGTTATGCGAAGCTACTGGCAAAGATACTAATGAGCCCCTCCTGACTTTTCAACAGCAGTTTGGTGTTGTGTATAGGTTCACACGCTGCTGAAGGGGTTGGAGAAGATTGCAGCCAGTGCAGACATTCCCATGCTGGTAGCTGGCGACTTCAACAGCGTGCCTGGCAGTGCTGTAAGTGGACATGGACATGACACCGTGTACCGTTCCGGGTTCAAGACATAGGAATGACTCTGTCTAACTGTGAACTTTGTCTGTGGTGGGCTCACCAGAGCTTTCATCAATCCGAGACTCCCAGCCTGATGGGAGGGCTTGTTCAGAGGGCTTCTGCAGGGGCTGTTGGGATAGGCCCTTCGAGGCTGGCTCTGCTTCTGTGCCTTTGTGAGTCTTCATCATCTCCTTCACCCTGCAACAACATTGCAGTCTTTCTTTGTGCCAACATCAACATAAATGCACTCGACACAAGTTGCTCTAGATTGCTTGGCAGGTGCAGCACCGTCCTNACTGCTTTCATTCTGCAACAGCACATGTGACAGGAAATGCTTACGCACAGAAACCTCAAACCCTGAGTGCGCATGCATGCAACACATCTGGTGCNTCCACGCATCCATGTTGCACTGTTGTAAATATATCAAGCCTTTCCTATGATAATGACTGTCCCNGTTAGGCAGCACAGGGGCAGCTTGAAACAGCCCTGCCCGGCCCCTCTGTACCCAGAAGCACAGGATTTGACAGCACAGTTGATCCGACAGCGTTATCCTGAGCTCTTTGGGCAATGCCCAACAGCAGACACACCCAGTCAGCTGCCCCAAGCAATGTTTGTTAATCCAGGCTCTGCATCTCCCTGCCAGAGTCATCCCAGCATCTGCAATGAAAAGCAGATCGTGCAGACTGTAGCAGTGGATGTGCTGAAGCCTGTGCCTCCACCAGAACATGCCTCTGCAGCTTTGCCCATGCAGGCTGCAACAGCAGCTGACGAATGCACACTGCCACGCACGGATGCAGACCACCAGCATGCCACTGCTGCATCCAGCTGTGGTAGGCCAGCATCAGCTCACTGCCTACAACAGCAGCAGCAGCATCATCATCAGCAGCAGCAGCAGAGTGGGGTTAACATAATAGTCAATGGGCATGCAAGTGCGGAAATGAGCACAGAGCTGAGTCTGGTGGCACTTGTGCAGCCACACATCTGTAGTGGAGGCGGCAACATGTTTTTGGACCTGTTGCAGGACAGTGGGCCTGCTGCAGTAAGGGCTGCACGTTCCAAGCCAACTGAGTTGAGTGGGCACAATCCAACCAGCTCAACACAGACTGGACTGATCCATACTCAGGAGCTTGCTGCTGACTTGAATCATGTGCAGGAAGCAGGACATACTGCTGATTGTCTTGCTCCTGAGAGGCAGTCACAAACAGCCCCAAATACAGAGACACAGTCATCTGCAGTGTGTATGCAAGACTCCTGGGGCTCGTCATTTAGAGATGGCTGCAGTCCAACGCAAAGCCTGCTGCTGACCAGTCAGACTGAGCTCACTGCTTGCGCAGTGGATGTTGCACATGACCCNCAATGTTGTACACATACCTTGACAGCAAGCTTTGGAAAAGCAAGCGGCTTCAGATGTGCCTGGCATTGCTGCCAGCTTGCAAATTGCTGCCACAGCTGCACCTTCTGCCTCAACTTTTCAGGCAGCAAGTCTTCCAGCAGCTGCTCAGAGCTTGCAACGGCAGTAACAGGTATATGCATCGGTGTCAGGGCTGCTGGGGCAGAAGAGAGAAACTCCTGCCACAACTGCTCCTGAAGCTGCAGCAAACACGGCAATGCTGAGTGCACAGATCCCTCACTTGACAAAATGGTAGTTGTTGTGGATATGCAACAAGGACAATTTAGACTACAGGTGCAGTTGAATGCTACCCTGACAATCAGCACCAGAAGTGTATGGTGCTCTGATGGATGCTGATGTGTTGGTCCCCAGTTCTGCAGTTTGGCAATACATACAAGGCGCCATGCTGCTGCCTGCTTACATGACATGGTAAGCACGCGGAACAACACAGCAGTAACCCATGTGACGCACGACGCTGCCCAAGTCCTGAGGTGCCAATGTCTTACATGCGTATTGCCTTCAGCTCTACTCAACCCTGCCTGCATTGCGTGTGCAGCCCTTGATGGCTGCCCACTGAAGGCCTCATACAATGCCAAGGTGAGGCTGCAATAGCAGGTCTCTGTGCGNTTTGCTGCACTGGATGAGGTACCAGATGACAATGCTTCTGCACAATCATGGCAATCATGCAGGAGTACAAGTGGGATGTGTCCAGCATTCACAGCAGGTCAAGCTATCCCTGCCCACCAGGGTGCCACTATCATTGTCAAGTAATGCTTGCATGGCCCTAACGCGACAGGTACACAGTCTGAGAGGCATGCGGATAAGGAGTGTGCTGTTTTCCAACAAAGCAAGATCCCACATACCATGCTGGATGTGAGCATCACTGTCAGTGATGCATGACAACAGAGACATCTTATAACATAGCTGTATTGCAAGCACACACTACAATGGCACTATAGGCGTGGATCTGGCAGACATACATCAGCCACTGGCTGTGGTTTTTGCTGCTCTCAAAGATATGGCTGGTGCCCAACATACATACCAAGATGGCATGGTCGTGCTTGCTACATTGCATAATCAAGGTGTACATCAAGAATGGGCAAAGACTGATGTAGGCAGTGAGGTGCAGTACCCAGTAAGGCTTGCTCCTCAAGAGGTGTGGCTTGCGACAGAAGGGCAAGACATCCCTCCTTCAGCCCTTCTCCATCTTGGAGGTCTGGCTGCTCAATCAGCGCCCGTGCCCGAGCATCCTGCAAGCACAGTGTGTTGCACATGGTAACACGCAATGCACTTGACATGTCATCCAGCATGAGCTCAGCATAGCACATGTTTGAGGCTTCAAGTAAACCATAGTCTGCCTAGTCAACATCATCACTGTGGCAGCGGTGCATGCTCTGAGCAAGGAAACCATGCTTACATGCCAAACGTCAGCACCACTCACATGGCAGCCAACACCAGCATTGACATCTCGCTCAACAATTTATGCAATCAAACTAGCTGACGAGTTCTTTGCCTTGCATGCACAACAAGGTGCCACTCTGCACACATCACCAGTGTAGTGTCAATATGAGTTTGTGAAAACAGTGAGCTGGTTCTTGTTTGCCATTACCTCTAATATGCTGCAGGAAGAAGAGAGTACATCGCCATGGACGACATTCTACGCGTTACCGCCTAGGTTGCATGTAAACACACCATGATCAAGGGGATCAGCATAGTTTGCCAAATAATATGCATGACTGGTACTGACAATGGTGGCATGNGACAACAGCAGCAACTACATTGCTTGGTATTCCAACTTTAGAGCACAGATACAGTGACAAAACATCCACAACATTAGTACCTGATTGCCAGACTTGCCATGCCTGGGTTGCACCCTCAGCATGGCTCCCTCCAGCATGAAGGGTTGCTGTATTGCCAAATCAAGCACCTGCTCAACATGCTCTGGATATGCAAATTCCACAAAGGCATAGTGGCCATTATCATTGCCCCTGATCTGAACTGTCAAGACTTCACCGACCTCACAGAAGTACTCTGCCAGCTCTGCGTCGCTGATATGGTCTGGGACGTTCCCAACAAACACAGTCCTGCAGTGTGCCATGCCAAGCATGAAGGTGGAAAGCTGCCACATGCATGAGCCATCTCCCGCACACTTAGCTGATGCAAAGGTGATTTGCCTAAGTTGCAGGCGTCACATCGGCCTAATTGTACATGGTAGGCCAGTATGACAATCTCTCAGTGGTCAGACTGAACCTGTGATCGGAATGTGGATTCTGTGGAAACTAAAACAGTACAAACAATGCTGTCCATGCATCATGCGCACCGTGCCTACATGTGGTCTGCATGCTGGCCAAACACAGCTCTAGCTGCAAGGCTGATCGTTGAGGTATGTGCTGTCCTGAGCATAGCAACAGCAGCAGCACTAACCCCGATGTCACTGCAAGATGCTGCTGACAAATCTCTTGTGCGCCCCTGCCAACGATTGCTGAACTGCTGTGAACAGTAGCAAGGCAATTGTAGTGGCACCACAACATGACCCTGCTGACTCACTGCATGTTTGACAGNCACAGCGAGACTAGCCATCATTCAGGCTCAAAACTGCTTTAAACATGACGCTGACCCTTAGCTTGTTGTGCTGGCCCACAGGAGCTGCACTTGCAAAGGCAGTACAACACAGTGGCTGCACCAGTGCAAAAGTGCAGCACAAGCGAACAGAGCATCAATGCAACATCAACTGCTTACCACAACGCCCCAATCAAGACTGTCATTCAGATCTCCCTGTTCGACTGCCAGCTGATCAAATGCTGTCCAGGGCTCAGATGCTACTGCTGCATCTCCTGCTGTTTCAGCACCCTCAGCCTCTGGCATGGCATCGCCCATGGTAGTGGCCATGACAGATCGCATTGCATCCTCTGCTGCCTCGTTCTGTCTGTCTTCTGGCTGCATCTGAAGCTCAGAAGCAGTGTTCCAGTCCAACTTGTCATCAGGCCTAATCAGAGCTTCACTCTTTCCGCCTGTTAAGTGCCCATCAACCATGACCCAGTCATCTGGCACTCCGTCGAGTCCACTGCTCTGCTGTGCGGCTGCAGAGCCCACAACATTGCTGTCCACNTGGCAATGGCTTACTGTATCCCGTATTCATTGTGCTGTTCACAGTCATACTCACTTGCTGGCCAGAAGTGTGTATGGCTTTGCTGTGTACCATCATGTGATCAGCAGCGTAGTGAAGATTATGTAAAGTGTCCCAAAACTCGTTGCACAGCCCTTTCTTATCCATGTACACAACAAGGGTGTAGGGTCCAGGATTGGGGTCCTGATGTCAGTTTTCAGTACAGGTGAAATTAACTTCAACAATGTCAGCAGAGCCTTCAGACTTTCATGTCATGACCAACCGCCATGCTAGACATGCCAGCTGTCGATGGGCACGGTCAAGCCCCCCAATCATTCAAGAGGTACACTTGGTGATTGAGAGTCTAGCTAATGCTCAGCTTCAGCTGGTGGGGCATGACGGCTGGCCACAGCATATAACCTTGCATGGCCTACATTTTCTGTGTACCACCATGTGATCAGCAGCATGATGGGACGTTATGGCAAGTTGCCTTAGTTACTGCACCGTGTCTGTACATCAATGCAACAAGAAGTGCTATGGGGAATTGCTAGTCTGTCTTGGACTATAACAGCTGCTGCACACAAGCCATACACCACCTCATGCATGACAGGGTTGAGGTTAGCCCTAATCTTAACCCAATGATTACCAGATACATACCTGCAGTCTGCTTGCCACTCTGGTATGGTGTGTGCACGCTGCAAAGCAGCAGCAGCTTGTTTTTCTNGCAGTGATGACTAGTCTGTTGAACAGATGAACCATCTTTGCAAAGTGATGCTGGCGCGAGATAAAGGCTTTGCAGCCTGCTCCTGTGCTTGCTTACAGGCGCAGCAGAGAGAAAGGTGGATTGAGTTAAGCGGTTACACTCAATCCACCTCTCTCTTTGCTGCTCCTGTGGGCACCTTGCGACATGGTGAGCAACTGACATCTTGTCACTGCATGTACTCATACATCAAGCCAAAGATCTGGACAAATCGCGCAACAAACATCAGGTATGACTTTTGACTTCGTGCATTGCCAACCATACTCATTTGTGCAGTTGGGGTCTGCTACCAAAGTTGTATATCGTGTCAAGTGACTGCTGCAATGTCATTCAAAGCAATCAGGCTGCAGCCTTAGGATCGGTCAGATCTGACAATTGCGTATCATTATGACGCAGCTGTCAATGTCAAGCAATGCGTAGTCATGTGTGCTATGCTGAACAACATTGACGGTGCCATTCACCTCACTTGTGGACCTGCACATGCAGGTCATCTNATGCGGTCAGGTGCGCGTGTAGTCACCGGTGACACAACCTTGCAGTCATCAATGACTCTTTGTTAGGTCACATCACAAACAATGTGAGGTGGTCTTCAACTAGGTTATATTCATGTCACTTCAAACTTGGCAACAAGATACAGCACCGCAAATGCACATCAATGGTTCCACCATCATGTGGGTATTTACGTAGTTGTGTTGACAACAGGGAAAACCATCCTTAGTGACATCCATTAGCTGCAGCAGTCAGTATCAATTTGTCATGCAGTAATTAAGCACATACCAGTGCACAGACATATAGTGAACTACAATTCAGTTTGAGCACACCCGCTATCAATCCAGCTATACACAGCAAAGCAACACTGACANGGGCAGCATGGCAGTCGGAGTCAGCCATCTAGTAATCGTTGCAGTGCTATGCTTACGGCGTGCAGCCGCACAGCCTGCACCAGAGCTGCTGCTGCAAGACTGTTAGTGACGGTTGCATCGGCACCACATGACCGGCCAGCATGGACTGAGGTGGATGTGGATTGGTCATGCATAGTAGCTGCAGTAACCTCTGCCGACAGCTGAACGCCATATGCTGTGTCCGCAAGTGCATCGTCTTCAGGGACACTGCTACTGAAGTGCTGAAAAGCTGAGTTCACGACAGATCCACCATCAGCTGGACANTGTCATGCCTGCCACTAAGCGTGACAAGCGGCAGCTGGTCTGACTGTGGAATCAGAGTGACACACCCATCATCATCGACGGCAGCTATGGTATTGCCATCCACAGACAGTGCTATACAGTTTATCTCTGCTGAGGTGCATGCTCTCCGTTGGAGCAATGCGCTGGATCCTGTCTGCGTACCATGAAAGATCTCAAGCACCGAGGATTATGTGCATGTACGCTGCCTGATGCTGTAGGCAGGCCCAGGTATCACATAACTGGTTATGGCACAGCAATACCTGTCGAGTGTCAAAGCAACAGACTGAGTTGCCAGCGCTACACCAAATGTGGTGCTGATCATCTGATCGAAAAGCCACAGAAGTAACAGCCTCGTCCTTGCTGGCTTCTAGCCGGTGTATGATGCTGTTTGATCTCAGATCCTGAAGGCATATGGTTCCATCCTGCATTCACACTGCTGGCGTAGGTTGGCTATGCAGGTAAGGAGTCACACAAATGCAATTGCACGCGACTCAGAACCATGCGCAATGCATGTAGACTGTGTAAGGACTTTGTGACAAGCAGTATGCTCAAGGCACCGTCAGACGTCTGCTGACCTCGCTGCCAGAAGCGAGAAGCGACTGAGTTGCTGCCGTTTCACAGCAGAGAACTGCCTGAGAGTGGCCTTTAAGGACGCAGAGCCTCGTAGACGTCATGGCAGATCTCAATTGGCATTGACTTCGAAGCGTTCTATGCTATTTGTGGACATGCACATTTACACATTTGCAAGTATGTATATGTGTATGCGATTAGTTGTTGCAAAAGCCTACCAAGTACCATGATAGCAGACAGGCATTCGAACTCCTTAACCAAATCAAAAAAACGTGCTGCCGAGCATTGTTTGCTCTCATGCCTTGTGATAGGCCATGACGTCAGATGGACATGATGACACGAGTTCTGTAAGGGACTATACACGCCAATAGCTGCAGCCAGTACGGCCTTGCATTCGTTTGAACACCATACACCTGACTCCTCACTGTGCCTGTGGTTGGGCAAACCAGCTTGACTGTAGAACAAAAGGTATGACAGGGACCTAACTAGTAAACAGCATCCCAGACTGCAAAGTTTGGGCCACTTGTGACCAGCTTCCAGTCTTTCTGTCCTATCTGAAGACCATCGTCATGGGGTGACCAGTTGCCAGGTCCAACCTTTACAGCAAACTTCTTCTCTACGCTGGCTGCATACACTTCTGCTGAGGCTTTGTGCACTGTCACCTGCACACATAGCACGANATTGTGAGAAACCCGAGGGAGCAACTGAGGACTGATCTCGAAGTCCTTGCTGTTCTGCAGGACTCCCCTCACTTTAAGAATGAGCAGAGGAAGCAAGCTCAGACAGATGTCCGCATCCAGAAGCTGAGATCAAAAGCCAAAGCAATCACACAAGCAGAACTGGCAGCAAGCTCCAAGTGCGTATGCTGCTCAGTATTATGTTTGTGCTCTTCTTACTCAAGTTGCATCAGATTCTATACTTGCGCAACCGTCAAACCTTGTCCAGCTGAATAACCCCGTAAAGCTGCAATGCAGAGCTATGGACAGGAAGGTGCTGGCACTGGAAGCCACCAGGGATCTGACACATGTTTGGGCACATGTTGACATGGATGCCTTTTATGCCTCCTGTGAGGAACTGGCAGACCCTTCATTGGTGAGCTGGTGCATGCACATCTGAGCTTTCTTGTGCAGTGCAGCAACTATCTGTGGTGCTCGCACATCTGAGACACTGTGGTGAAGGCTACGCAGAGCACTGTGCCAGTTTTGTCCTGATGTAGTGTTTTGCATGCAGAAAAGCAAAGGCCGTAGAGCTGATGCTAGTGGATGCCTTGCTGGCTGCTGACCCGGTGCTCAAGATGACTGAGCGCATACATGACCCCAGAGAGTTCATCAAGATGGACGACACCCTGCTGAAGCAAGTCGAGAATTATGGCATGCTGCATCCTCATTGGGAGGCCTCAGAGGACTTTGGCCCCATCTCTGACGCTCAGGGCATCATCAGCAGGTGACACCTTGTGTGTTTGCTGTGACTACGCATGCCTTGTCAGTTTTCGCTTGGCTTCGCTGAGCTGCACAACAGCCAGAGTCAGGAACCCTTCTTCTGTCAGACATGCTGAGCTGGCTGCAAGCATGATCCTGCATGGTTTTGCAATCATTCACTATGCGTACTGTCTGTTGACTGTCAAGGATGCTTGCCCTGACTGCTGAGCTGGACAGTATAGACATTGCGTTGCTACAGTTGACACCAGCATTGCAAGTCTTGTCATTGTAGCGTCAGCATGCTCTGCCTAGGAGCTTTTGTCTGCAGCCACTGTCAATCTGCTGCATCCTGTAACTTTTGATGTAGGTAGGTACTGGCAGTGATACATCCTTGTATAAGAGCACATGCTCAATGTGCTGTACTGCTTGCAAAACCCAACATTCCAGAAAGCCAGAAGGGCTGGGTGATGGGGTCAGACAATGTGTAGTCAGTAGATGACTGTGTGTTCAGGCTGCGGAAGCGGCAGTTGTACAAGTACTGCAGCGAGGTCATCATCCCTCCCAGCGTGATTGCAGCGGACCAGTGGAGGATGCCCTCTGTGCAAGAAGTCATGACCTGCTGCTCTGGCTCTGTGCATGTCAAGGTCAGACTACTTCCACAATTTCACTGCCTGTGCCCAATTTGGCAGCACTGTCCAGATGTGCAGTGCATTATAGTGCCAGTCTTGCCTCCAGGCTGCGTCTGATCGAGAAGCGTCTGCTTTGCAACTTGTGAGCAGGAAGAACAACCACAACATGCCTTGTGGTGCTGATGTTTGTTGTGCTATGCCATGCTGTGCAGTGCTAGAGCTTGGCACATTATGTTATCCACTCCAGCAGCAACTTCACATGAAGGCCCTAGTTCATAACCCTGCTGCAAACAATAAAGGCATTGCGGCATGTGTCTTGTATCAGGTCAAGCATGGCTGTGAAAGGGCATTGGGTTGTGGCTTGCTGACAGGCACCTTGTTGCGTGCAGGAATCAGATGTTATTCTTTGTGAGAACAGCATTGACTTTGCCATGAAAAGCCAGAATCCCCTTGATAATGTTCACTTCTTTGATAATTTTGATAGTCATGACAAGTACCCAATGAAGAAGACCTCCGTTAGTCCCATGTATCCGGACATCTTCCAGGTGCTGAAACTGNTGCACAGACTGCAATGCACTATGGGCCTTGTTCGCATTGGAGAGCTGCACTCCACTGCTTACCTCGGCTGTGCTTGCAAAGCCTTGCACTTTACTCTGGGGGATGACAGGTTCATTGCTTGCCATCATTGCTGATACAATAGCATGCACGGCAGCATCATCATTTGGTGTATACAGAAAGGTGTAACATGGCACCCCTTGCTGCAGCCGGCACCCAGACAATTGTGCTTTTATTGTGTTCCGATGCACATGGGAGACAGCAGGGCTTTGCTAAATGATGGGAGACACAGCTCAAAGTCACATCAAGCATACCTGCAAGTAGGTGTTTTGACTGCAATCTGGGATGTCGTCAATGGAATGTGAGGCTGGGTTTCGAACTTGGGCAAAGGCTGGAGTCTGATGACGTGAGTATACAATAGCTTTGTCAATTGCCCAAATCAGAAACACAAACAAGATTGCTTGGCAAAGCTGCAGCAGATTTGTCTTCCATGCTCTTCGCCTGTCAGCAGGGACAACATTCAAGATGACGTGGTGTCTCGGCTGAACGTCGTTGAGGGCCGAAGCTACNAGAACAGCAACTGGTTGCATCTATGTGTTTTAGCTCAAAGCTGTCACTCATGTGCCTAGTGCAGGCTGTAGAGTGCAATGACAAGCCGCACAAATCACTGTGGATGCAGAAATGGATGTCTAGAACAGATTTGTGCCATTCCCAGTTATACGACCCACGAGTAAGGGCGCCTGGTGTCAACCAAAATGATGGGGAAAAGGATATAGTCAAGAGAAACATTCAGGAGATGTCCCAGGCAGGCATGCTTGCATGCACACAGAAAAGACCATACAGTACCATGCATGCAATGTCTCCCTACTTTGATCAATGCTCACCTGGTCTGTTAGCAGCCACACTGACGGTCCCACCAAGGTAGTCTGCCATGGCGATGTCAGGAACAGAGTCGGGGTCAAAGCTGTTGTCATCAAAGGTTCGCAACCATGCCATCATGCTGGCGCTTCTCATCAGCCCTTCTGCACCTTCTTCATCATCCACCAGCTCTTGGGGATCCAGGGGCCGTCCCTGGGTCTGGAATGCATCCCCACTGTTGCTGGAACGATGACACAAGCTACCTGCAGATCCAGGAGGCATACATCCAGATGGCCTCACAGCGCAACGAATGCTGATGCATCATGGATTGGCATCAAGTACAGACTGGAGGAATGGCTACAATAAGCCAAGTAGACAATGAAGGGCATATGCTACCCAAGCAGCCCACACAAGAGCCTGAGGTTTGAGGTCAGCCTGAGTATGGGTTGCACATGGTACCAGCATTCCAATCGACGTCCACTTACGCTGCATGGTTGCTTTAAAGGTCTGCTTAGTGACCAACAGCAAAAGTTTGATTGTTGCAGAACATTCAGTGCAGCAACAAGACTGCACCAAACCAAACTTTTCTGGCAAGTCACGCAACATGGCAAGGTAACCTATGCTTAGAAGTCAGGTACAAGCATGGACTTCAGGCTCACCTTGGAGAGGATTGAGTTTTCATTCTTGATCCTGTGGGCCTCATCGATGATGATGTACCGCCAGTGAAACTTCTTGAAATGGTTCTTCTCCTTGATCACCATCTCGTATGAGGTGACAACCACGTCAAACTTTCCAGGAGCAAGTTCTTCCTTTTGCGCAAGCTGCACAAACCAAAACAGGTCATGCCCAACCTCACAGTTCATAGTAGCTTGTGCTTGCAGTGACAGACATTAACTGCCCAGACAGATGCCAATAGCAAACTAATTTGGATCTTTAATCTCCAATCAGTTTCACGAGTCCCACAGCAAAAATAGTACTGCCAGCTGTCAATGAGCTGCCATATAGCATTCAAACAGTGCTGCGTGCGCTGAGCTTACACAGTGTAGCCTGCAAACATGNCCTGTGCCTACATGTTACATCTGTCGTGCATTCTTACATGCAGTCTGATAATGTCCAGAATCAGTCATATCACATGGATATGCTGCAATTTCCAGAAGATGCAACTGCTAGTCACAAAATCTTCGCTTTGGTCACTGCTTATCTGTTAGATGCAAAAGTTGCTGAAACTGTACCCAGCACATGTGTTTGACTGCGGTCCCACGCCTCCAACAGCAATATCCATGCCAATTTATGTGACAATCTTGACAAGCACAATATCAACTACGTGGTGTGTAGGTCATCAGCGTTAGAATAGACCCAGACAGGGTTGCTACGCAAGCAACTGGTGCACAGCAACCCACAACACTGCAACATGGCGAGCAGTCTAACAGTGCAGTGACTCAGAGCTCACAGCCTGTCATCTCAGAGGTCGCAACCAGCAGTAACAGCCATGCCAATCAGTCAGCAGCCAAGGCAAGCGGGTTCAAGTTCCCCTCCACTCAGTCTCAGCGCAGCGGCCACACAAAACAGCCTCACAGCCAGCGTGATAGCTTGACTGATGCTAGCAACCTTATGACAAATGTCAATGGCAGGCACGCCAGTCGCTCTGGTGCTGCGAACAGCAGTCGGGATCCCCTCATTACAGCTTTGACCGAAGCCTCCACCAGCAAGGCAGGTGCTAGCAGCAGCAGCAACGCTAGTGATGACAGTGCAATGACAGCTGTAGCCACGACCAGGATGCAACCTGTGGCATTGAGTAGCAGCTCAGGGTTGGCAGCACCTGGCAGTGGTGATGGCAGCACTCAGCCAAAGTATGAGCTGGTGTNGATGAATAATCAAGCTTATCACTATCATGAAGCAAATGCCTCTCAGATACACAAATTGTACAGGTACATTAGTACCTCATCATAGAGGCCCTCCTCAAGGGCATGCTGGTCGGGTCTGAGGCGGCAGTCAGTGGGGGCCACCTGCTGAGCCAATCCTGGGGGCGTCAGCTCATTCAAGATCATTGCAAACCTGGTCAGGTTGTACCTGTGTGCAACACAGCCGAGCATTGCTGACATGCACCTGTCAAGGTTCACTCACCTGTGCAAAGGATTGCTATGTGTGTTGATGCACCATGGTACATCAAAGCCAGACATGTGTACAACTGACTTGTGAAAGCACTCAAACCACTTGACACATGACTGCATGACTGCATGATCTCCACAGATCATCAGACCATCGCCAAATCATCTTCACATCCTAACTACACACACAAACGGGATGAAGAAGAGCACCTGCCTGAGAGATAGCCATTGAGGGCATCAAACCAGACATACACTGTCTGCTTGGGGTCCTGAGGGAACTTGATGCCCCACTGAGTTGCTGCCCTGGAAATGGAGAAGTCCCGCACCCCAGCTTGCACCCACCCCAACACTTCATTCCTCCTAATGGCTGGGTACACAAAGTCAGGATTGTCATTCAGAAGAGCCTGCAACAATGGGAGGGCTGTCAGCTTAGCAGAGCTTGTAACAGCAACACAGCTGTCAGCTTATAAAGCTCTTGTGCATTCACAGCTGCCTGCATATACGCCTGCATCAATCCCTGTATTACTGCCTGCATTTCTGCCCGCATGACAGCCTACACAAATCCTGCACAAATGTACATGCTGGCAACTCACATTTCTAGGTGACCAACATGCATTGCCAAGATTGTCTGTTTTGAAGCTGTAAATTCTGCAACAGTTCAGAGTACAGATTGTGTCACTGACTTTCCCCCTGCTGACTACCCATTGACAGTGGGACAATCTGTACTGCACACTTACTGTACACTGCATGTCTNAGGTGTGAGACCAGCTGCTGGCAGACCTGGGGTGTCCTGGACACGGTAATGGTAAGCCAACATGTTGCGTTCATCTCTGACCACGATCTCAGTCTGCAGCTTGTCTGGGTTGGCGACAAAAGCATCCTTGCTGGTGGGCCCCGGCACATCGTTGACCTTCAGGTTGGGGTCTTGGGTATATGAGGCAAAGATGTTTTTGATGAATGTGCTCTTGCCTATAGCACAAGCCAAATGGTCTATCCGTGATACGCCACGCCAGGCACAATGAACGGCTGAAGCTGCGTGGAACTTGTGCTTTTGTGCGTAAGCAACCTATGAGGTTGCCACATTGATAGCTTATTCAACGAGGCTAACAAATGTTGTATGACAGAGGCTAGGGCAAGCATCACATGTCATGCGCTTGTCTGCATTGTTCCTATTGCCTGAGCATAGCTGTAGAGAGCCTTTCGCTCCACATCCACCATGTCAGATCATGCAGCAACGAGGTGCTGGTAAAGTGTCTGCTCTGCACTGCAGCTGCTGACCTTGTCCACACTCGCCAACAATCAGGATTTTCATGTAGTAGTCCCGCCACTGAGGCTTGACCTTGGGCAAACCGCTGAAGGCAGATCGCACATCCTTGGAGTAGCCTGCATCTTCATTGGTCACAGTCTGCTTGATGCGGACTTCTGCTGCTGGGTTGTACTGAGACTCGGTTGTGGTTGGGTTCACATACACGTTTGTCTGAGAGGGAGCAGCTGCCTCAGATGCTCCCTCAATANTCTGTGTCCAGATTCATGACTGTAAATGGGGCCGACAGTGAAGCAGAGCCACTCATTGCCAAGCCTGAAGGATTGTTGAGGGTGTCTGTGCACCAGCGGCCTGCTAAGCAGCACTTCAATAGGTAAGGTTGCTCGCAGCTGATGCCAGTATTGGGCTTATTCATCTTGCCCCTGAAAGCAGACATGTCAGACTGCTCTGCACGTAGCTGACTTGTGTTGGGCTGCTTGCTTTTCGTGAGCATACATGACTGTTGCGTTTGTCATGTATGTCACGCGAGTCCTTTTGCGTCGTCAAGCATATGCTTGGTGCACATAAGTTGCAATAAGCCCATCCTGTAGCTGCATACAATTTACATGCAATGGCATGTTGCCCCTGGCCTTCACTGTGTGTAGCACTGTACATCCGAGGTGGACTGTCAACTTGCCAATAGTGTCAGGCTGGGATCACAGGCGAGTCCATGTACAAGAGTTGCACCATGCCGTTGGCAGCCCTGTTTTTGCATGTATATGCTTCCAGGTAGACTGCATGACCAAGCAGGTATGCCACAGACTATGTGGCGCCACATGTAATCAAAATTAACTTACAGGTGTTCCAGCCGATGCTAGGTACTTACTAGGCGTGTCCTAATATACACGAGTTGTACGCCTTCAAAGCACGCTGGCCAGATGACTATGGCTTCCTTTCCTCTTCCTGTCCCCTAAACAAGCTTCGTCTAGGCGTGTCTTATATCAGATACTTCTGGTTCCAGCTAATGCACAAGTGATAGTGGTACACCATTGAATGCTCCTGTACTCCTGAGGGGTATGTCGGTACAGGAGCTGATGTGCAGCAGCACAAGCACTATGACTNGCATTGCAATTGTGTTCAAGTCCAGAAGCCACCATACTGCGCAAGAGCAGACTGCAAAATTACTGATGCACAGCACAGGAGTAAGAAACACTGTAAACCTGATCACTGATGCGCTGCAGCCATTTTCCATGTTGCACAGTCAGGCACAGCGCATGTTTGCTGCAGCAAAGTACAGGGGCAGCTAATGCAACACCTGCTCGAAAGGAAAGTTATATTGCACGTGGTTGCAGTGCGTGGACACTAACAAAGGTGCTCACAAATGATAATGACTGTGTGGGTTTGCGGCATGGTCTAAGCTGTGGGAATGCACTTAGCATGCTGACAGTTGCGCATGGCTTGAAAAGAGTCACCTGCATGACCAGCAATGGTACCACAAGGGACAGAGTTGCAGCAGGGTCTGTCTGATCTGCCAGCTGTGATTTTAGGTCCTCCCTCAAGGACTGTGTCAGCGCTTTTTCAGCCTTCTTGTCTATGCTTTTCAGGCGCAGCCCCAGTGATTCAGCTGTATCTTGCAAAGCTTTACAAGCAGCCTGCATGGCCATGCGAACGGTCTTGACTCAACCGACAACATTGAATGTGACACGTAATTTATGCTCTCCATGGCCTCAACATGTCAACTTGCCCCATCATGTAATTTTTGCTGTTAAGTTGATCCTACATGTCAGCTTTGTTCAAATGGATCACTCTCTTGTGTTATGGGTATTACCACAATCATCATCATAGCTTGTGCTCAAGGCACTTGCCCAGAAAACGTCTAACTTCAGCCTTCCACAATCTTGACTTCAACTGCATTATGTTCACATGCACCACGGTACACATTGTGGTGGGGTCCAAGCTCTTTCTGTCGTCAAGGGAGTTAGTTGGACATATTCGTCCAAGAGTAAGAGTACTTGATATGTCTCACCAAGAGTTGATGCACTGGACAGCAAGATTCTGTCNGCTGCAACAGCAGCAAGTGCATCAGAGATCTGTCCAATCACAGCAAGCAGCAGCTCCACAGGCTGAACAAAATCCTTTGTCGCGGCAGACCATGGCTGCGCAGCGGCCTCTGCCAGCATCAGCAGGCCTGTTGCAAGGTCAAGGCATTGACAAGTGGCAGTGGCAGCAGATGCTGCAGCAGCAAATGGGCATGCCAGTTCGTCAGCAAGGTCCAGGCGTGCATCAGTTGGCTGCAGCACAGCAAGCATCTGCTAGGCAGCCGACTGCTGGGTTGCTGGATCAGCGGTTGAGGGGTCTAGGAGCCTTGCAGGGTTCAAGTGCTGTGTTGGGATCAAGTGCAATGTTGGCTGGGGCGGTTCCAAGACCTGCTGGAGCACGCCTGACAATGGTAGTGCCATGAGGGTCGACAAATGGAGCGTGTGTGCCATACGTTGTCTTTGCTGTTTGCTGTGGGCGTGTCATGTATAGTGCAATGGTTTGCANTACATACTGTGTGCCTACTGTGCCAGTGAGAAACTACTGCTGTGACTGTCATGCACCTCTGATCAGCTGTGTAAGCAGCCTGCCTGTATGTGTAGGTGGCGGACAGGGAGACCTCTATGTGTTTGTGCGGGTGAAGGATCACCCTGAGCTGCGACGAGAGGGCTTGGTAGTACACTCAGATGTCTCTGTCTCCTTTGTAGATGCAATCCTAGGTGAGCAATGTGTAGTGAACCATGTAGATACCTGGGGCACTGCAGTGGAGATTGCTTGTGTTGCTGTTGGTTGCTTCGCAGAATAGAAAAGCTGTTGGGGACAGCTCCTGTTTTTGAGTCTTCAAGCACCTGTTGGACTTCTACACATGACAGGCTGCAAGCAATTGTCTGCCAGTTTCGCGGCCTGTGTACACACTTGTGCTGAGTCACCTGCTTGTCATGCTGTTGCCGCCATGCGGTTGCTGGATCTGTACAGGTGTTGTGCTGCTGTGAACTAGCTTGCCAAGCCGATGATGCTCATCGCAATGTGTCTGGTGGTCTACCTTTATGAGCTTTCACACATGTTTGCGGCTCGTTTGCAGGCACGACTGTCAAGGTGTCAACTGTTGATGGCAAAGTAGATCTGAAAGTGCCTTCAGGCACACAACCTGGCACCACACTGGTCATGTCTCAGCGTGGTGTGCCACGCCTAGGAGACACGANAGTAGACAAGCAATCTTGAGTACCTGGCTTGACCACTAGATCAACAATGTGCTTGATCAAGCAGCAATTGGANCTGTTATACTGATGCAAACATCCCTGATCAAATCCCCATATCCTCTTCGTAGATTGGCACCTGCCATCCATGCTTGTGCCTGTGTGCTCCGCGGGTGATTTGCATGGCCCATGCGTATTGTGAAACCTTGAAAGCCACCCCTCTGGCCAGCTGCACAGCTAGTCACAGTGCAGACAAGGCAAACAGGGGCAACAGTCAACTCCCTGTCACCCAGCAACAAGCACATTCAGAATGAAACTAGGATCTGATGTCTACAAGCAGTTGTCCAAGAGGCGTTGGACACATGTGGCAGTCACCTTCTTGAAGGCTGTCCAGGGCTGGCGCTCCTGCAGGAAGAGGTTGCCCCTGGCTGAAAGGGCCTGAACAGCACCAATGGCTCTGCCAAAGCTCAGCCTCTCATAGCCAGCTGCCACAATGTCCACCTGGAGTGCACAACAGGATGCCACATGTCGCCACAGCATAACACGACTCAACCAGCGCTGCTGTGAAAGTTGGTGTGTACTGAGGGTGTCACAGAGCTAAGCTTGGCACATGCAGCATCCACAGTATCCGTTATNTGCTCAGTGAGAAGTTCAATCCTCCACTGCACTAGGGCAGAACCCCCCGGGATGGTGATGGGGATAACTTGTAGGGAGGCTTTGCAGTTCACAAATGCCGCTGGGAAGGGGTTGCTGTTCATTGGATGCGTCATAAGCTGCCAGCACCTGCAAAAAAAGTTGACAGAAGTCACAAAAGGAAAATGGTGTATTTTACACAAAAGGAAAATGATGTATTTTACACTCTTAAGATCTTTTTTACAACTTGTGTATGCCACATGCCACATGTCTTGGTGCAGCTTTACTCACAGCTGTTACAGTCACAAATGCTGCAGCGATGCTGATTGCATTGACTGGTGCAAAAGTCACGGTTGAGGTTGTCGACTGCTGTCAAGTGTTGCTGAAACTGGAGTGTGCAGCAAATCTGATGTGATCTTTTGACAGCAGATACAGCTTCATGATCAGAGCAGCGCAGCAGCAGCAGCAGCCTGCTAACGGCTTGATGAGCAGCAGCATCAGCAGCCAGCAGCAGGAATACCGCTTGAACAACAGCAGCATCAGCAGATGCAGCAGCAGCAGGCAGCAGCCGCCCGACCAGCAGCAGCAGCAATAGCAGCAGCAACAGCAGCAACAGCAGCAACAGGGCAGCAGCAGCAGCAGCTGCTAACGGCTTGATGAGCAGCAGCATCAGCAGCCAGCAGCAGACAGCAGGGCAGCAGCAGCAGCAGCTGCTAACGGCTTGATGAGCAGCAGCATCAGCAGATGCAGCAGCAGCAGCTTATCATGCATACAATGGCAGCAGCCGCCCGACCAGCAGCAGCAGCAATAGCAGCAGCAACAGCAGCAACAGCAGCAACAATACCGCTTGAACAACAGCAGCATCAGCAGCCAGCAGCAGGATCATCATCAGCAGCAGCAGCAGTCAGCAGCAGCAGCAGCGAGACGGAAGATGCCGACTCCAACAGCAACAGCAGCAACAACAGCAGACATACAGCAGCAGCAGCAGCACAGCAGCAGACCAGACCCATCACAGGAGGATGCTGTCAGCAGGCAAGCCGGGAAGCGAATCATGGTCCCTTTGCCATCCCCGCTGGATGCCAATCAGGAGCCTTCTGTACAGGCAGATGCAGAAGGGGCTGCACTGCTTCGTACTGTCCAGTCTGCTGTCGGCAATGGTCACCTTACCATTGAAGACGGCACCAAGCAGCTAGTGGCTTTTCTGCGGCAGCGGGAACAAGCCCAAGGCAAGCCCGGCAGTAAGGCCTCAAAGCCACCGCCAGGCTTTGCGGTGGCAGCAAACCACCCTTCACTCAACCCAGCTTCTTCAGAACCTTCTGCCCCTGTTGCCTCAGACGCAGCATCTCTGTCACAGCCATCACATGGACCTGCAGAGTCTGCTCAAAGCACAAGCACGCCATCGTCAAATCCATTGCAAGCCACTGCACATAGTTTCCAACAATGGGCACTGGGCATGGCGTCTGCACAGCTACCCTCATCTTCAGCCCTGCTCACAGGACACACTGCCAGCAGCAGTGCCATGCCCNACTTGGAGGGTGCTGCAGCCACAACAGCCCCAGCACACTCCAGCAACAGCCTTGCGCCTTTGGGAACAGCCCTCAGCACCTGACACAACCAGAGCACCAACATGAAAAGGAAACAGAGGTGCAGTTCTCTTCAGTTCATGGCTGGAGTAGAATGCAGCAAGCTTTCACTCAGTCAGACAGTAGCACTGCAAGGGCTACCTTCACAGCACTGCTCACTGGAATTGTGCTATGTCAAGGTCACAAACAGCGTACTACAGTCGATGCATGAGCAATGATGCCATCAGGGTTGGCAGTCAACAAATGCTTGGATTTTCAGCACATCCAGCAGTGCATACGCCATGCAGCTAGACAAAGCTGATACGCAACCTGTCGCGACTGCACACCCAGATTTGCAGTGATGTCACTACCGCCAGGACACCCATATGCATTTGGGGATACAAAAGCGTGTCTGCATCCCCATCAGTCTTAGCAACAAGGCTTACATACAGTTTGCCCTCATGCTGTAATGTGGCAAGGGCATAAAGCACACAAGCCTGCCTTGTATATAGTAGCCAGCAGAGTTTGCAGCAGATCCTGACTCCAGGGTTCATCCTCCTGAGAGGCGGCCTCCTGCTTGCTGCTGGAGGCTCGACTGGTGCTGACGTGACGCAGCAGCGCTGCTGGGCTTACGAGTGTTGCCTGACTAGGCAATGCCTGCACATGCACGTGTCCTCGTGGAATAGCACATTTGCACCATGGCATGTCGTCGGAGTCACAAAGACTGCATAGCATCCCAATGCCAGTCACATGGCCATATGATTGAGCATTAAGACACTGTGTTACTGCCAGAGCAAACTTTTATTCTGGACAAAAGTGTTTAATGGCTCCTGCTGAAGCCAGGGCCCATACCTGGAGCCAGAACAGGCTCTCCAAGGCAGCACATCTGTCTGCAGCGCCATCNTCTTGAAGACCAACAGGAATGCAGCTGGAGACATCGGGAGATGCAAGGCAAGACAAGTCAAGGGCTTAACGCAAAAGGAGGGCGTCGACTCTAGTACTGTCCTTGCGTCATGCCGGGAAAGCACGCTAGACTCAGATTTTTCTCGACATCATCTGAGAAGTTGAGCCATTGGGGGTTTCCGAACGGATCCAGATGCCCCTCCGGTAATTGGGCCATACTGCATTCCATGTCGCCGTGGCCAGGAATGACGCCGCCACAGAAACATGAGCCACAAACGTAACCATATGCTTCAAGTGGTCACGTGTGCTCAGCAGAGTGAACGGCCGGTCATGGAACAGATAGAAAGCGAGCTTATCACCAGCACAGACAGCAGCAGTGGCAGGAGCANTTCCTGGTAGCTTCTGAAGGCTCAGTCTGCATCAGGTTGCCTACGTCATGCTGCACTGCACTGTTGTGCTGTGCTGGTGCTTGACTGTACAGTTGCTGAAGCTTACGTACTGCCTGGTGCTTTGTTCTACAAGTAGCTGTCCGCCGCCTGCGACCAACAAGGCGCCAGATGCTCGAGTGCGGGTTTTGGTGAGGTAAAGTCGCACCTGTCATCGCCAGTCTTTCAGCAGTTGCTGTGATGCATGGCCAGCTGTGCCAAGGTGCTTCCATAGCTCTCTTTGAACACGGATCGATTCAATTGACACATTTGGTCACCAGTACGGCATGAAGCCTGCATATGTGTCATGTGAACAGCTGCTGACTTTCTGCCACATTTCAGCAGCTTTTGTGGCATGCACTGTGATCACAGCCAGTNGCCACAGATCATGCATTGGAAGCAGTGACTTTTCAGCGCCGCACCTGTATTGGCTGTCCTGCTACTTATGCTGCAACAGGTCTCACCTAACAGCAATGTCACAACTTCCTTTGCAGCTAGTTGACATCACACTGAACTGTTACAAGTGTGTGCAAAAGCGCTGTTCAGCCCACCTGACATTCCAAAGGGCATCTGGTACCCAGCACCACCTGCCACAAACGTCTTGCATTCAAGCCTCAACAAACCTCAACAGGCTGATCGTTGCCCTGACTGCTGATGCTGTGCCTGCAGAGGCGCAGCAAGCGCAGCCTGGCCCTACAGGGCGCATCCAACAAAAACCTGGACCGCATTTCCAGTCGTCGGCAGAGCCTTGACAAGGCAGCCTCCAGGAGATCCCTAGATTCCAGGCGGAACAGCCACGAGGCTGTTGGTCTGGCCAACGGCCATCAGAAGCCTGAGGGCACCTCTGTGAACCCAGAGGCTGATGTTGAAAGAGGCCAGACGCATGTGCACGATGACAAGCGCAGTGAGCTCCCATGCAGTGCTGCCACAAGCTGTGCCTGCGTNTATTCAATGCTGACCTTTAACATGAGTGTCTGCAGCTGGGACAATGTACTGACACAGAGCATGTGAGGCTCAATGTGCCATCGTGGGTGACAACATGTAATCCCAAAAGCATCAACAGAGCAAGTGCAGTGAAAGCCGACTACAGCATGAGCGTGGGGTACCTCAGGATCAGCTCTTCGCACAGGCGCAGAACAAATTCCTCTCCAAAGCCTGAAGCCTGTACCACCTCAATCACGCTGCCCCAGCCGTACTTGGTCTGGCTCTGAATGAAGCCAGCTAGCTTCTGGAAGGTGGCAGCACTGGGGTGGCCAGTGGCGTCACTGCTCCAGCAGGACAAACATTGCTTCAGAAGCTCAGCCTATGTCAAAATGGTTTTTACAAGCCGTGAGTACACTTCTGGACATCATTTCCCACGATGACCAGATGCTAGCTTTGTCGCCCGTCACATCTTGAATTGTTGCTGTCGCAGTCAAGCAGTGCACAGCGTACCATGCGTACACTGAAGATACCCCCCCTCTTAGCAGCATGTATTGCCTGCTTCAGTCATAGAGTTGTTTGAGTATGTGACGAACACCATCACCCATGAAACTGTAGCATGTAGCAACTGNTGTTTGAGCCAGTTGCCAAGGCATGTCTGCCTCAGCAGCTCAGGTTAAGCATGCCATTGACAACAGCAGCCTCTTCCTGACTGCCATCCAATCTCCCAGTCAACACAATGCTGCATGCACATTTGCAAAATTGGCACTGTTGTGATACAGGCACCTTGTGGTCATGATGATGGCATCTCAGGAATGGTTGGGCTTCAGCATGTGAGCTAGCAACCTAGACGCAGTCAGAAAGAGGCTGTTTCCATTTATGTCAATATGCACCATCATGCTGCTCAGCTGGCTTGAGGCAACACGTCCTCACACTGACACAAAGAGAACACACCAGACATGACCTCACAATCGCCAGCGAAATTGTCCACTTATTACCATCTTGTGAAAGAGACCAGCCATCATGTTCTCTTACATGCTTACAAGTGCCGTTTGGCAAACTGACCTGTGGCTGGATCAATCTCCTTGACTGTGAACTTGAGGGTGTTGACAAGCTTGCCAACAAGTGCAGCTCCGTCAGGGCGGGCAAGAGCAACATAGCTGTGGCCCACCTCCCCGTACACCATCCGCCCAAGCGGTACAACCTCAGCCTCCTCAAAGCCCTCCTGCATGATAGCTGGATGATGAGGCAGAACAATCAACAGGCAAATGTTCATGAGCTGTTTATGACAGCACCCGCATCCACACAAGGACAGGCACTCTGCAATGAGACCTGCATGAGAGAAGTGCGGACTGCATCAGCCAGCTTGCTGCTCAGTATCTCACGTGTACTCAGGGCATGTTCCTGCGGCACAGCATGCACTGATGCAGCAACTTGATGACAACAGGCAGGGAAGGTCATGCCTACAGTACAGATGCACGAGCTTGGTTGAGGAACATGCATGCACAGTAATGGTAGACGTGAGAGTCTCACCGCTTCGCTTAGGTCCACACCAATGCTAACATCCTGTAGCACTTGCTCCTGAACAGTGTTGGTACATTGGAACTGGAGGACAGTGTGCTCTGGGAAGACATGCTTCACAACCACGATGTTGTACTCTGTCTCCTCCTCAGTCAGCTGCACAGGAGCGCTGCTCTTGAACAGCTGCCCATATTTGGCAAACTGTGGCACCTGCATACAGCATAACATTTAGACACCACAGGCCACACTGTCACAGTCCCCTCTGGCAGCTGCACAACATTGACAGCTTTTACACAGCAGCCTGACAGCTCTGAAGTGAATGGTCACAGCACTCTTTCTCTGCACAGATATGCATGCAGCCTTGCATCAACACTGCAGTGCTTGCTCAGCAGCATCAAACATTACTCTGCTGCTGCCCCTAGCCCCACAACATGAGTGTGCACCCGTCACCTTGGTAACAGAGTCAACAGCTGAAGCAGATATTATCATCCGGCAATGCAGTCATGCTGACCTTTTTGAGGAGCTTGGCATCTTCAGAAGGCTTGGCTGCAAGGGCAGCTGCAGAGGGGGGCCCTNAGCAGTGCGACAACATACAGCTTTCGACGCCAAATGCGTTGTGGTGGTGTCGGATGGCACCTGATCATCAGGCACTGTTGTGTCAGAGGTCGACGGTGCTACACGTGAATCGTCACTCGAACGTGCCACCGCTCAACGTGTTGAGCGAACCGACGTAAGTCAGTATTGATATTTTAGTCACAGTATGCGATCTCCGCCAGTCTCGATAGGAGGAATGGTATTGGACGTGCAGGTATGTTGCCTCATCAGTTGTACTTGTGTACACCCTGCTTGTGAGAGACCTTCAGCAACATCGACGCTTCACTCGTGTTGCGTCTCATCAGCATAGGCATCTCGTGCATACTTGCTCGAAGCACTCTAGTGTGTTGCTGACCGTGCTGCAGTGCTTTAGGCTGCACCTCATGCAGACTGCGACATCCAACCTGGGGGTACAGTACCTGGGCGTGTTACCCTCACAAGCGGTGGTGTGGCACGCAACATCACACAGTGTCTATCTTCCTTACTTAGGTCCTGCTACTCTTTCATCGGTGTTTCCAGAGCCTTGTGCTTGCTTTATCCATGTAAGCAGGCAAGCAAACTTCACATGATTTCCTCACAGGCCCTCTGTTGTACCAATCCTGATCAGCGTCATCGGCTGTGACACTGCTGGAGACTTTCTGCTGACTCAGTGGCGGTCACAACAGCTGCCTACCAATGGCATTTTGCAGAAAAGCCAGGCAAGCACTCCCATGGTGTCTGTCATATTCACGCAAGGTAGCAACTGATTGACAAGAATGTTAGGGTCACATGGCAGCAGTTTCCTTGTGCTCGCAATTGTCGCTTGCACCCATGCCATCACCTGTTGCATGCAACATAGTATTTCTATCNGCAGCATGACATGAGGCAGCAAACAGAAAGGTTGCACTCACTTACATGGAGACTGACAACATTATACAGCTTTGCGTCATGTGCAGGTGGAGAAGCACATCCGCAAGAACAAGCTGCAGCTGACCTTCACAGACCAGCTGGGCAGGGCAGTGCATGTGGGGCAGGACGAAGAAGGGGACATTGCCAGCAAGGCAGAGGCCAAGAAGCTGGCCTTCTACCTCTTCTGGAACATCAAGCCCTACTTCACCAGGTACACACCCTACACCACCAGTTATATCTACACCCTGAACCCCAGATACCTACCCTGTTTCACCAGTTGCTTGCTGTCCCTTTCCCAAACTTTCTAGGAAGTGCAAACCCCGCTGTGTTTCACACTATCAGGGACACACTTGCCCACACACACACACTTGCCCAANCAAGCGCAAGGGGTCAATTGAGTCAATTACCTCAGTGTGCAACAATCTGGGGGCCAGACCCTGCGCAGCCCAGGCTTGATGCACATCCAGACCGTATCTGACAGCAAACTTGGCCATCATCTGAACGCCTGACATAGACTCCTTGCATCGGTATAGCATAGGATGTGGCATTGCTTGGACCTCATGGAACCTGCACACTACCACACCCCAGTGTGAAAGATTAAGCACAGACCTATGAGTCTGTGCTAGGGGGGCTGGAACATAGATTAGAAAATTTCAGATGATACATGCACTTCCAGTCGCCCTGTGATTGTATTGTGACTCCAACGACAGCTATTGACCTGAGGGGAGATCAAGTCCAGCAGCTTGTTTTCAGTCTTGACTAAAGAGATANCTGGTCTTGAATGCAGTCAACCTTGTGTGACATGCACCTCGTGCAATGTGTCGATGCTGCAGTTGGTTCAGGAATGCAGGTCTCCTGCAGACATGCAGCCTGCTTGCAACAAGTGTTCCAACAAGCCATCTTATGTGCTAGTATATTGCCTGCACAAGTCCTGTCTCGTGCTGACTTGCCTCACACACATTGATGAAACTTGTTGATCTTCATGATTGACAATCATGAAGATTGTCGACCTTCATGCCTACATATGTGAAGACGAACTAATGACCTTGAGATATTTGTAGGATACCGATGCGATGGATGTGAACAGCAATAGCTGGACATCAAACCCCTGGCCTGTCAAGCATCAGCGGATAGCCTACATGCAGTCAAGGGGACCAGGCTGCTTTGACCACAGATACTACCTGCAAAAGAATCCTGATCTCAAAGTGCTTGGGACGGTGCTTGAACTCTGGGAGCACTTTGTCATGCTAGGACAGTTTGAGGGACGATCGTATAGGTAAGCCCAGCTGCAGACTGCTGCAGACTTGTGCATGCATGGCTCAGGCNGCGGCCAAAAATAGTGTGCTTGCCATCAAGCCAAGGCGTGGGTGCCAAAGTGATGAAGAACTGCAGCAATCACAGCAGTATCCGTCAGTATGCATGTACCATATAGTACTCACAGGACCATTCATGAATGGCTGCAACCTCCACCTCAAGGCGTAGCTACAGCAACCCAAAGAAGCAAAGAGCAATCCTAGAGCAATATTGCTTGTGAACCGCAACCAAGCAACTGATTGCAGCTGAGTCACACTTTGTAATAATCAGCATATGGCATGCTACGAGATTGGGTCTACCTGGCTGCCATTTGTGTTGGGGCCAGCATTGGCCATACTCAAGATGCCAGCACCAGTATGATGCAGGCTTCTATCAATCTCATCTTCAAATTTGCCGCCATATATACTTTCACCCCCTCTGCCAGTACCTGCAGGCAGCTTTGCTCCGCATGACCAACCATCACTATGCATTTTGTTGTGCCCAAAACCCCTTTGGTTGTGATGAGGTCCGCTAGGGGTGCACCAGAGGTGCAACACAAGCGAGGCATATACAGCGTATTTGTGCACTGACCTGTTGGATCACCAGCCTGGATCATGAAGTCTTTGATGATCCTATGACACTGCAGCAGTGCTAACCCAAGCTCACGCATCAAACCTTGGCAGCTGAATGAACTGCTTCCTGGACTAGATACCATACCACAGTGTTGTTGTAGTAGCCTCGTCTTGCAAGTTCCTGGAAGTTCTTGCATGTGCGAGGTGCATGTTTGATGTACAGCTCCACCACTACGTTGCCTATAGAGGTTTGCAGTTCTACTTGTGGCGCACTGCTAAAGGCCATAGCCACTGGCTGGGATTACACGAACTGCTCAAGGCATCAGTGTACTGATGTTGTTACAAGACAGATGCGAGCTCGTATGTAAGAGTTTGACACTGCAAGTCTTGTAACAGTGGGCCCTTTGCGTCGGACAATTCACGCCGTGTGAAGCGCGTGCCAGTGCTTCCACGCTGCTCAATGATGTGTGTTACACCGCGGATGCAGTAGATTGGATGTGTGATGCGTGCGATGTGGCGCTAAGTTGCCGTGAGGGCAACAAGGGCTGTACGGGCTTAAACGCCCTACCTACATTGTGACGCCTGGCCTTCATTAGTGGCAAGCTGTGCTTGGGGCAACTGACAGCCTGATGCATTTGGCACACCACACCACGTCACCAGTACAACGCTGGTGGAGTAACATGCTGGAGGCGACGTGTTATCATTCCTTGCAGTGATACAAGCACNGCACATGCAAGACATGCAAGTGTGGCAATTTGACTGTGAGGAAAATGTGGCAGGCCATGTAACAGCCTCCCAGATGATCATGTGGCACATGGCACAATATGGCATTGCACAAATCCAGTATGCATAACCCACCTGCACATCGGTATTGTGCATGTCGTGGGCATAATTAGATCGGCGATCGTACGTCCGGTGTGTCTCGGCAGGGACGCATTACGTGCCACCCGGGTTTGAAACAACATCAGGGCGGAGTGTAACCATGAATACGCAAGCGTCCTTACATACTGAGTGTGAACGGTGGAGCTCGTTTGCAGCGCTCCCTCCTGAGGTCCTGTTTGCTGTATGTGCCCAGCTCGTGACCGCACCTCAGTCTTTACAAAATCTAGCTGCATCCTGCCAGGGACTTGCAAGTCNATTTGGTGTGAGTGTTTACCGTCATGGTTGCTCTGCAGTCTCCAGAACGATTTGTCAGCAGAGCTCAAAGAAGCTAAAGCAAAGGCTGAGCGGAGAGTGCAAGAGGCAGCAGCAGCTGCTGCATCTGTGGCTAACAACCTGCAAACTCAAGTCCCTCCGACACAAGGCAAGCAATACTATTGCATGCTGTCGGAGGTCAACGTTGTTTACAGGAGTGAAATGATGTTGTCATGTCATACATGAGGGCGTTGTTGCCTATTTGCAGATACACCGTCCTGCCATGGCTCTTGTTTCTGACAATGATGTTATTGACACATGAGACAGCACAGCACAGCAAGTCAGCACAGCACAGCACATGGCAGAATGCAGTACAGCACCAGCACAGCAGATCGTGACCTGTGATGGCTGCTGGAGGTACAGGGAGGGCTGCTGGACGCAGGGCGGGCAGGGCCTTCTGCAGCAGCCCTGTACAGAAGCGANAAGCCTGGCTGAAGGGCCAGCTGGATGACAAGCTGAAGGCCATCTTTGGCACCTCCTGGGATGACCTGTTTGGCCAGGGCAAAGACTGCCCTCCTTTTGTATCATTCATGCGCAACACTGAGAACCCTCCTTACGAGCCAGTCACAGATCTTGTAGCTCTTAAGGTGTGCTGCAGAGCGCCCCGGACATATGCTCACTTTTGGCTGATGTGTGGATTGTGGCTGATGTGTAGATCAAGCGCAGAGCCATGCTGACTTTCATGCTTGGATAGCAGATGTCGCTGCATGTCATGTGGCACAGTACGTGTCGTGTGCACAAAAGTATGAAGATCCACTGCTGGCATGGTGATCCATGTACATGATTTTACGTGCAACATCTGCCATGCAGGACCTGCTGACCCTGAAGCTTGAGGACTATGCATCTGAGCCTGGCAAGAGTGCCATGGACCTGGTGCTGTTCAGGCATGCCATCTGCTGCTCTAAAGCTGAGAGTGGATTAGTGTTGCACTCATACACAGCATCTGGTTGTTGTGACATTGTGACAAGCTGTACCACAGTCATATGCTGTTTGAGCTGNCTCAGGCAAATTGGCTCAAGGCACAGGGTATCAAGAAGGGGGATGCAGTTGCCATCTACATGCCGATGACATGTAAGCTGCCACAGTATCGTGTATCTTGCTGCCATCGTGGCAGTTTCAGTTGTGCATGCCGTTACACTCTGAACATCTGCATGCTGACATATGTGTATGTAATCGAGCTGCAAGCACAGCTCAACAGCAGTGCAGATGAATCTCCACCTTGTTACCTAGCTTTGCTCACCTTTCATAATAGCAGTGCTGTCTGCATGTTGTCAGATTCTACTTACTGACTGTGGCTGCTTTCATGACTGCTTGCGCCATCATCCTGTCAGCACCTTTGCTGTGCTGCATTTTTTGAATGCCAGCCCATGCAATGCATGACATGTAATTGTGCTGCCTCCTACCTTTGAGATGTTGATCATGTTGGATCCCATGCTATTCCACCTGACACAGCATAGTCACAACATTGACCTTGCATCAAAGCAAGTGGCACAGCAGAGATCATGCGTACAAAGAACTTCTTTTTGAAGCCAATGACAGTAGAAGCTGCAGCTGAGCAGTGTGACCAGCTTGGACATGCCTTCTATGTGTTCAGGGNTTTGCTGCTGCTCAGCCTTGAGATCCCAATCATTTGATGCTGTTTTGTCACTTTCCAGGCCCTGTGATGACCCATTCGCTTTCAAGCTCAATCCCCCTGGCAGCTCTGCTTTGTTGTTATTGACTGATGCTACTGACTTGCTGCTGTTTGCTTCTGCAGGCTTACCACTGACTGCACCTTTGATCTCACTGCTGTCTGTGCTTGCTCGTTTACTGCCGACAATGTTTGTGGCTTGGTCATTGACAACAGTTGCAGCCTGATCTGCTTTTGCAGCACTGCTGGCTGGCTTGGTTGCGAAGCGGTCCCGAAGTGACCCTTGGGGATAAGGATCATCTGCTGATCTGGTGCGGGGGCGGAAGCAGAAGCAGGCAAGCTGCAACACCCCCTGCTTAGGCTGCTGCTTAGCTGGGCCGTGTAGATCCATGTCATCAACAACAGGTGCAGCTGACTTGGTCGTAACGCTACCCTGCCTTTCACTTGTGACCTTGCTGTCACCTACAGTGCCTGGCGCTGCTGCTGATGCTTGTGCAGCAGGTGGNCAGTGTGTTCAGGACAGCATAAGTGTGCAGTCACACCGCATACAATGTAACCTACATAGCATGCAAAATTTATGAGATACTGGTTGTCTGATTGCACCATGAGTTTGTTGAATATGCCAGGTAAGCGAGCTGCATCAAGACATGATAGCATCATTACAGTCGGCAAGGCACAAGGCATGAGCATCACACTGATCAGGGGTGACATGAGCTATATGGCACGGAGCCATAACACTTGCAACCCAGCTCGCTGATGTAGCTATGGCGCGATACAAGAATGGCTATACCTCTTGTATGAAGTTGCCCTGGATATACTTGTCTGCAGCTGGGGGCAGCATCNGGCCATTAGCAGGCCACAGGCATTGACTTAGGTACAAGTTTGTAACAGGTATCTAAACAAACCTTCATGAGCACCACCAAGCCAACACTGAAGCCATCATCAAACGCTCTGGCTTGCTCAGGCAGTCTGCGCCGCTGTGTGGACAGCTGCTCTTTGGCTTCAGCTGCTGACTCTGCAGCTGCAAGACAGGCAGCGCAGGCAGCTTGCATGATACAGCTGCTCAAGCTGTTTTTACTTGACATTGCAGCTTGGATGCCTGCTAAGTCCAGTGCCACCAGGCTGCCTGCATAACATGGACAACGTTCACGGTGAATGCAAATTCTGATGGATAGACTCATCATGGCCTGGAACGCCTGAAAAGACCGCCTTGTGTGTAGCCACACAGGGAGCTTGGGGGAGCATTGCTGCTGGACTGAAAGCTTGCAGCAACATTGTGATAGGGTGACAGACTTGACATCTGCGTGTAAAGGCTGTGGCTGCAGCTGCCATTCTACTGNAGATCAAGGGCAACCCCAACAAATTGAGCCTACAGCTAAAATGAAATCGCGCTGAAAGGGTTTAGAGCCCTGACATAGCAAGAATCTCGTGTGTTACAGTTGACCCCGCATAACTTGTGCAAACTCAATAGGCAATGCCTACCTGCTGAGACGTGATGGGTCTGAGGGTTCTGGACCCCCCTGAGCTGGCAACAAGGCTCCCCTTGGGATGGAAGGGCAGCCCATCAGCAGTTGCCATGTGCCAGCCAGACCCCTCCATGGTACTGGGGCGAGCATGGGACCCATGCCCTGACAGTGCAGCAGCAGCACCAGCCAGGACATTTGCCGGGTGAGGAAGAGGAGGCAAGGGGGAGTTGGCCCGGGCACTTTTGCCAGACTGAGGCACGGGGCTGCCGTGAATGCTGGTTGCTGGGCTTGCAAGAAAGGAGCGGCGCTCTGGTGTGGCTGCAGCTGGCGGTGATCTGACACCAGAGATTGAAAGCTGTCGCGTGGCATAGCGGGCAGAGTAGGTGGTTGCACCTGACATCTTGGCGCTGACACTGCGCTTGATTGATGAGCTCTTACCTGAATACACAAGGATGAGACAGTGGAGACTGCCCAGTATCAGCTGTTGCATGCAGGCAAGAGGGCAGTTGTGCAATGCTTATTTGAGTANCCGGCCCTTCCTGACAATGTTGGCAGCATTGGACAGCACATCACCCAGCACACCCACTTCAGATGCCACATACACCATGCCATCTTTTGTCTCCCAATAGCGGGCTGGCCGCAAGCCATTCCTGTCCAAGTGGGCACCCACTTTGTTGCCGTCAGAGTAGACCAGCAGGGCAGGGCCATCCCAGCCCTCCTGAAGGCCCTCATAGTACTCGTAAAAGTCAATCACCTGTGCATGTCACAATGGCGTCATTTGCTGCTGTTGGTGATGTGTGGTGTGCACAGATACTGGCATGAATGCAGCAGGTATCTGCACATGCAGCAAGTCACCTGCTACACATCAGACTGGGCTTTTGCTTGAGGCAAAGCATGACTGTCAGCCGTACCATTGTACTGAACCAGTGCTGGAAGTCAATATACGCTGTTGGTCTTGCACACCACAGCCATGCACCTCACTCAGTCAGGCAGTGGGCAGGCAGCAGAGGAGAGATGCAATACCNGACGCCTTTGGAGTCATCTGCTTCAGCTACCTACATAACATAACATACATGGGGCTGTGCAATATGTGTCAGAAGGGAGTTTTGTTGTACTTAGCATAGCCTGCGGCATATTGAGCTGTGTTGATGTTGCCTGGGTCAGGTGGGATGTCTTTCAATGGCCAGAAGCAGTTATGTCGTCTGTGCTGGTGCTGCAATTCTGTGTTTCTCACTAACAACTCCTGCCGATAAAATGCAAACATGACCAGTGCGGTTTCCATCACCGCTTGCAATGCTTCAGTCAATGATCCAAGCAAGGCAAAACACACAGGGAGCCATGCCTTCTGTGCTACGGATCAAGTCACAGGGCTTACTGATGATTGCGAACAGCGAGACATTCAACATCAATGCAGGGCTGTTGCNGTGACCATGCAGTGACATAGGGTTTCTAGGTGACCATGCAGTAACATAGGGTTTCCAGCTGAGNCCGTAGTGAGAATGGTTACCTGGTGAGATGCAACCGCTTGCAATGTCGCACAGCTGTGTATTCAGCATGCCACCCAACAAAGACAGGCTGAGCTTGAGCACAGGCCCTCTTGTAGACCAGTGTGTGACTGATGCTGGCCGGATTGCGGGACTCTGCTGCTGTCTCTCTCCAGCGCCGCAAGTGACTCCTCAAAATTGCAGCCTGCATACCATATGCTGTTGTGAGTACACACGACAGGCTCAACTTGAGCCTCCACATTGCTTCTGCTTTCTGCCACGACTCAGTTCGCAGCAGAATAAGCGGTATGGTGCAAACCCCTCCTGCAATAACAGTTACAAGATTGCTACAGTAATACCCTCTTGATAACGACGCTCGCTTGGGCGACCATCACAACATAACGACCGACAGCAAGAAATTGGTTCCCTGCACAAGAAATCCGTTCCGTCTAGCAGCGATGACGCCCGATACGACGACCTGCTGAGCCAGCGATTTGCAGTGGGGATGTCGCTATATCAAGCNACATCACAAACTTGATGTAACATAGCGCAGTGGCAAATGGTACACCACCACGACAACATGGCAGAAATTGCATGCCCTGCACCACACGCCCAGTTGCCCCAAAACATTTGCGATTGATGCAACACACAGCAGCAATTGGAGAAGTATGTTGCAGCTTGCACTCAAGCTGTTGTCGATATAAACGCAGACACTCTCTGGATCTTGCTTGATGCCCAGTGAGTTCCTGTTGTCACACTACACAGAACTCCTTTAGCAGTGCAGACCCTGCACTTACCTTGTACAGCTTGTCTTGTTTGGCCAGGGCAACTGCCTTGCGCCACCGCAGAGCCTTCTTGTAAATGAAGGCGCTGATGCGGCGGAACTCCATCAACTCATGCTTCTCAAGCTGTGCTGCCAGGCTGAGCTGGTNTGCCTAAGAGCTGTATGCAAGTAGGAGGAGGGACAGGTTGCACTGAGCACAGACTGCAATGACAGTAGAACATAGGGCATCTGTAAAGCAAAACCAGGTGAAGTTGCTTACGTTGAAGTCAATCTGGACCTTGCCAGCAAATCCGCTGTCACCATGCTNGTGATTGTGAGCGAGCCGCTTTACGTGTATTGTTCCTATGTGACATGGTCACTGTACTGCAGGCAGAGCACTCCTGGACTGCAATTCGTACACCATCCGCGCTGGAGACACCCTGTCGAAGCTGGCAACGACGTGCGGTGTTACGGTGAAGGACCTCCTGAGCCTGAACTCAAACATTTCCAACCCAAACCTTATCAGAACTGGTGCAAACTTGTGTCTGCCGGCAAGCTGCAAGCCGTGATGCAGGTCCTGAAGGTACTTTGTGGTCTCTGGTCTGAAGACTGCCCGATGCTGTCATGATTGTTGGCTGAGTTATTCCCTAGGGAGTGCAAGATTGATTTCTGCCCCACACTTACTTCTCAAGCTGCCAGAGCATGCCTGCAGTTGTCAGTGCTGCTGTTGGTCTGTTTGACTGTGACNCGCGATGCCCCTGCTCTGTCCCTTCAAGTTGCCTTGCTGCCCTTGGACCTACATCAATACATGGTTGGTAGTTGGAACTACTTTGAATGCTGGGGGTCAAGTCACTGCATAAGCAGTCCAAACACAACTGTTTCTCATTGATGTTTGGCCGAGCAGCTATGAGGGTGCATCAGCGCAACAGCGCGGACTCATTGACTTGCAAAGCGTGCGTAGCATGTAAGGGTGTAGCCAAAAAGCACAAGCCACGTCAAGCATGCTTGATTGGCATCACACCCGAGCTGTCAATGCTTCCAAGCCAGCAAGGGGGTTTTTGGCCAAAACACAACGAAGCACATGCCTCAGCAGCAGCATACCTAATCAACAGCAGTAACTCATATGAGAGATCTACCTTTGAGGATGACCCCGCCGCAGTGATGGAGGGGTCTGCATGGCCACCTGCCAGACTTCCTGCGGCATGAGGGCCTGCAGCTTGTTCTGCAGTTGCAGCTCCTGTGGGCACAGCAGGCTTGCTTGCAGTACCCAATGACACCTCAGGAACAGGAGGATTGGCAGCCCCAGACAAAGNCAGCGCAATTGTGTTATGCTGTGTCCGTTTCCAAAGCGACATGGGAGTCAAGTTGAGCACATCTGCAGCTGTGGTTGATATGATACTTTCATCAAATGTCAGATACATCAGCTTGGGCCACTTACCAACAGCTAACATCCTGACACCAACACCTGAGNACTGTGCTCAATGCCTTCCCTACACCTAAACCCCTGCAGATGGCAAGTCCAGTCACAGTAAGCGTATGTGCAAAGCAGACTGCTGCAACTGTGGACCTGGCAGAAAACACACCCTTCCCATCATCGCGAGCATTAGGCTGCATGTTGCCATAACTTAAGCTTACACTTAGGCCAAGTGCTGAGTAAACATATGCCCTGTCAATTGACAAAACCCACAGAAAACCAGTATACGTTCAGTGCAAAGTTTGGCAGTGGCAAGCACATGNGTCAACAAGGTTGCGTGGCACATGCCCTATAATGCACCCAATGGCATGTCACAACTTTGCATTTTGATGACGTGATGCTCAGCAGGTGGCAGTGTTTGATTCTTGCATCACTTGCAGACCACTTGCCAGTGCAGCTTTGACTGATCCCTGCTGCTTGTACTATCTGCAGACATGTCCCGGCAGTGACATCACAGGGGACAGCCGCCGCCGCCAGCTGCTGAGCGCTGACAGCAGTGATGCTGCTGTGCGCGCTGAGCNGTTTTGCTGCATGATTGCCACACGCACATATATATATGCATATCCTGCAAGGTAAGCATTCTTGCACAACAGCAATAACGGATGGAAACATAGTGACCCACATTTGGCTTCCGCGGTGCCCTGGCGCCTGCGGTCCTTGGGCCTAGGCGAGTCGTTGGGGTTGTCGATGGTTGCATCCTCTTGACGACCAATGCCCTTGTCATCGAACCCACCGGTTGTGTTGGGGCCTGTGAAGCTGTCGAGAGCCTTCCTCTGTTCCTGGCCGCCCTGACGTACACAAAAACATCAAGCGCTGCCCCAGGCTTTCAGTGTGCACAGTGTTGATGCAGACTGCCATGCGTTCACTGCGAACCTGTGGGCCGAAGAATTTGCCTTTAAGCTGCTCCACGGGTCCAGAAGACTCACAGAGACTGCTGATCAGGTTAACATTGGCAAATGCAGGTTGTGCCTGCGGAGGTAGGGAGGTCACAGGCAGGTCGCTGAAATACTGTCATCGGGCATATTATGGAACAAGGGCGGTTTACCAAGAGCAAGGCTGCAGCTGAACCAGCCGTCAGAAGCTGCTGCACAGCGGATGGAGCAGCGCGAACTACTGCTTTTTTCTCGCAGGAAGCGACAGCTGTGAAAGGCCTTCTGGCAGGTCGACGAGAGACGGGAGTAGAAGCTGCAAATCCAGCGACGCTCTGGACGTTTGTCAAGCTTTGTGTCAACACCATGATGCTACTCGCTTGCGTATGTCGGAAAGCTGTCGTTTGAACAGCCTCGTGATAAGATAACAATGGAACCGGACAGGCATGCAAAAGTTCTGGGATCACGATTCATCGTGGCCTTACACGTAACGGGGTTAGATCCCTCTTAGTCAATGATCGTCGCCTGCCGTGCCGGCGCCAATCGTGCATGCTGTGCATGATATGACTACTTTNACTCCATTGATCAGCTGTCTCACCTTACAGCCTGGCACCTGGGGTTCTAATGCACCTACAGCAACACGAACTGCAATAAGTGCCTCACTGCACATGCCGCCAGTAATGACACCGTTACAGCATACACCCTACCATACTTCTGCAGCCAGCTTGCAGCAGCCAACAGTCATGCAAGTCAGCAATGATCACCACAGCGATAGCAGGATAGCACAGGATTTGCCTTGCCAGCAGCTGGAACAACAACTGCATCTAAGCCCTGCTGAGCGGCAGGATCACCTGGAGCAACTGCATGAAGCAGGAGCAAGCTTGCAACAACAGGAGTGTAAACTGGCCAAGTTGCTTGAGAAACAGGCTGCTGCGGAGGGGCAGCAGAGGAAGCTGCAGCAGGTNACATGTGTTGTTTATACCATTTTCACCCTAACGGAATGGTGCATGTAGTGCTTAGTCACTCTGCAAATGCTGCGTTGCACATGTCATGCATGGGTTTGACATGGGCCCAAGAACAGTGTATGACTGATGAAAGGCAGGCATACAAAACACCCATGTAGCGACAGTGGCCATTGTCAGCAAAACAACAGCAGTAGTGGCGACAGCATCATTAGCGACAATTGGGACCAGGCCTGTTGCCAAGTGGGTAATCAGATGCCTGAGACTTTATAAGCAATGTGCAGTGGCAGGTAAAGCTTTTGGCACTTGATGCCTGATTGTAGCTCACCGCCATGTACTCAAGGATCATCATTGTGTCATGTGGTTGCAAGCAAGCTCCGCAGAACTGGACAATGTTACGGTCAAAGCTCACGCTCCTCAGAAGCTTGATTTCCTGCACAGTCTCATCACTCAGCACCTGCCAAAGCAGTGCCAAGCCNGCAAAGTCTGCAGTGCAGCAGCACAGGCAGTTCAGTTGTGCCAACTTGGCTGCAGTATTCAGCTGGATTATTAGCAATTCCTGACCGAGTCATCAATTGCCTTGGCAAGGTATTCAGACTTTGCCTTGTTCAGGCCTGCTAGGGAGATGCGCCCGTCCTTTGTCATATATACATGATGCTTGTTGGTCATGTTCTCTACCTGCATGGCACCACAGCAAGTCATGATAAGNCCTGTCCTGCACACTTGGCAGGTATGAGGAAACTCCTGAAGGTGGCCTGAAGCCCCAAGCACCCGAAGTAGTCATGTTCACAGGGGAGAAGAACAACACCATAGGTCCTGGACAGTATAATCCCACCAGTGCGGCAGTTCAAGCAGAACCAAAAGCTGCCACTTTTGGCAAAGGAGGAGAGATTGATAGAACAGCCTTCCTGCTAGGCAACACTACAGCCCCTGGTGAGGCTGAGCATGCTGTTATACTGTGGTGATGCACGTGGTTACGTGTGTGTGTGCCTGTCCCCTCTTCATTAGAGGCGTCACTAGTGCTGCTGCTTCTTATGAGGCTGTGCTGCTCCAGATGTACGGCCGAGGGTTTGCTTAAAGCACATTGCTTGCATGCTAAGTGCTTACGCAGTCACTGCCACCCTTGCACTTCACTGGATGTCAGGTGCGCATACTCGCTCCATTGCTTCGTTGTACTGCTTACTGCAATCTGCTGCGTGTTACAGACTGTTGATCATGTTGTCGGATGACACGCAAGCAAGACTGTTTCGTGAGAAAGGCTGGCTATGCAGGCCCAGGAGCTTATACACCCCTGATACTTGAGAGCAGCCACAAAAAGCATCGAACGCCTGACATGCTGAACCCCAGCGCTGTAGGAGCCATCGCTGCTCTTCAGGCCAAGCTCAGGTCGACGCGACGCGCGGCCACTGGGGAAGCTCACCTGGTCGACGAGGTTCTTCGAGCCACCCTTAAGTTCGGAGCAGTCCAGGCGGGTTTTGCACAATGCTGCTCAACTTATTCATTGCACCTATGCAATCAAAATAGTCGGGTTCTGGCTTGCGCTGATGGCATCTATGGCATGTCACGTGAGATGTGTTTGACTGCAGTGGCATGCAGACAACATCTGTTCGCAAGGTATAATTTGACCACCTGGTGGCAAATGATCTGTCACAATAGTTGGAAAACCTGCAAGAAATGTTGATCACGTTGTCATACCTTTGAACTTTGTTCGCCAAATACTTTTGAGGTCCTGCATCAGTACACCACAGCGCTGTGCCTTTGACCAGGCATGCAGTACATGGATGTTCCTGCAAGGTTGTCATCCCTGCATGGCATGCTTAGTATGNGTAAGCATGCTGCAGACATACTGCAATGCTGGTAAAGGTGTCAGGATGATGTGCAAATACATCTTTGCAATGACCAAACGTGCTGCAGGCTTACCCAAATTTGGAGAAGTAGTCCCGCACATCATTCTCTGTGGTGCCTCGCACCAGCTTGCCAACAAAGATGCGAGGTCCAGCTTCCCTTGCGGTGCTGCTTGAATGGCTGCTGCCCAAGCTGTCACCGGCTTTCTCTTGGAACTCTGCCACTAGACTTGGTGAAGGCGGAACTGAAAGAGAAGGGCTGCCTGGTGTCAGCAAGCTTGGCAGGTAGGCACCAGACAGATCTACAGCAGCGATTGCTTGCTTGACCAATCCTGTTTGTAAGTTGACACTAGGCATGCATGCAGAGGGGACTACATGCAGGAAACCCGCAACCTGTACACACGCATGCTACACACGTCTTCTGTATGTGGCATCAGGTGCTCCTGCGCACAATGCAGGAATGCATGTACTCGTTGCAAAAGGGCTGGACAAGCGTTGTGTGTATGAAGGCAAGGCAACCAGGGCAAGCTGGACAGATCATGCTTGCGATCTGCCTTGGTGATAGTAGATACTGTGCTTTGTCATCGGACTGATGAAGAGTTTGTGCATAGTTCACACAGACAGAAAGCTGATCAGAAATTGTCCCATACCTGATCCCAGCTGGTTTGTCTCTACAACATCGCCATTGCTGTGGTAGCCTGCAGGGAGCTGCCTTGCCTGTCCCAGATAGAGACTAGAGCTCCCGAGTGTGACCTGGTGAGCGNCCTTTCTCTGTTGCTTTGATCTTTGCGTTTTCTGCTTTCACGGCTTTGGCAACAGCCTCTGCAGTCTTCTTATCAGCTACCTTGATATACTTTTGTGCTGCCTTTAAAGCCTGCTCTTGCTCCTTGACTTGTTGCAGCAGAGCCTGTACCTGACTGTTTCCNAAACCAAACTACACCCCGAAGTGACAGCATGCAAGGACAGAAGTTGAAGCAAGCACTGCCTTCAATACAGGATTTGCAGATGCGTTTGTTGGGCCTTGTGTGAAGGTGGACACAGCAGAGGAACTGTGAGGAGACGGGGTACAGGCTGCAAGGAGGCTGCCAAGAGCTCTTCAGTAGGTACTTGCTGGATCCAGACGGAGGTTGCAAAGAGGTAGTGCGGCATTGAGAGACCGTAGTGTCTAGTCTCACAGGATTTCATAGCTCATAGGGAGCTCCTAGGGCTAGTAGAACGGTTGAGAGGGTACAAGAAGCTGGTAGAGAGATGAGGAGGGTATGAAGAGCTGACAGGCAAGCTTACAGCAGGGATGGCGGGAGTGCTGGGATGGGGTCGAAGCCATGCACAACCCGAAGGGAGGTTCCCACAAGCGCATTGAAGGCCTTCCCANCGCTGCACGCGATTGGATGGGACACCATTTTGCCATGCAACGCTTGTCAAATGTGGCTCTGCAAACTCCACCTGCAAAACGGTGTGAGAAGGTCAGACCCAGAAGTACTGAGAGGCATAGGGGAATGTGNGCATTAATTGATGCACCCATACGAACCTAAACAGGTAGCATCATGAAGGTGTGGTGACCTTGCTGTAGATGTTACAAGTCATATAGGAGGCTGTTGCAGGTGAGGAATAAATGCCGATCCGCAGCAATGTCTTTAAGCTACCTCATTTGTTGACAGCCCAGAGCCAGTCGGTATGTGAAGCAGTCTACGTATAGTGCTAGATCTTGTCCCGCACAGCATCTTGAACAGGCTATAAAGAGTTGCAGTAGAGCCTTGTACTACAGTGATGTTTACGTTACCATGGGGCGTTGCCCACCTCACGTCAACACCTCACCAGCGTTCCAGACTGATATGATTAGGACAGGACCNCAAGCATTATCTACCTGCTGTCTGACTCGCGTGTTGCGACTGAGTCTGGGGCCTGTACAGGGCACATGATGAAGAGACGTGATACTGCTGTGAGGAAGGTGTGCGAGGATTTGCAGAGCAAGGCAGTTCCAGGTAAGCAAGCTGAGTATGCCACAAGAGCTGCTTGTGTGATCCAGAACAGCAGCACTTCTGCCTTTGAACACGCATTCAAGGTTGCAGCATAGGAATGCAGTACCAGCGNTATGAGACTCTCTGCGTGTAGCAAACGGCGGCCCTGTGCGCCTCTGGACTGGGGCTGTGCAGCATCGTTGCAAGGCCTCTTTGTCAGTACAAAGCTGCTGTTGTCAGTGTATGGCAAAAAATGATCACTGGTCTCAAACCTGGGTCTTGCTTCTGCATTCATGTTACAATTGACAGTCTTACCCGCTGCCTGTTTAGTTTACTGCTGCATCCATGTCACAAGTGACAATCTTGCCCATTGTTGTCAAGTCACTGACCTGCGCTGTCAAGTCAAAGGATGGCTTACAGGCTAGCTGTGGGGCTGCATGACATTTGTGACCAGCTCTGCTGTGTAGGTGGTGTCCCATCAAAGAAGGCCCGTACATGCTCCGAAATGAGGAGGCTGACCTGAAAATGGCTGCAGATGACCCAAACAGACTCAATCCCAACATCATGCCAGTGGGTACCGTCAGAGAGTTTCTGGTAAGCTGACACTGCTGGTAGCCGCATCCGCTTCTCAATGTAGCACAAATTGCCCTGCAGTTGTCCAATGCATGTCTTATAATAATAACAATAATAATTTACAGGTGNCATTTTTGATGTGATGTGCTCCAGAACGTCATCATATAGACGAAGATAATCAATCTTATCACTGTACTTACAGCCTTTCAAAATAACAACAGAGATGATTAATATTAGTTTCAGCACCATGCTGAGAGCCTTCCAAAGGATGTACATCACACTAACATGGCAGGACTGTACATGCATAGGTGCCAAAAGCAGCTGCGTTTCAGAGGCAATGTGTTACAAGCATGTCAGGCCATACCATGTAGCTCGCAGGAGGGAAACGGTGAATCATGGGATAGGCAACCTTCACAAGAGACTGTCTTAATCGACCAGTAGGGGCAGCGCAAGCATGTCTATAAGTTCAGCAGGCTCTACACAAGGCTCAAATATAATACAAACTCACCTAACTCAGCAAAGCTCACATGTACTGGTGAAAAAATGCAGTACGCCACACACCCTTGTCTGTCACATCTCATACACACATACTCGATNGCCCACGTGTCAAGCGAATGTATGTTTCTGCTGTGCAGTCAAAACTGCTTGCATTGTCAAGTTCATGCTCAGCATGTTGTTGCAGGTGTTGATGCACATGCTGTCTTTAAAGTCTGATGCTGTGTACGACGATCGACATTCCTTGGATGCATGCACACATGGGCTGCTCAGCTAGTCACCAGCAGCAGAACCTCTCACTACTGTCGAGTCAATGGGCACAGAGATTGCCTAGAGCAGTAAGCCGAGAGTTGCGCCTTGTCATATGACCATGTCCACACTTGCCTGCTACTNAAGCTCGCACAGGATTGAAGACCATTGAAGGCACAACACAATGATGTCTCATGCCAATTTGTGCCGTCGCAAGACCTGATGATGTGACTTGCAATGCACAGGCAGGAGGCTAGTGACCGGCAGCCACGACAAATTCATGATGCTGGCTGACATCCATGGCCATGTGCAGCGCACTTGGANGGGGGATAGTCAGGGTTACGCAGCCCCACAGAGTCAACGGCCCCCCAAACGCAACGTATCTGGCTTGGGTCAAAGACTTAGGGAGTCCTTCAAAGGTCAGAGCGAGATGTCAGCTCCTGCGCCTTCAAGACCGCCACTCACTGGACATCCCTCACCCCCTAAGAGCGCGATGAAGAAGTCAGCAGGTGACTGGTCTTNCATACTTCACAAAGCGCTTCAATGCCTGCTCAGAGGACATACATGCCTCCCGCAGGTCCTCTGTCAGCTGTGCCCAGAAGACCCCCAGCACCACCCTTGGTCCGTCCACCACCAAGTCAAAATGCAGCTTCAACCAACTCAGATAACATCATAGCAACACTGTTGGGTGTTGCAACTCTGCCACAAGGTTCAGGTAGCCGTAAGGCACAAGACCGTGATACAAAACAGCCACAAGGGCAAGGGCAAGGCCCAGGCCAGCATCAGTATAATGAGCCCCTAAGCAGATCTCAAGGCCAGCATGAAGGTGGATCACCAACAAGACAAGCACAGGCAAGGCTTCCAGCTGTCATTCAGCTTCTTCTTCCTGACAAAGCTTCTATGCTTCTGTGTGAGTGTTGAGTCAAATTACAACAGTCTGTACTAAATGCCACTTATGCTGCAACATCAATAGTGCACTTCACTTCACACCCTGTGGCAGTGGCTGCACAGTGTCTGCAAGGGTGACCAAANGGCAAGCTCATTCACTACATGCCTGCCCTACTTGATGCCACTGGCATGCAAGCAACCGCTCTGATCAAGGTATAGGCTGCTCTGCAGTGCTCTGCTGCTGGTGTCTTGACTTGACTAGCTGCAAATCTAGTAGACTGGCAGTTCTAGCGCTATGAGCAGTTCATGTTCTGCTCTTAAAAGTCCTAGGCAGTCAAGAGTGGCATGGCATCATCTGCATTGCCNTTTGCCAATGGGGTCACTCTTAGCAAGTCCAGTCATGTGGACATCACATCAGTTCACACAGGTGGGTACAAGCACAACAAGTGTTGCCAACATCGTCGAGCTACACGGTGGGTTCAGCTTGCATATCAAGCATCACAGTCAGCAAAAATGGCATGCATTTGTGGCATGGCATACAAGATTGGGGCAAGCCAGCACCAAGACCAGCGTGTCTGAACATGGATTGGCTACTGGTTGCACAAACTACACATGGGAGTGACTTGTAAACACTGGGCAACATTCACTTCGAGTGGAATATATACTGTCCACATACCTACAGATGGCAAAGAGGCTGTCAGAAAGCAGCGGAAGGCAAACAATGCAAAGGCTTGTATCACGCAGTTGGCCATGTGTTGATGACTATCAAGCATACGGACTGGTGTCTTGAGACTCAGCTGTCTATCCTGATGCCTTTATGACAGGCATTGCTACAGGCAAACTTGTTGCATATGGTTGATGGCAATATGTAGACTGCAGTGTGTCATTGCAGGTTTGACATGNCACACCCTACATGTACACGCCCTCAACGGCCACGGCGCTGCAATTCACATTGCAATGCTGATCAGTCNCAGCAGTCTTTTACCAGTATGCATGTGCATGTCAAATTGAGACAGTGCTGTGACTGCTGTCTTCAAANCAGGTGCGGCATATCCAAGCAGATCCACTGGCGCTTTCTTACTGGTTGGCATCCAATCTGCCCTTGGAAGATGACACACGACAGCGCCTCCTTGAAGCACCAACTGTTGTGGAAAGGTACAATATTGTCTCATACAGCAGATAGCCTTTTCTCGCTTCCCCACTGTGGGCTGCATTTACCCGCACTAAGCAGCATGAACCCACTCTTCGCCAGTGCTACTGTCAGCTTACCATTCTTCATGTGCCGTAGTGCAGTTCTTTACAGCAACCAGCTAGAAGCCTGTTCATGTTTCTGCAGGTTGAAGAATGAAGTGGCGCTCATGCAAAGGATGACAGGGCTGCACTGCAGGTTCTGCATGACAGAGGTGAGNTTGGTGCACTGCAGAGTTCGCCAAACTGCCAGTAGCACTGCCAGGCGCATGTTCCACATTGTTCTGTGCACTGCTGGTATGCTGCATGCTGGACTCTGCTGCAGGAGGTTGCACATGTGCAGCAGAGCTGCCCTGCTGCTGCTGCTGGTGGTGTGNTGTACAAGTCCCCACCCTGTGCACAAGCAACAAACCTTCTGTGCCAGCAGCAGGCGGCTCATGTTGCGGACAGCAAGCATCACTATTGGTATGATGCCATTCTGCCGCAAGACTGCTGCACGCCTGTTTCTGTGCACAACTGACCAGTATGCAATTTGTACATGTCATGTAACATGCAGTTCGCAGAGACTCTGCCAGCAGGCTGCTCCAACATGGTGCATAGGTGCACCATGTTGTGAGTCATGCATGACAGCTTGCAAACAGCTCAATCTTCACTATATCAGTTTGTGGGGTGTTGCTGGCTGCAGTAAGTCTCCACCATATAAATTGATACAATAGCTTGGCAGCAAAGTNTTGTAGGGTGCTGCTGGGCAGCCTGTGCTGCAGGGGTGCCTTGCGAGTGCTGGGAAGCGTCCAAGGTGGTGTAGGTCAGTATGCCTGCCCTGGTTGCGCCTGCATGCAAAGCAGCAATGCTTCTCCGACCAAAGTGAACTCATACCCAATGGTGAAATGGTCAAAACACAACTACCCAAACAGGTAAGGTCAGTTCCTGTCAGGGGCATTGATCTATAGCACAAATGCTGAATGTCTTGCCTGTTGAACACCATTGTGGGTAGACGCATCTGGAAGATTTGTGACATGCTATTGGTCACTCAAGGCTGCAGTCATTCGTTTCCGGTTATACTTGCAGACAACAGGGAAGTCAACGAACACATGGCGCCACACAAAAGCTTCAGACGGTATTGACATGCATTGTGGCCTGCATACCAGNTGCTTGCATGCGCTACAAGGCTGCATGCGCTGCCTGATTGCATACGCTACAAGTTTGCATCTGGTGCAGGCTTGGGGTGGCGGCTGCTCCTTGCTCAACTCAGAAACTGGGCTGCCCCAGGACTGCACTGGCAACGGTCAAGTGCAGCTGCCATTTGGATCTCCAGAGTACTTGGTGCGTCATTGCTCACATTATGTCAGTGATGAAAGGTGACAAGAGCACTGCAGGCGGCACAAACGAAAAGCTTGGCTTGTCATGTCCAAGCTTGCCATGTGCACCTTTTTGTGGCACTGCTGCAGCTTGCCTACGTTGAATTTTGCCTTTTGATGTCAGTGGTATTGCATGCTCTGCGCCTGGCAGCTAAACCATTGAAGAATGAGAAAAAGGAAACCAGAGGAACAGACTACACCACTTGTGCAGTCTCAGCTATGTGCTGTGTAACATAGTTGACATGTCATGATTGATTTCTGCCTGCCGAACTGCCATGACACTGATGTGTTTGCTTTGTGTAATAGACTTGTTGCTGTCAGCCTATCTATTGCAATGATGCCCAGGGCCCGGTGTCAGTAACTTCTCACAGACAGACAGACAGGCAGACATAGCCNCTCCTTGCTCAACTCAGAAACTGGGCTGCCCCAGGACTGCACTGGCAACGGTCAAGTGCAGCTGCCATTTGGATCTCCAGAGTACTTGGTGCGTCATTGCTCACATTATGTCAGTGATGAAAGGTGACAAGAGCACTGCAGGCGGCACAAACGAAAAGCTTGGCTTGTCATGTCCAAGCTTGCCATGTGCACCTTTTTGTGGCACTGCTGCAGCTTGCCTACGTTGAATTTTGCCTTTTGATGTCAGTGGTATTGCATGCTCTGCGCCTGNGTGTGTCCGCAGCCCAAATGGCCATATGGAAGAAAGGATAAGACAGACCGGCTACCACCCTTCTTTGCAGTCAATGAGCCCTTGCCACTGCTGTTGGCAGCAATCATGGGATTGCAGCATGCCATGGCAATGACAGGAGGCATTGNGACATGCACACAGACTGATCCAGTTGTGTTACAACTCTGCAGGACCAAGGGTACTCATGGAACGATGCCTATGGCAAGTTCCTGGGAACCAACATGGTCTGCTCCTTTGCCACTACCATTGTGTCCTTCTTCCCCAAGAGCTGGCTGAGGCGCCTCTTCCCCACCTGGATTGCTGGCCTCACTGTCTTCTTNGCCCAGGCTCCAGACTGAGCCAGGCCAGCAAAGAACTTGCCCATGAAGCGGTAGTCCAGCCGCTCCCCGCAGTTGAACACCACACAATTCACTCCCAAAGCTTTGCCTAGGTCCTGTGCAACAGCAGTAACCATGTCGTCCATACGAATACAGGCTCAGGATATGAGGTCAGGACAGGTGGCACCCAGGACTCTCTGATAAGCTGCTGCAGTCAGCATCTCTGGCAAATGCACTGCTGCGGTGCAACTGCTCGACTAGGCTCGACTTCTTCGCTGGGAAAGGAGCTGTGTACCTCAAACAATGTATTGATGCTCGAGCTTCTCAGCCACGCTGACATGTGACACACCCTGCTTGAAGCACCATGGAGTGCTTGCAGGCTTGTCATGAATATGGTGCTGCTGCTGAGCAGACAATTCTGCATCATGATCCTGTGCTACTTACTGAGCAGGAACTCATGAGGGACCACATGCAGTGTGCGAACACAGCCTATGCAGTGCACAACCCATGCAGAGGGCGCTGACCTTGGTAGTCTCTGTCTTTCCTGTGCCTGCAGGTCCTGCTGGCGAGGCACCCAGCTTGAGGTGTAGCGCTGTTGTAAGTGTCATGTAGCAACGATCTGTCATAGGGGTCACCACCAAGCGGCCCTGTGCGCCCAGGTATTCGTAGCCATAGATGAACCTGTCCAAATCACAGGAGTGTCATGTTGCATGTGCGCATGGCAAGTTCAATGTGCAAGATCAGGCTAGTCTGTGGTCACTGAGCATATAGGCCCAGCCACAACATATCCCTGTCATTTGATGCTAACACAGTGCAATATTGGGTGTATGTACCCCTCAGGGTCCTGATACCAGCAACCAAACTTGGGCAATGGCGTATGCTTGCAAGCAACAGCTATGCCTGTATAGCCATGTANTCCAGGTTGATGTCTCTACCCTACAACACACATGACAAGGCTCACTACAGGATGCTGCAAATGTATAGCAGGCATGCTTGAATGCTGTGAAAGCCTGTGACAAGCCATGTGGGACTCATTGTGCAGCTTCACGCAACACATGTTTGACCAACAGTGCTGTCAGGCCTTGTAGTGCAGGCAGACCCTCAACAGCCATACCATCACTTGGCGCTCTCACACAACTGGTGATCAGCTGATATCACAGCGCAAGCAGCCAAGTTGGGTATGTGGCCCCGCTTTCAGCTGACATGGTATCAGTGCTCAGACTGCACCATGTCCAGCAAGGCCTTCACAGCAGGAGCGCCATTGCTATATGGTCACAATGTATTGACACACTGTGCAGCTTGAGCGGAAAAATGAAAGTCTCCTAACAAGTGCAGCCTTGTTGACAATCATGTGAAGAATGGGGTTCACGTGTCAGTGTGTAATGCCAGGACACGTACCGTTCTGCTTGAACAGAGGCGGTGTGAAGCTTACCCTTTAGGACAACAGCACAAACTGCTGGACACCTTGCATATCTTCCAACAGTTCAGATTGCTTAACACAGTAGTAAGCATGCAGGCAGCCACGAGTCAGCAGTGCTTCCATGGATAGCTCATACTGCTTCCATGGGTACCAGTATGAGTACCTGAGAGGTGTAAGCAACCAACGCAAAGCGTAGAGCGTCAGTGCCACATTCCTCTATGCCGTCTGGAAAGTCGTCTTCCTGTCCTGCTGTCGCTATCTTTATCTCTGCTGCTGACAGGTTGCCAGTTTTCAGGGTGTCATGCAACTCCTGCATCATACTAGATGCTCAGACAAGGCAATGTGACTCAAGACAGTGATGCTCAATGCTTTATAAACAGCACAAAATGATGAAGGGCTCGCAGACATTGCTTTCCGCAGGTCGTGAACATATGGCCTCGACCAAGCTGGCAGTGTTACAATGTTGACACTATGTTCTAGCTTTCAGGTGTATTGTATATGGCCATTTGATTGGGACATGGTGGCAACATGCAACAAATGCAATGGACCGGCAACAACCACCCCTGAATCTGACTCTGCAGCCAAGTTGCACAGTGTTCAGGGGTTGGCCATGCAGTCCCGTTCAGGTTGGTTATTCTCATTAACATTCTCATTATTATCCTGTTTCATAGCACTAGGCTGCATGAATTCATTGCACAACATGTGCACTGGCCGATTCTGTCGAAGTGTATGTGTGTCTGTATGCCCATCTGCACCATCCTGTTCAACGCTTGTCAGGACACCTCTGGATGAGTGGCTTAGTAAAAAAACCTGCTGACCTGCAGCGTGATGCCTTCAATCACGTGGAGAGGGTCAATGACGTTTCCTAGTGACTTAGACATCTTGCGCCCATGAGCATCTCGGACCATGGAATGCAGGTACACCTGCTTGAAAGGCACCTCGCCTGCAGGCATTGTACACTTGTCAGAGTGCTCACGAGTGACACTGTGACAGATGGGTGCTGTACACAAAGCACCATGTTCAGCACTTGCATGCTGCTCACAAAGTCACTCTTNAGGTGGGGCAGAGCTGCTGTCCTGACAGTAGTCGAATCCCAACCCTCTTTAGCAAAAACAGGGCAAGTAGACATGGTGCAGGAAATGCATCGTGTACCACATGCGTGCTGTCAATGCTTGCAGCAGCAAAATCAAAAGTTGTGCAGTTCCTGCAGGTAGTATGTCATGCTTGCAGCGCAGGCCTGAGCGTGACACAACAAGTGTGACAGTGCGGCACCATGCAGGATTGCTTGTCACGACACCATTGTCTGCACACTCACACTGAACTTAGGCAGTTGTGAGATCCTTACTGGTGTAGGACATTCCATACTGATGACTGCTGTGCTGCAGAGAGTCAAGCATCTCCATGGCAAACTGTATCAGCTTGCAAGATACATCATTGACCTTGTCATCAGAGGATGCCATCCATTTCTGAGTACTGAAGATTGTGACTGGTTCTTGAGGGAGCAGAGGTGACATGTAAGTGGAGAAAGCTTTTCTGTGGAGAGAAGCCTCCAGCTCAGCAGGCAGAGATTGCCGCTGCAATGAGTTCGCCAACTGTAGAACACTTGCAGCGATTGCTGGCTGTAGGCCTGTGTCAGCTTGTTCTGCAACACAGCATCACCAGTGACCAGCATGGTGCATCACAACAATACAAGTCTTATATGGGTAGATACATTGGCGGTTGCTGGTATACAAAGTATCTTGCAATGCCAGTAGCACTCAATAACTGGCAAGTGTGGCAAGTGAAAGGGCCTCTGCTGATAGGTTGCACACGAAAGGCATCAAAAGCTAACAACCTGACCTGCACACCCACCTAAGTTGCAATTGTGAGCTACGTGACAGGCGGAGAGAGGTTTGAAGGGCAAACATGATAAGTCCAGTACATGACAATGATTCAGACTGAATCAAGTGCGATGCTTACCCAGCAACAGCTTGAGAGCTGCAAAACTGTCCAGGACACACCGCTGCTTAGTGGTGTATGGAATGCAGTGTTGCGCAAGAGCATCATACGCAGGGGTCACACAGGACCATCCAAGCTCCTGAGCGGCCTTCACCATGTCCTTGGCTGTGGAAGGCTGATCAGGGCGTTGCTACATGGGTGTTCGCAAGGGCTATAGAGTCAGATAGCTGCATCTCTGTACTTGACAATTTTGCTTACTGACCTAATTGGCAAGACAGCACAGCAGGTTTCAAGCNAGACGCAACAAGAGAAGCATTGTATTAGGAACAAGGCCATGGCAAGGAACGTCACTGCATGCCTGCAGAATCAAGTCATTTTTGTGGATTGCAGCTGCAGCTGCATTTTGGTGGATTGCACCTGGAGCTGATTCACGTTGGCTATATGTCAATGGGTACCTGATGACTTCCCTAAGTTGTGCTAGCCTATGTAATTTTTCCAGCAGTAACAACAAGCTGGAGCCTCACGATGCTAAGGCATGAGGAGTATGGGCACGTAGATGCACCAAAAACCAACCTGCATTTCGCTCTGGTGCTCTTTTGCCTCAATGCTGCTGACTTGCATCCTGATGGTGGATCCTAGCTTGTCAAGCAAGGCTGGTATGAGCTGGCTGACGAGGGGAAGAGTGTCAGGTGAAGCGCTGCGCACAACATCGTTGATGGCTTCAAAGGCGTGCAGCTGTAGCCGTGCACCCTCCTGAACATCCATCTGCAGAGCTCTTTCACCCTGTGACAGCAGGAGACATACATGAGTCACAACTGAGGTTTGTGCGTAGCTTGTGCAGCAGCACACACCTGCAAGTTTGATCAACGTTCTGCAGTGTTCAGCTTGAAGGCTTCAGCATAAGGCGAACAAACAAGGCTATGCACANCGCTGATATGTTGCACACACTCTTGGCAAGCAGCAAGCCTTTGGCAATGGCCCAACCCTGCAAGAGCAGTCTTGGGCAATGCATAGGATTCCACTGCCACACTTGTCAAGTCACAATGATGCATTGTTGCCTGCACTCCTATGAGCATGCCATGCGTAAACAGCCGATGGCGGCCACAATCAAAATGACTAGATGTTCACTTTAGATTAATCAAGGTCTGGCTGAGCTGCAATTCGCAGCTATGCTGTTGTGGATTATGCCTGTCTGCACATGCAGCATTAGTCATGCAGAGTCACACCTCACTGCTCATCCACAGATGGGTCTGCTTGGCAAAGTATCGAACAAACATATCCCCGCTGCACAGCACACATGCAGGATTGTGCTTGATTCCCTGCATTTTTGGTCTTGCACACAGCTATAGCCCCGCAATTATCAAATGGGCACAATGTGCATCTGACTTGAGATCAGCATATAGTCTGTCAGTCAACATGTCTGTTGCAGTTCACGTACAGAGCTCTGTGGCGGCTGCAGGCGATCAAACAGGACTGAAATGCCTGCCAGCAGCATCAGCCATGAGCTTCTTCTCAGAAGGCCTTGCTCATAACAGCGTACTGAAAGAATACTGCCTCCGATACAGTTCTGTGGCAGCTGTGCACTTCCATGATGCAGTTGTGCAATCGAAGGCGGAGACATATCATTTGACAGCGGTGGCTAACATGGCAGTGCTGTGCAAGCTGGAGGCAGATGCTGCNAGAAGCCACCAATGCCTGGAGCAGGGGCTGTCAGGAAGATGGGGTCTGGACTTATCCTGTTTCTGTAGACTGCTGTTGCAGTCTCCAGGTCATATACAAACAGTAGTCCCAGCTTAGTAATGACATACACCAAACCGTACTTGTCGCTGATTTGCATAGCAACTGGGAAATCATCAGCAAACTCAGGGGGGAAGAACAGCTCAGCATTCCGCTTTAGAGGTGCTTGGCCTGCAACAGCAGATTTGTAAAGACGCCTCACCACGTTACCCTCATGTCTGATGTACGCTTGACAACAGCATTATACTGCATTCTCTGTCAATGTGCATTGCAACGTTTGCACTGCCTTTGGTAATCCCTGATGACAACGTGTTTGACAACAAGTGAAGCCAGGCTCTCATTGCCACCATAAATAACAGGTCCCAGACAATGTACAATGAGCCACCAGGCACAACTAGGCAGTTCTGTCACAGATGGCATAGCAGTAGCGCATGCTGACCTGCTGGAGCTCCCAGCTCAATCACATGAAGCTTTGACGTCAGCTGGCCATTGGAGAACGTCTTCTGAGCAAAGCTGATGACTATGCTTTCTACACCAGCACGCTGCACACAGCAGGTTAATATTGCGTTACACTGGAAAGAAGCAAGAGCACACAAAATGTGTACCTGGGTACTCCTCCCTGATCTTGGAGATAAGGAGAGTTCCCATACCAGAGCCTGTTCCTCCACCTAGGGAGTGGCAGACCTGGAAACCTGCAGGNTCACCTAGGGCCTCGCCATCTCCAGCACAGACACGCTCATCTTCACCAGCAACCACAACCTCACCATCGCCCTCACCTCAAGCACCGCCATCACCAACACAGACACGCTCACCCTCCACAGCAGGCACCAACANCGCGCTGCATAATCGACAGCTATGTTTTCGTTCACTGGCTTCAGCTCTGCTAGCCTGGGGCGAGATGCTGGCTGTTGGGTCATGGGCTGGGTCTTGACAACAAGCAAAAGCCTCTCAAATGCTAGGGCCTGCAGAGCCAGGACATGTGCTGCTGGGCAACCTTGCCTTTCGTGTATGTCTGAAACTTCTATGAGTGAGTGCAGCAGCGTCAATGCCCGTGCGGCTCAAGTTGCAATGCATAGCAATAGCCTGTCATGCACTGTCAAAGCCATTGCTCAGTCATTGCTCACAACAATGGCAAGTGATCACTGAGCGGCACTGGGCTTCCAAATGCACCATGTTCAACTCATCACCAAGCAGTACCACTTTGTGAAGGTGAGCATACTGCTTCTGTGGTTCCACCAACAGCTCACACAGCCTTTGAAATGTGAAAGGCGCTTCAGTGAAGGTGTCCAGGTACTCTTGTAGCCTTCTCTGCAGATCTGAGAGAGATGCTGCTGTTCTAGGATCCTTTTGCTGCAGTTCAGTTTCAACGACCTGCATTCACAAAATTTTTTGAAGTAAGCTTTGAGCTGTGCTGCATAATGGCTGACAAGTTGTGTGCAATGAAGCTCAGAAAGCATGACAGTTCAGCGTGTGTGTGTGGCTGTGCAGTATGCAGCAAGAGGAGTCCCAGCAGTGTTTGAGGAAGAGGGGCTGGCCCCAGGGGCAGGGCCCCCTCTCACCTCCTACCCCATCATACCTGTCCAGAACCCGCTCAACCCTTTTGCATATGGCGCCATTGGTGAGCACAGCTTTGCTTTGTCTGTCACGCTTCCACCCAAGTAGCTTCATGATGTGTGTGTCACCATCTGTGCCTGCCAAGGTATTACAGTTGTGTGTGTTGAGAGCTGGCTGCATGTTGTTGCAACATCATTGCTGCATGGCGACTGGCTATGTGCTTGCTGTCACTGCTAATAGCTGCATGCATGCATTGATGCACAGTTTTATGCTGGCTGCAGCAAATATGCAGATATTGACCCTGCAACTTGGCCAATTCATGCTTGTGCCTCTCATATACCTGAGTTGTGTACGCAGGTGACACATCCTCCTCATCAGGATACGAAGAGATTGAGGCAGTCCCCACAGCTCAAGGGCTGCGCTTTGGGGATCTGCCCAGCCCCAGTGGGTCTGAGTTTGGCAGTCCCCGAGCCTCAGTGCTCCCAGACTCACAAGCAGCATCCTTGAGTTGGCTCGGCCAGCCAGGCTCAACTCAGGAGGGCATGTCGGCACTTGCAGTAGTGCCTGCTGCTTCAGCTGGTGCAGTAGCTCGGGAAAGCATCCTGCCTGAGGAGACACTCCTACAAGGGCCTGAGGTCAGCATTGAGAATGACTCTGCAGGCATTTGATGCATGCTGGGGNATGCGACTGTGGCTGCAGACAATGGGCATCCAAAAGGCTACCACTACCACAAGTGGTGCAACCCGCGTGCTGCATCTGCTGCAGCCGCAACAACAGAAATGGCAATCAGCATAGGTCTGTCAACCAATGCACTGGCATCATGCAGTATGCTGCATTCATACTGCAGCACACCTGCATCAAGCAGTGCAGTGCAAATGCAGCATTCTACGCCATGAGGTGAGGCCTGTACCTGACGAGACTTGATCATCAGAAGGCCCTGGAACACCTTGGAAAGATCTCGCAGGTTGAAGGTGTAGTGGGCCTTGTCGGGTGTGGGCAGCAGATCTCGGCTAACTCGCAAGTACACCTCAATGCTGCACTCCACAATGGGACGCAGCAGAGCACGCTTGACATCCAACCCANACTGATGTTTACACCCACAGCATACTGCATCCATCTCAAACATGTAGCAGCCTTATTTGACCTGGTGACATCAGCTCAGCAGCAGCAGCAACTACTGCTTACAAACACAAGCACAGGACTGGCGTAATTTGCTTGCTCACAAGAAAGTTGAGCGCGTCTTGAACCTGTGTGTGCTGTGCATATAGGACAGCGGGTCTTTGGGCAGGTTGCAGGCTGCTTGGGATCTCATGTGCTAGCGGCTGGGGATCTGCTGGTCCCAGTGCCTCCTGAGATGTCCCTGGAGCAAGCAGCCACCATGCCAACAGTCTTCATGACAGCCCACCTGGCACTGCACCATGCAGTGCTATTGACAACAAGGAACACAGTGCTGGTTCACGCTGCAGCAGGTAAGCCCCTCACCCTTAACTTTCTTCTGTTACTTGTGTATTGTTATTGCTCACAACTTTGTCTCTCTCGTATGCACAGCTTGAATGATGATTTACGCCACAAATGCAATTAGCTTGTATGGCGCAATAGACTGCTGGTGGGCTGTGAAGCCAAAACTTACCCGAAGCTTGTGTCTTACATCTTGCTGCTACACTGCATCCATAAGCTGGATACTGCTAAGCCAGCTACATCCCGTTGAGTGCATGCTGCACTGAAATATTGTTGCAGAAAGATTGCTCAAGGTGCGCAGAGTATGCTGTCGCATACCTTTCCACATGGTCTGGCGCTGTTGGTATAGGTGGAGTTGGTCTGGCTGCACAGCAAGTGGCACACAGTCAAGGAGCCAACCTCGCTGCAACTGCTGGCAGCAGCAGCAAGCGCTCCCTCNTGTACATTGTGAGTAAATTGCGTTTAAAGGAGGCGGTAAGCTGAATGAAGTTTTGGTGGCTGTCTTGAGACACCAGGAAGCACTGCGTTTCTGAAGCTATGTCGCCCCAGAACTGCAGCCAGCATCAGCACACTTGCATGCTGTCTCACATCATCATCCAGTCCTGCTGTGTGCAGGCTGCACAAGAGACCTCCAGTCCAGTTCTGTTGCCTGAGCACAGGGACACTCAGCTAGAGCCGCTGTATGGGAAGCTCGGCCACTCTTGCAGACAAGCATCCAACAGCAGACCCAAACAAAATCAGTTGTCNCAATGACCTGCGTGGCACTCCAATGCTATCATACCTCGTCATGGTTGCAATGCGTGCGTGGCTGTACTTGTTACCCCACTTGCATGCCTGCGTTGTATCTTTACAGTCAGTACTGAGTGTCCAAAACACACAACAACAATGTTGACGATCCACTCGCTTACAGGATTGGGTGTTGGCTTCCCTTGTGGCTGGAAATGTTCTCCTGCTTCTCTTCCAGAGCAAACTGTTCCCTCGCAAAGGCAGCCAGCCCAGAGCAGGCAAGCTTGCCCAATATGCCTACGGCGTTTACGTAAGAGCACACGTCAAACGAGGAAGGTTCTGCACAGTACAAACACGAAACCAGATGGGTCAAGATGACAGTAAACAGCATCTGTCTACCCCAAAAGCTGGGTAGGTTTGCAAGCCTTACAAGCTTTGCAAATCACACTGTGAGTGGGGACGATGAATGGGACCCTGGCCAGCTCTGATAAGCAGCATGGCATATGCAGGAGAAGCGCTGTCCTACAAATCACCCTCACAGCTGTTTGCACACATACAGAGTGATGTTACCTTGAAGTACTGCGCCTGCACAACATGGCTGCGAATCCATGGCAGATAGGCTCCCCAGCCAAGCAGCCTCTGCACAATTCCACANGCCCAACACCATTATGCTGCTCACATTGAAATCTTGTTGCTCATGGCATATTGGTTGTTTTGCACACATGGCTATGGCATAACGCTGTGTGACATGTGCTGTGCACACTTGCAAATTCGTGGATGTATAATCAGCCATGTGACACCTCCTGCAGATCTTCGTGGGCAATCAGGCTTGACATTCTGTATGCACATGTGCCAGCCTGGGAATAATTTGTGGCATGTGCTTGTCATACCATGACGCTGAGAGAAGCTAACATATGACGATAACCCGCTGCACTTGTCTAGCGTCAGTATCCCTATATATATAGAGAGAGATGCACGTAAGTGCTTGAACTGCCTGGATATGAATGTAACGCCACCATCAGTGAAAGATTGACCTTGCCTGCTGCAAGCAAACAGGCGTCCTGCAGCTGCAGCCATGCACTAAGCAAACACTGACAGCTCGGACGTGTACCTACAGATATCGCTAAAAAAACATTGACAGCACTGCTGAGCATACCATGGCAACTTAAGCCATCATAACATGCGGTCAGGAAGCTCGTGCCTGTAAGAGACCTTTTTGCGAATATTGTTTCACCCAATGCAGTCTCACCATCATCTATACACATATGTTAGGATCAATTGCAGGTACAAGCAACTTGACCTGCGCAATATGTTTTGTGCCAATTGCAGCTACCTGTGTGTCTGACTACAGTGAAGCGGTACCAATGTAGGTCGTCTGCTGATCCATCAATGAGAATGCACAAATTCACAGCCACGGTCACGGCCAGCTTGCAAAAACAGGGGTACGCTAGCTAGAGTCGACACCTTGTGAACTCATGAACTACCTCATATAATCTGGTGCCCTGGATTACGTATGATTGGTCTAGTACTGCTCATGGTGGACAGCAAGCCCTGATTGTGTGCTGTCAGCACATCATACTTGCAGCTATCAGTCGTGCTTTGTACCAGGTCCGCAGCCTGGGGTTCAATGTTATTCGGCACGCAGCTTTTCAGGACCTTCACATTCCGATGGACTTCCGTGCAGATCCGACTGTGCAGGGCCCACAGTGTCTGCTCTGCCCTGATCCTCAGTGAGGTCCTGTGCATTTCCGTCTGCTGAGCCTGTGCCAGGATCAGGAGCCTCCATGCTGTCTTCAAAGCCAGCTTGGTGAGGTAAAACTGGCGGTACACTCAACACATACCCATGAGCATCACTGTCCGCTGCTGTGTCCGTCGCCTTGTCTGTGTGAGGCAGCTCTGCTCTTGCGCCTTGAGCATCGGTGGTTGGTCCGAGCACGTGTGTGTCTGCATGCTCTGCTGTGTCTACGACTGCTTCACTGCCAGAGTCCTGAACATCACCCATGCTGGGTGCTAGAGCAGAGTCTTGTGAGACTGCTTTCACTTTGGCAGATGCAGTCTCCGAGTCTGATGATACCAGAGATGAAGACGCTGTTGCTGTGGCCAATGCTGCTGACGGTGCCAGTGCTGCTGCGGCAGATGATGGCAGTTGTGCAGATGCCGGTCCATGCAATGCTGCGGCTACTATAGGTGCTGCTGCTGCTGTGTCTGCTGCTNAGCTGTGTCAGCTGTTGCTTGGTTCAAGGGTTGCACAGATGCTATCACGGCCACAGAGGAGTCTTGCAACAAAACACGTAATTGCTGGCCTGTGTCTTGCGTGACCATTGCAGCAAGTATGTGCAGATCTGCAGCTGCATGGTCGCAACCCATGGCAAACGCTGGCTCCTGACTGATGTTATTCACTACAACCACAGCCTTAGCTCCAGCCTGCTGCGCATGGCGTGCCTTGTCAGCAAAACTGCAATTACCTCTATCCGGTCTTTGATGCCATTGGCGATGGATGGGCGCTGTTTCAGATGTTGGCCCTCGTCAGCAGGGGGAGTGTAGGGGCACTGCACCAGGTGCACCACAGGGGCCCCGTCAGGCAACATGTCAAGCAGCTCTGGAACCACTTCCATGCTGATGACGGGCATGAGCTCGCCAGCTTCCTGTACAATACCCTCAGGCCGAGACTTTGCCCCTGGGAACGCTGAGCTTCTGCTACGAGAGTGCCCCTTCTGGGCATTAGGTGGGGTCCGCTCAGATGATGTTGCACTCGGCTGGTGTAGTGCCCTGTTCGACGCAGTCTTGTGCAAGGCTGCTCGGGCACGTTCCCTGTCTCTGGCAGCCTCCTTGGGGTCTGTCAGGTTGCGGTGACTGATGCTTTGGCGCAGCCCTGTGGCTGAAGTGTCCTTGAGCCTGCTGCTGGACCTGGGCGCCTTTCTAGGCAACATACCATCTGGCAGCCTACCTCTCAGGCCTGAGTCGCTAGGTGGATTGTCTGCCAGCTGAGTCTTTTCAAAACCGCTGGAGGAGCTGCTTTTGGCTTCCTCACTCAGGTGGTTGTTCATGATCTGACTGTAGGCCAGCCTCAGATCGCTGANACACTAGCTCACTGTGGTTGCAGGGCATCATGGGCACAATCCCATGGAATGCATTGGTCTTCCTCACCCTCTACATGCAGACTGTACACTTTCTGTTTGCCTGACACCATGGCTGCAGCCTATATGCCTATATACAACTTGTCCTTACCTGACAAACAACATTGCTGCAGGGAGAGCCGTGGGTCCGCATTGTAATCATTGGTCAGTCCTTCATGTTACATCAGATCCGTAAAATGGTGGGCATGGCTGTGGCCATCATGCGAGGGGACGCCCCCCTGTCGTGCATCAAGGTGGCCTTCCAGCCCAACAGGTTGCTGCCCACGCCTATGGCCCCTGATGTCGGACTGTTCCTGGATGAGTGCTACTATGAGGCTTACAACAAAAGGTCTGGGTTCAAAGCTTGAGTCTGCAAGTGCTCATGATGAATTTGTGATGTCAGCAACAGTGTGCCGTCTATCTGGAGGTGTCTGTCATCAAAAACGCCAGTCAGGTTGAGGACCCTGCAGTCTCTGCTGTTTGACTTATGCGTTTGGCACGTAGGCAGTCTGTCTTTGCTCCAGGCGGGGCACTACTTTTTCTGTGTGTATGACTTGGCACTGCTCAATGTGTGCATGTTTGNTGACACCTTGAGGACTGTGCACTGCAGACACAAGAGAATTTCCACTAGTACTAGAACAAAATATATCAAAATCAGCGAGACAAGACGAAGCATCATTAGCCACAGCCTGGTGGCAATGCATGATGGATGCAGCACCTCCAAGGCTCTGCTGCAAACCGCTTGGCATTCTGTAACACAAGCTATGCGGGCATTATCAGCCTTCACAACCTGGGCAGCCAGGTTGTCACGGTTGTGAGCCACATGCACACGCTGCACATCAGAAGAAGAAGACTACAGGTTTTGAGACCATGACTCACCCTCCTGCATTTGGCTGCTGAACATTCTGAGGAAGACAGGGCTGGCAGCCGCCAGCACTGCACGATGCGCATGCAGCATCTTGCCCTGAACCACAAGCGTGGCGTCTGTGAAGAGCTGCTGCTCATACATGCTGCGCATGGCACAGCCCAGCTGTGGCATTCAATAACACAGCAGAGCAGCAGAGCACTAACATTATGGCGCAGTGTTGCACAGCATGCAACAGGCACAGCTTGGCTTAGCCTGGCAAGTTGTGGCGTAGTATCATGTGGCATGGCACAGCATGGCTGACTATCATGNTGTCTTCACCTGATGCAGATGTTGCATGTCGTTGTCTACAAGAGTCAGCTTGCGCAGCTGTGGGAGAGCTGCCAGCGACTGCACTGCTGCGGCAATTGTGCTCCAATGCATTCCAGTGAGAGTCACTTCCTGCAACTCAGCCAACAACAACATCAACAGGGGATTCATATCATCAGCCACAAATTGGCGCCGCATCTGGCAGGTCTGCAGCCACATTTTGAATNTCAAGTACTTTACCATATCAACTTTCTCTCCTGCAGAGTGAGGGCAGTGGACACAGATAACAGTCAGACAGAGTGCAGCTTGCCAAATTGAAAGCGGAGCAGAGAGAAGATCAAGGACAAGAATCTGAAGACAGCATCACCTGCGGCTGGACGTAGCAGTACAAGCTGCTGCTGCTGCTGTTCCTCTTCCCTCAGCTGCTGTTTCTCTTCCCTCAGCTGCTGAAGACGTTCTTCCCTCAGATGCTGAAGAGTTTTACTGCAGGAAAGAAGAACGGCAGAAACTCTTTTACAATCAGCTGTTGCTTTATCATACTCTATATGAGCCTTTTGTACTTCAGCTGCAGCATCAGCAGTCTTTCCCTNGCAGGGCCCGGCCAATGCCACAAGCTGGCCAGACCACAAATGTGTCGCAGTTGCTGTTGCACCAGATTTGACAGCAAGAGGCTGAAGCAGATGCCTTGTGCTGCTTCGAAAGGTGCTTCATGCCTGCCCTGGACTTTGAAACCTTGCATGCCTTTGCTTCTCTGTTGCAGCAGCGTATAATTTTAATGCACATTGGCAATAAACCCAGCCAGTACACGTGTAGCACAGCCCAACCAAGTATCGTTTCAACAACATCTGCTACTGCCATGTCCACAAAAAGCATTCACAGCCCTTGAACAAGCCTGGTCGCGGGACCTGATTGGAAGGCTGCCGCAGCATGGCAAGTATGAAGACAGGAACCGTTGATAAATGGTGGGTTCAGGACGATGCTGTGTCCTGTCACTAGAGCAAAGGCAGCTATGCCAACTGCTACACGTTTGAAGCAAGGGGGCCTACCCATCTCGGTGTCTTGACCGGGTGCAACAAAGGGCGGTGGGTGCTCTTGATGCATGGCATGCGCCAGGCTGACCAGCAGCTCGTAGGCAGCAGCACGAGTCTTCTGATTCACCTCTTTCACACAAAGGATGATCTCACTCACCATGCTGGCCACCACCTGCAGGCAACTGCCAAGCTCATGCTTGGCTGCATGCTTGTGCTAGCTGCATTTTGCTAATCAGCCTGGTACATTTGGCTTCTTATGTCTAACGTGCAGGCTGCACATTCACCTATGTGATTGCATGCATAGCATATGATGCAGCAGCAAATGGCCAACAGCCGNAGCAGGTCAGCTGCATAGGACACTCTGATACTGAGTTGGGGCTAAAGCATGTGCATGACGTACCTGTGCGGCCTGTCATAATCTNCAGCAGGGTGTTCTAGATGCATGGTTCAGCCCTCAGCAGGTCTGCACCTTGCCGAAACTGCTGCAGTACTTTGTGTGAGACTTGCAAAAGTGTGTGTGCATGCAATTTTGGCAGCAGTAAACAGCTGAGACAGGCTAGAGCATGACACACAGCAAGGGTCGATATTCACAGCTGCAACACTGAGCCAGTCATGCTGCACATGCCTGCATGCACAATACATTTGATGGACAATGTTGATCTGCCAGCCTGTAAGTCACAGCAATCAGACCACACAATACTGCAGTGTCACAGACAGTCTGTTTATGCATGCTGCTGAGAAGGGCCCCGCCAGCCAACTACGACTCAATCATGAAACATTCTGTTGTGATATGTGTGCAGNACCAGCTTACAATGCTACAATGGTATGCAAGCAGCGTTTGAACACTATCTAGGTTTGAGTGTTGTGCTTGTCACCAGTGTAGACACCTCTGTTGTGGCTGCGAGAAGACCCCCTTTGCTTGCAACAGCTCAGACATGCAAAGGTCTGTAGATACTCTTCAGGTCCTGTCACAAACAGAACAAGCCACTCCTATCGTCAAGTGTACTCAGTACAGCAGGCTGCAACAACGTTGTGGCTCAACCTGCTGCTTCGCACAATACTTGCCCAGGCTTGCAAGTGTGTCATTCTGTTGATTGCTGCAATGGCTCAACTGTGGTATTTGGGTGCAGTCGACCTACACAGGGGTGTATGCCAGAGGGGGGCCCAGCAGTGTGGAGCCCTCCAATGAGCTCAGCGCCCTGCTGGACCGCTCCCCTGCCAACATCAGAGGGGTCAAGTACAACGACTCCCCAGGTGTGTACTTTGCTGACCTCCTGATTGAAGTCCAAAGCATGTGCAGCCTCATCGTCAACTTCATCAGCAATCAGCACTTGACACATGCTGTGCATCAAGAGGCCAGAATAGGGCATTTGGGCAATTTACCCACATGTCCAGCCTGTACCTGTTGCTCTTGCCACGGGTCCCCCAGCATCAAAAGGTGCGTTGACTGGCATGTAGGGACATCATCGCTATCCCCAAATGCACACTCTCCTGTTGGTAGCAGCATGGCTGCCCATGGGACCCCTCCAAGCGGCAGCATGACAGCCAGGGGACCCCGCTCAGGCCCATCAGCCTTTGGCTATGGCAGCACACCCCCCTNCTCAAGCGCAGTTTGAGTTGGTATGTTTGTATACTGGCCAAATCTGGGTACATGCATGGCTACAGTGCTTGATACATTTCAGCACGCGGGGAGCCTACCAGGACTTCCTCCATGGGAGCTGCCTTTCCTATGCCTTATATCATGACATCCTGTATGCACTGGCATTGCAGCCTCTTCAGCGTCTGATTCAATGTCAATGGCCAAATTTACATGCCCACCATCACAACTCACGGCTGCTCCCTCGAGACTACCTGCAACATCCCAGCATGTCAACAAGCACTGTCATGACCACATATCAAAGTGCTTGGCCTGCTCTCATTTTGCATTCAAGATGCATGCACAACATGTCCGGGGTGATCGCATGCAGCAGTAAGTGCAGTGGTGCTCAGGCAATACAATGTTATGGCGAGTGTGCCAAGCATGGCACATGTCGAGTAAGCTGCCAAGAAATGCAAAACAAGACTCTTCACCTTCTGCACAGGCAAGCTCTTGAAATGCGCTGGCAGCCTGTTCCCTTGCAGAGGGCCTTTGCTGTACTCCCACATCAGCGGGCAGGAGGTTCTGGGCACATGCGGCCTGATGTGAGCTGCAGTTGTGCAGTGGTGCATGAGCCGGCCAATCCTCCTCCGCCCTGCATAGAGACATACTGATGTGGATATAGCTCTTGTCTGAGAATGCTGTTGGGTCATGCTCACCATACAACAGCCACATGCCATTTTTTTTGCATTGTGCAGCCAAGACATTACGCAAGTGTTGATAGTGCCATGCAAACCCCCTCTTTCTTGGTGAGGTTTTGAATGCCATGCCCCCATGCGCTACTAAGTTGCACTTCAGCACACTTGTACTACATTTTTGAAGCTGGGGTGAGTGTAGGGGACAGCGCTGGGGTCTTCAACTTGCAAACTACAAGCAGAGACACAGCATGGTTTCCACTACATCTCAAGGTCGGCACCTATGGGGTAATGTGGGTGCCTGTGAGTCATGACGCAAAGGGTCCCAGCCATCATTCAGGTCCAGGTCCTCGAAATCAATATCCAGCATGCTTGCTCGTTGGTCTGGCTCAGGGATCCGGTCGCTGCCTGCACATACATATACTATCAGTATACCAATATCACCCGTTTGATCCCTGATCAGTCGTTGCCTGTGTCTGCACAATGTGCTACAGCCTGTGCACGTCAATGCAGAATGCTTTGCCATACACACATGCCTTGTCAGCGAAGGCTGGCGCTACTCAATTAGCTAAGTCTTCACCAACCCTTATGTATCCAGAGATTTAGCATATACCACAGGTATGACACAATTTAGCAATGCTGTCAGGAGGACAACATCACCTGCTTCATATGCCAGTATAGCGTCTTCCTGTCTGGCTTTACGTGTCATGAGGTTGGTCCCAGGACACAGCAGACTGTGGCTGAACATGTCTTGATGCACCTTAGCACAAGTCAAAGCTGTTGCTACAGGTGCTTTGTGTGTCTGTGCTGTCCACTTTTCCTGCAAAAGACAGTTTATATTGCATTTGGGCTTGTAGCAGATGAGCTGCCATGTCAGGACAGTACATTAGCAGTCATGATGCCCATGCTGACTCCATACAGAGCAATTCAAGCACAGTAAACTGTCCTCTTGATAATGTGGCATGCTGGCAGTAGTAGTTCATCTGAACAAAGACACACACGTCGACAGGTGACCGGCAGCAAATGAGCATACCTTACAGGAAGGGTCAAATGGATCTGGAACAGGGTGCAGAAGGGTTTCCTTGTCAAAAACTGGTTTGTAGCATGCCTTTTGCCTCAGAGGGGGCCTGCATGTGCACCACAACTAGCATTGTGGTCTGGAAATGATCACAAACCATTCAACAATCAAAGTGCAATCTATCAACTGTGCTAGCCCTGCGCCACCAACCTAATGGTGTTGAGCAGCATGTGTCACATTACTATGGTCACAATGTGGCAGGCTGAGCGAGCAAACTGAAGTACTATAGTAGCAGCCGATACCTGAAGAGAGCACCATGCGCAATACGCTGCAGATTGCTGTTGCTGAAGTCTGGCAGTAGTCTCAACTCCTCCTTCCTTGTTGACCTTGCCTACACGCANCCTCTGAACCAAAGTGGATGACCTGGTTGCTTCACAATTGCATGGTGTCTTGAGCATGTACTCGAGTGCTGCTGCATACAAAATGCATGATGTTTCCGGGAAGAGCCCTAGCTGCTCCCAGTTGCAGTAACGAGGGGGCACAGTTGTGGAAGCCCAACACTCGATGCCGGCATTGACTTTCCAAATGGATTGCTTGTTGTACATGTCTATTACTCATCACAAGTATGCAGATCATGTGAACTGCGATGCTCTGCTTGAAGTTTGTGTTGTGTACACGCAAGCCTGCACCTGCACCACATGTGCCAATCTTAGNAGGTGCGCCACGTGTCGCCAAAACTAAGCCAGCCTCCCTGCCTCGGCGCAGCAGCTTGCGCAGCCCACGAAATTCTGACTCAGAGCGGGCAGAGCGCAGTCTGCAAATAAGCCCAAGATCACGCCTTGGCAAGGAAGACAGCAAGGACACCGCCAGGACAGACGTCTTATCGCAAGCTGTTGCGCTGCATGCATTTGATAGTCAGAACAAGCAGCTGCATTGGGANCGGGCCAGCTCGACAAATGGTCTCAGAGACGCCTACTGTGCTCCCACCTGTACATCCAAAAGCGCCTATGCTGCCTGAAATTGCATGGCGCCTTGCTGATGCAGAAGCAAATCAGCTCACCAAAATCACTCAGCAAGACTTGACTGGAGGGCAAGTGAGCTTCAGAGCATCAATCCATCATGAAGAGGACCTGTCGGAGCCCTCTAGCTCAACAGCAGCCTCACCCAACCTGCCATGCTTTGAAATCACAAAGACGCCAACGTATGAGTGGTCATGTGATGCGCTTGCAGATAGTGAAGCAGGCATTTGCAGGCTGCCAGATGTTGCACGGAAGCTGTTTGAGCAACCGTGTGGTCTGCCAGACCATCACAACCTGCAGCTTCANGATCAGCAGCAGCCTTTGAGGGTCTTGTTGCTCAGCAACCATGTCCTGGTGCAGTTCTGAGCTTGTGTTTGGTGCAAGAGCTGTCAAGTCTGCTGCGGTTGCATATGCTGCTTGTGCTGTGTTTGTCGGTTGTTGGTTGCTGTCTGGGTCACTGCATACAATGTTCATCAGCTGTGTTGCTGTGTATGCATCTGCTGTGGAGATGGTGGTCAAATGTGTTGTACGTGGGTTGCAGTCTGTATGAGGGCCAGCTTGCAAGTGTTGCACTCCAACCACATAGGTCTGGGTCCCTGTCTCCCAGATGTGAGTTGAATCAAATGTAATGTACTGGCCTGCACCACAGGAGACAAATTGACCTTCAGCTCTTCTGCAAGAGCAGTATACGATGTTGTGCAACTCATGCCTTGGCAACCCTGCATGTGAACCCAGCATGATCCAACATACCATCACACCTGAATATGCCCAACTGTTCCCAGTGACATCAGAACAGTGCTAGCAGTCAGCAAACAGGTTGTAGGAGCTGCAGTAAACACGAGCACCAGCATGGTCCTGGCAGTTAAAGCACAGTGATTGTATGCACCCTCAGATCAAGCAGCATGCAAGAGATGGCCATGANCCGGATAATTTAGGTTGATTTCTGTGATCAAGGTGACATGCCATGAGCACAGCAAGCCCAAAAGCCTGCGTCAGGTTCCGGATAACTCAGGTTGACTTCTGTGATCAAGGTGAGATGAATGCGTAAGTACAAAGGTGCTTCTGCAGGCACTGCCAAGCCTGCCCTGGCCATCAGCACTGCCAGCCCAAAAGCCTGCATCAGGTTTTGGAANGGCTGAAGTACCTGGGTGACAGCTGGTAAGGCTCCAAACGCAAGCATCACACGCCACCAGGCAATGTGGTGACTGCCCAATGAAAGAAAAGCAACCTTGCCATCATATGGCAACCCAATGAGGAAGGCGGTCAGAATACCAACATTCACGAAGAACTGCAGATATGAGCAGTCCATCAGCATAACTCCACGAAGTGTACAGTCAGGGACAATACCACAGCTGACAAGTGATGTTCAACAAGGTATGCGCAATTTGTACATGCAAACACTCTACAGTATAAGCTCAAAGGTGCTGACAATGCGATTTTGCACAGCACCTTGTTGCATGCTGGTGATGCACATAACTACAACAGTTGTGGCTGTCCAGCAGAACACCTGACTCAATGCTCCCAGTGCGCCCCGTATGTTTTGCGGTGCAATCTCGGCTAGGTGGCGTGGCGCAAACAGAGATGCTGAACCAGCGCCCCAGCCAGCAAGTAACCGTCCTGCAGGGTACAGCGTAAGCAGCTTCGAGCAAGATAGGGTTAACAGAGCGTGATCTCCGTGCAGGCTGATCAGTCAAGCTTTCGATCTCAAAATGGTGGCTCAAAATGTAGTTGGTAACTTACCAAGGAGTATGGCCCAAAATCCGATGGGGCTCGCTGGTGCAATTGCACTGATGAGCGACCCCAGCAACAGCGGGACGGTGTTGAACTGTGACGCACGGCGTGAGCCCAAAGCATCCGCAAGTTGACCTGCTAAGAATGCTCCGATAGCTGCTCCAACCAGTAATGCAGACACAGCGACTGCGCCACCACGATCTTCCGAAATGTCAAGGTCGCGACTGATGTAGGTCAGGCAGGTGTTCAAGATGCCGAGATGAAAGCCAAATTGCACAGATCCGAGCCAAGCGCTGCTAGTGGCTACCCAGAGCAATGGCGGGTAGTCTGGCATGGCAGCACGGGTGTCAGTTTNACAATGCCAAGGCACGGCCTTGACAGAAACTGGTCAGTCAGCCTTGTCATGCCGATCAAGCCTGCATGTACTGTGATGCTGCTGCATCCTTCTTGCCTGCAGCACGCTTGACGCCAATATGGTGTCCTGTGACTGTACGAGCAGCCTGTGATGCAGTTGTACACTGACTGATGATTGTGGGCATTACGGGCATGCAGGCCCACAACAGTCCTGTTGCCAGTGTCCCAGTTGCATATGCATTCACATCACATGACATACCATTGTGGGTATGCTGACATACCATTGTAGGTATGCTGGGTGCCATATACCGCAGAACAAGCCCAGCAGTTTACTGCAGTTGTTAGCAGCAAGGCAGCTCAAGCATGAGAAGCTGTACCTGGACCGCAAAAGCATTTGCAGCTTCAGCTGTCACTGTGAAATGCATCTCATCATGAACCATGATCAGTTACATGAGGATGCATGATGTGGTCAGCTCTTATGAGGCAAGGTGGACTGCATCAAATCTAAGGGAGCGGGAGCGTAAGTTGGTGACGACGCGCTACCCTGCAGCATTGCTGAGAGACTTTGGAGTCTGTTGTGGTGAGACGACACGCTGCCCTGCAGCATTGCTAAGAGACTTTGGAGACTTTGGTGGCTCTGGCAGATACACTAGTTCAGGCTTTCCATTCTGCAGCTTGTATGGCCAGCTGTACGGTAAGATGCCCAAGACCCTGGTGCACTTGCAAATCACTGTCTTGCAGTTGCATCTCAAGTCAAGCTAANTGCTGCCTGGCACTCCTCACCAATGTGTACAAGGTTCAGGTATAGCAACATGGCCAAGCATGCTCACCGTACCCTGTGCATGCAGGCTGCTGCAATGGACATCAGGTGCCACCTTACATACAGCAATGCACACAGACTTCTGAGCTGGCAGATCTTTTGACATGGCATGGCACATATTTTCAGTGACCGGGTTGACCATGTGCAGGCTGAGGTTGCTTGCAGCTGACGCTTTGCAAGCCAGCGAGCATAGTTGGGTCACATGCTTTGACGAGTCACAGAAGTGGTTTTGGATATCGGCATATCATGATGCTATGTCAAGAGTCCCTGCAACTTTGCGTATGGGAACACATGCAACATTCCTGTACATGCATTTACCTGTCTGCAATGTTCTCGGGCAGATCCATGGTGTACTGCCAGAGGTCCTCCTCAGGGGTCTTTGACATGCCTGCTGCAGTGAGGCTCCGNCGACCCTGATGCAGCTGAGCTGTGGTGGTCGTATGAACTGTCAGACGAGAGCGCGCAGTGGTGACCGCCTGGATTTTGGTCTGCGTGTAATTTCATGCTGGTCATTCGGTCTGGCAAAGTCGCTTCTTCATCGTCACTGCGCTTGCGCTTAACAACGCTCTGGCCTGTCAATGAGTGCCACACTCCACTGACATACTGCATGAGTTTGCGGTGCCGTGCAAGCCGTGAACTCGGTTAGGTCAATTTGCGCTCTGCAGCAGACGAGTGAACAAATCTTTCTACAAGCTGTGGCCTTCAGCTACATATCAGCACCGGCTCTCACCTTATCAGCTTGGCAATGCTTGCTGCTGCAGCGGACAGCCTGTCGTCTTGTCGTACACGAATGCAAGTGAGCGAAATTGTTCTATGCAAGCTGCGGCAAATTTGAACCAGCGAAGCAGGGCCAGGCGTCAACCTTGCTATTCCCTAGCCGTCCGCTGAGCTGCTGGTCGCATTGCACTGTTGCTGTGCCAATTGTTGGACACGCAGCGAGCTTAAGCTACGAGAGCACGGAGCTCAACAGTCCTTTCCTGCTTAAACCCGTCTCTTGATGGCAGTCCATGTGGTTGCTGCNCTGACGCATCGTGTCTTGACAAATAGAGTCTGTAGTGATCCCGCTGAGCGCTGGGGCAGCAACCCTCGAAGTGCGTTGTACTTTCTGCTCAAGTCTGCCCATGGGTCACAGATACCTTGNCCTTTGGGCAGTCAGCACCTGCATTCGGCGCCACAGGCAGCTTTGGTGGACAAAGCAGCATGGGCGCTTCATCTGGTGCTGCACCCACCTTTGGACAGACAGCTCCTTCGTCAACCCCTAGCTTTGGCCAGTCTAGTGCTGCAGGTAAAAGATCTTGTATGTTGTTATGACCAAAGGCAGAAATGCGTTTGTCATAGCCCTCATTTGTCACTGTAGCTCTAGATATGCAGTGCATGACAGCATCAAGTGTATGTTGGCAGAAAGCCTAGGTTGACTTTGTGCCTAAGCAGTTGAAATAGTGATAGTATTCGCGATAGTGTGCGGAATTCAAAGTGGATTTGTGCTGCTGCAACAAAGCGTGTTTGTCAGAGAGGACCAATATGTGCAGGTTTTGCTTTTGGGCAGGGAGGATCCCAGACCTCCTCCACCGGTTTTGGAGCCGCTCCTTCATCCACGCCAAGCTTTGGCGCTCCACAAGGTGCTGCCCAGACTGTTGGTCGCTGTCATACCTGCATCAAGCACTGTATTGCTTGTGTGGCATCAACCCTTTGGTTGATATAAAATACTCTGAGCATGCAGGACGCATCATAGATATGCAGCACTGTCATGGTGTGTTCAGTAGCAGCACTACAAAATCAGGCATGTCCTAGAAGTACTGCACAGGCTGCAGCAGCATACCATGGAGCGTTCAAGCACACTGCTTGCATTCCAGGGTTGGTACAGTTCTTCTCGTGTGCCTTGATGGAAGGTGTGCAGCGCAGAATGGAAGCCGCGCATCTATATATTGTGCATCTGCGCTCTTACATAAGGCATGAAAGACACATACAGCCATGCCGAGCCCATCCTGGCACTCAGCCTTGCACAAACGTTGCGTCAGGACGCTCACCTTACCAGTGTAAAGTCAAGCACAATATCCTGTGGCAGTTGTGAGTCTACCCGCATCTGGCATAGCCTGTGTGCCATGCCTGTAGCTGAATGCATCACCTTGAACAGGCCTGATTCCATATCCACAGTCTGCCTGTTGATGTGTAGGCAGCCCACAGTTTGGTTCCGCTCCAGCTAGCAACCCTGGATTTGCTTTTGGTGCATCTTCGGGTGCTCCTGCGCCTTTCCAGGCTGCCCCTTCAGCCTTTGGTGCCAGCCCCAGCTTTGGCCAGCAGCCCCAGTCCAGCCCCTCACCCTTTGGGGCCAGCCCTACTGCAGGTTTGCTGCTGCATACTGCATGCCCAATTGCTGTGGGCAATGTGCTTTTCATGCCATGCGCCTAGCTTTGGCCAGTAGCATCTGTCCTGCTAAGGCATCACTGTTGTTACAGGTAGCATGAAACCCTGCTGTGGCCAACACTTTGAGTTCTTGCCAGAGCTGTATTGATTCTAATAAAGCCACCGTTTTTGCTCAAGCTGCATCACTGTTAGCCCAACTGCAAGATGATGCCTGCTGCAACACCCGGCAACGACACACGTTTGGAGTTGGTACCTGCACATTGCAACAATACAACACCAAGCAATGACATGCCTGTGATCTTGGCTACCTGCACACTGTGTTGTCAGCTTGCGATTGCAGTCCTTGCCTCAGTGAGTCAGTAGTGTTACGTGGGTTATGAAACAAAGCTTGCGTCACACTGGGGTAAGCAGATGGCAGTATGTCATGCTGCAGGGGGCATGAGCTTTGGNAAAGCTGATGTAAATCAAAAGCTGTATCATCAGATTTGTGTATACTACACACTCAGTGCTGGAGGTCAAGTGCAAACAACACCCGCAGACCTGTATGTTGCCATTGGCCACTTTCCGCCTCTTTTGACTACGCTGTTGCACGGTGACCTGTGTCTCCTCATCTGAATCTTCACCCTCAAGGCCTTTAGCTTGTGGCTGATAGCTGGATGAGCCAACCATCAATACAAGAAAGTATTTCTTGGCTCTTGTACTATGTGGGAAGTCTACAACAAGTCCACCAGAGAAGCCAGCCTTCATTGCAGTGCTGGTCAGCATCTCAGCCTACACATGCCGATGCCCCTTGCTTAGCAAAGTTGCCATTGGTGACAGTGGTTCCAGTGTCTGACAGCACACATCCGCAACACACAAGTGACAGCTGCAGCTTTGGCTATAGTTCTGATCATGTTTGCCTTGCTGACTCACACACCTGTTGGGCATTCTCAGGATATATCTGAAGCACAGCTCTGCCTCCTCTGACAAGACATGCGTATAANCAAGCATTGATGACACAACAGAAAGGTTTGGACAGCTTTGCAGCAGGCAGTCGCAGCAGGCTTGCTGATGACTCACCATGTGGGCAGCGCTGGCAGTGGTGGCCTGGTCAGTCAGCTGCTGTGCTTGCGCTGCCATGTCAACCACCTGCTGTGCATTCCTGCACCACAAGTCGCCAGGAATTGTCAGAAGAAGGGCCAGCAAAGAGGCCCTGACACTGAAAACAGGCGCTAACTTCCTTGCAGAGTGGTGTTGGCAAACCACTGGTGCTGTGTAAGATGTTGGTTCAGCATGCAGTGCATGACAATGTTGGCACAAGCGATACAGCAAATGGCATGCAGTTTGGCTTACATTATCAATGAGCATATGGACAGTAGACAGCAGGCAGCAGTGCATCACCTGGTGCGCAGCTCTGCTGCTTCAGACTGCGCAGCGGNAGGTGAGGGTGATGGAGGATTTGATGGACCTGTATTTGGGCGTGGTGGCAGCATGCGATTTGCATCTGCTACTGCTGCCTTGTCAGAGAGCGTATTGAACAGTCAGTCAGCATCACTGTCAGCACCACCTCCACCTTCCCCACCACCACCAAGGGTTGACACCAAGCCAGCAAGTGATGTACTTGCTGGAGCAATGGCAAGAGCAGCTTCGCAAGGCACAATCCACCCTTTNCTTCATGACACGTTGAATTTCAGAATGCATACAGGCATCAATTGTAGTTATGTGCTGTCGCTTTGTGATGTCTGTGTTGTGTGCTGCAAGTGTCTACAGACTCTGACCTGGATGTAGGTCCAGGCTGCGGCTGTGGTCATACAGAGGGCCAGAAGCAGCTGAAGTGGCTGGCCACAGATGGTTTAGGCCAGCAGAATGTGCTTGAGAGGTGGCAGGCTGCAGAGCTGCTGCCTGGGCAGGGAAGATGTCTGCCATGCCACTGTGCTGGGTGCTGAAGTCCCCGAATGGCGAATGTGGGCTGTTTCTGAACCCATCAAATGCGTTGCCATGATGGTGTGAATGGCCAGAGCTGAAATGGTCATAACCTGAAGCAGCAGACAAGCGTGTGAAGTCAACAAGTGCAGAAACAGTAAGCTGTGATTGCAGCTATGCTAGTGTTTCCAAGACAAAGCAATGGGCATCCGATCACATATGCAGATAGTCAGCTGCTGTTATACCCTGCAGTGGAGTTATTGATGCTATGTCACATACCGCCATTGCTGTGGGCGTAGTTGCCATTGTCAATGTGCTCCACAGGGTTTGCAAAGGGGCTGTTGCTCTGAAGCTGTGACCCAAAGGGATGTCCATTGCCCAAGCCACCTGCACCATGATAACATCAGTGCTAGTGTGGGTGAGTGTCCAAGGCCATCCCAAAGGTTTCAAAGGTCAAAAGGTTTTATGGACATGCAGAGGGCATCTGTGATGTTCACTGATGTACATGTACTTGAGGTTTGATGTTGACAGCAAGGGCACATCTCACATTTGACAGTGCCAGCAAGGATTGCAAGGAAGTTGCTTGTGCACAGGAAGGGCTGCTTGAGAGCACACTACTCACAAAAATCACTCTGCACCCCAGGTGCATACCTCAACACGCGAGCATGCTGTAATGCCAACATCCTCACAGGTCTTCATGCAGCTGACGTCAACATCTAAATAACTACAGCGTGTCGCACTACCAGCTTCATACGCCTCATAAGACAATATATGCGATTTGCTTGACATCAGCGCATTGACTTATAGCTCCTCCTTGCAGTGCTTGTGACAGAGCACAGAGCTAAGCAGTGGAACACTGGTAGGAGACCGTGATTTGACATATCAGTACATGGCAGTGCATCATGTTACCTGGATGTAGGGGCACTGAGCCCATGTGTCCGTGAAGAGGTGAACTGGGTGCTGCAGCAGCATAGGGACCAGAGTGTGAGCGGTGATGCCCAAGGGGCTGGGCCAACTGGCCTGATCCCAAGTGCCCTGACCCCAGGTGCAGAGAATTGTGCTCCAGCAGGTTCAGTGAATGACCTGAGAGGCGCCCTGATCCCATGGGTTCTGAAGTGTGAGATCCATGACTGCCCAGCTCAGGAGATGTTGAGTGCTGCATCTGCCTATGGTGTCCTNGCTCACTGGACAAATCAATGCCCCACTTAACCTGCACAAGGTAGCACTATCAAAGCACAGTACAGGTTGGAACATCATGCCAGGCGTTTCTTGCCTCGTGCAAGTGCACAGAAACCAATGTATGCCAATGTTAAACTTTGAGCGAGCAAGCAAGCAATATTCTGACACTCAGTCAGTGCTTGGAGGAAAACCGTAAACGCACAACTGAAAAAGAAGAAGAACAACAAACAAGATTGGACTGTACGGCTGTGTGATGATGCATATGAGCAATGACCGCTAGCAGCGCAATTGCGACTTGCTACTTGTATGAACTTGGGCACAGCATATGGCTCACAAAACAATAGTACAGGCAAACAGTGACGTGAGAGCTGACGAGCACCTCAAATTCAAATAGCTTCTCGCCCTTTTTGTGGGGCTTGAAGTCTTGAATGGCCTTCAGCAAGATGTCAATAGCTTCTGTATAGCTGATGCGCTTGAAGCCTGACTCTGCCACATGTTGTAGCCTGTTCTTCACTTCTGGATCACAATGCCCATCCACTTTTGTGGTGGCAAAGAAATCCAGATCAGCTCTGCGTACATTAGCTTGGGTTTAGTGTCACGGTGCATTGAATGCTGCAGGCCACTCACAGCATGAGACCAGAGTTGTTTGCTCTGCTCACTTGCAATGACAGTGCAGAGCTGTGGTAACAAAACAACTGTGAGCACCTCTGCATTCACTCGCTGCTGCCAAGTATCTACGGTACATGAGATGTGAGAGCTCATGCAATGTGCTGGATGACATATGCCTTTCTGTATGANCTTGTGCAAGTAGCTCTGTGATCGGCGCCTACGAGGCTGGTGCGAGGCATGCAAGTCGCCAAAGTCAATTTGATTGTGCAGGCACTTTACCGGACCCCTATGCAACGCAGACTCGACCAGCAACTGCTGCAGCCTGACTCGGCTGGTGGCCCACCTACGCTAAGCGAGCTCGATGCACGCCGTGAGAGTTCACTACGAAGCGCGAAGACTGCTGCCGACGTTACTGAACCGCGGGTGAGCTCAGGAACAGATATTGCATTTGTAGTCGTGTGACATGCAACAGTTGTACATAACATCTTGGCACGGTGTATATGCACAGCCAGCTTTCATGCCAGAACGTTGACCCATGTATATATGTGCTAGTTCAGCTTTGCTTTCAGGCTTGTCTGCATCCTGCCACCCAGAGCCACAAACAAGACCACGCCCCAGCTACAACACTGTGCAGCGATCAAGCTCAGCAAGGAACCCAGCTAAACCAGCAGCGTCACACAGACTCGGAAACAAACCATACCAGTGACGTATCACTTTTAATCTGCAGCAATGGGCTCAAGGCAGCGCTGCCTAACAACTGTCAAGTCAGCCATGATGACAAGACCCCAACTCCTATGTGCCCCCAGGCAAGCAGCTCAACAGGGAAGTTTGTACCTTCAGTGATGCAAAGGAGGGCTCAGCAATCATCAAACAAGTGCTTTGACTTTGCTGTGCAGCTTTTCCCTGACATGACCAGCCTTGAGCTAGTGCAGCAGCAAAATCAGCAAGAAGATGTCACAGACTTTTCAGGCGGTACACCACCATACCATCACAATCACACCAGCGTTGATGACTACATAGCCCACATCTGTCCAGAGTCAGCTGTGGCATTTGGAGTGGACACATGGCTGGACATCTACCATGTTACGCTTGGAAGTATCGTGCTCTGCAAAGATCAGATACTACCGTTTCAAAACATGATGCAGGCCACTGCACGTGCATTGCCACCATTAACAAGCCTCCTATACACTACAGGGTAGCTTGGAGTTACAGAAAAACCAGACAGACTGAACGCTGGTGTCAAAGGGACATTGTTCTACCATATAGAGTTCCAGCTTGCAGCAAGCCAGAAACAGGTTTTGCAGAAATGGATGACAGCTTTGCAGGTCATCTCACGCAAAATCAGAGCACAATTTACACCACAAATGGAAGGCTTCAAAGGGCACCACATCACAATTCGATCGCACAACCCGGAGCCTGTGCAGCCAGCAGTACTTCGAGCANTTGACAGCTGTGTTGTACAGTGTGCGCCTCACAGACACATGCTGGTTTCAGTGATATGCTCGTATGGAGTCCTAACAGGTCCCATCATGTTTTTGAAGTGGGAAAGGCATGGCCTGCAAATGATGCCTGGTGACTAGTGGCGTAAAGCATGTATACACAGCTTCTGACTGAATTATCTGCCAGGCATGCATTCAGCGTTCCTGAAATCTACAGCAATGGCAAAATGGGCAGTTGGAGTTAATTGGCCTCAACCTGAAAATTTTCATACTATGTGTAAGTGGCGCATGGGCGCCTGCACACCTTCCCGACGCAAAATTAGGGGCAAGGATGGCGGTTGAAGTGGACTGACCTGTGAGAAGATGCAGGGTGGCTTGCAGGGGGGTGCCCACAAGCTTAGGGTGGGTCCCTGCCAGGCGCAGCAAGTCTGCCAAGGGCTGCTGAGCCTTGAGGAGGTCCACTTGAGTAAGGTGCACCAGTACTGTGCCTTCCAACACCAGAGCCTTAATGTACAGCAGGCTGTGCTGGTTGCACACTGTCTGCAGCGGAATGCTGTCCTCATATCCCTGCAGCATGCAGGTGTGGATCCTTGCTGCAAAGAGCTCTGTCGAGCGTGTTTAGAAGCATGGATGCTGCATGCACCAAGCCACCTGTCACCTCAGTACTGTTTGTGTTAGAACTGCTAATACAAACAGTATTAGTCATTGGTACCATGATTAATACGTATGACAGGTGTAGCATGCAGATGACAGTTNCTCGCAGTTTAAAGCTTCACACGAGTGCGCTGCAACCCGACACCGACTTTCAACAACGCAGCTCTTGAGGTGAAACAGCAGATTGCCTTGCACGCTTGACAACACTCTAAGTCCGAGGACTGACTGCTATAAATATGGCAAGCAGGCTTTCTGTCCTGCCGGTTGTGCTCATTGGCCTGCTGGTAAGATTGCGGCGTCCGCTCAAAATCCAGCTGTGTATCGACTGTGCCTTGCTTTGCCACGAATACCCAGGTCATCTGACAAGTCCTGCGACTAGACTGTCGAGGTTGTATCAAACAGTCTGTTTGTATTCAAGTTTGAATGAGCAGAGAATGTCGAGAGTCCGATAGCTGAGGCTCCGAGCTAACACCGGCCTTTGCCAATGCGTTTCAGGTAGTGGCCGTCGGCTGCATCGATGCTGATGATACAAACATCGGCCGCAGTCTGCTGGGTCGTGGAGGTCGTGACCCTCGCCAGGTAAGCGATTTTCCGTGCTACAGGCTACTTGCACCCACCGCTAGTGTCATTTGCGTTTCGCCAGCGTGTGCTGCTTGGCAGTCGGTCTGATCAGTACGGTCAAGCATTCGAGTATGGACCCTACATGCTGTGTTGTGCCTTTCGCAGTTTTGGTTTTATCTGCCAGTCTTTCTGGCAAAGTATAAGTATAGTGTGCATGCTTCAGGATGCCAGCAACACTGGGGCAGGCGGGGCTGGAGTGGGTGGTGCTGCTGCAANCTTAGGTGTGACATCTGCAGCTCACAGCAATGCAGGTCAGCAACAGCTATCCTTGCTACAGAACGATCTCTGCCTGCAGGGTTCTTTTCACCCTGATGGCTTCGTTTTAAGTCAGTTACAATGCAACAAGCTATATGGCGGCTTACAAAGCTGCCTCCCTGGGTACAGCTAGGGTGTGTCAGTGCGTGCAGCGCCGGATGTCAAATGCCTGACGACTTTGTTGCATGCATAAGTCAGCTCAAGTGGTAGGAGGGCCGTGCACCAGGTGTTGGTACTGGGCAGACCCATGAATTGCTCTATGAAGATGGGAAATGAAGAAGAAGAGAAGAAATTTACAGAGAAGAAATTTACAGGTTTCTTCTGTGCAGGGAATGACTCACTCGCCACATCATTCGCGAACTTCCATTTCCATTTTGCGTTGACTTTATTCGCAGTTGCTACCATAAGGCTAGGAGAAAGCGAGCGCACCAAGGTTGATGCAGCTGCAGGTGCAGTCCTGCTGGCAACTTGTGGCTGCACAAGGCTTAGCTACTGTGCAGTAGGGCTGTCTTACAAGTTGTGGACCTGTGTAAGAGCACGCCACCGAAATACTTGCGTGTCCCTCCGCTTCTGCTTGAGGTCGCAACAGCCGGTGGAGGCTGAGCATCAGCTTCAGCAGTTACGTTTGTGCGTTTCCACCTGCAAGAAGGCACGGGCAAAAGCGCGTGAGCGCTGCTACAGGTGAACAACCCTAAGTTGTGTCGGGTGACTCCTGTGCAGCTGCACAAGCGTCTGTCACACTGTTGCTTTTGGTTGGCCACGTTTGTTAGACACAGGCGCTACAGTACTGAATTAGCGCTTATTGCCGCAGGGCTGCGGTCGGCAACGGCTAGGTCTGTTTGGCAGTGCCGATGGCTGGGAACGGGATTCCCAGCGAGCCAGCCCGGCAGGTGAACGCCGAGGATGCTGCAGAGCGCGAGAAGCGTGAAGCTGAGAAGAATGCTACAAAAGCAAGCCTCAATATCTCTGCTGGAGCTGGCACGCCAGCACAAACGCCAGTGCCTGCACCTGGTAAGAAGCAAAGCATAGCTCCAGTCGTCTTCTTCCTACATAGCCACAGATCCCAGCCTGACATTTTGTTTTTTGCAGTACAACACAAACTGTGTCATGCAGGCAAGGAAGCATTTCCACCTCCAGCACCAGAGACAGGCCCCAAGCAGTACCGGGCTGNTTTTTCACTTTGACAGCCATGCAATTATGCCACCATGAGCCAGCACACTGCAAGTGTTAGTTGCGGACCCATTTTGTGCTCTCGCTTGCTGAAGATAGATGTGCTTGGAATAGCGATTTGCCCTTGTACACAGCCTTTGCAACCCATGGTTTCGTGGTATTCAAGCATCATGCACTCCCAAGCACAGTTGTTACTGCAGAAAGTGGTACAACATCACTGCCTGCTCCGTGTTGACTATGCCCCTGAACGCTACACATATGGCAGGTCCCATTTTCAATAATGGTGCAACATTGCTCAATCAATGTTGCCATCTGCAAGCATTGCGGTGTCAAGTCAGGGCGCAAAGCCCAAGCCTGCTGTATGCAGGACAGTCAATTGACCGAGGCGCTGATGTTTTCTCTAGGGTCTTTGTGGGGCCATGCTTTTGGGTATGATGGCATGCAGGACCGAGGCTGTGTCAGGGATCTCATTGCCTCAGACAGCAAGATGTACAGCAGCACAACAGAGCTGNGAGACTGTTGCAGGTGGATCTGGTGTTCCAGCCTTTCAATGTGCTGCTGCTGCTGTTGCCGCTGCTGTTGCAGCTGGTCATGCTGCTGGCTGTTGAACTGAGATGCCATGGATGGCATGTGTTGCTGTGAGTGGCTGGGTTGGAGAAGAGGAAAGGGCATCTGTGGGCTCTGCAGCTGGGGACTGAACGATGCCTGCTGTGGCATTTGGGGGTCGGGGGACTGCTGCATCTGGGGAGATGCGCTGCTTGAACATCGGGGCTGCATTGCGAAAGGGTGTGGCTGACTATTCATGAAAGGCATGCCAAAGTTGGAATTTTCAGGGTCCCCAACACCAGCAGAGGGCTGCCGCAAGGGCGCTTGAGCAGGAGAGTCCACCTGCAGATAATTGCTCAACCTCCGTACAACAAAGAGAAAGCAAGTGCTGGGTGATGCAACACACCAGNGCAGGAATCACTGCCGGGTGATCGGTGTCTACAGAGCGCTCATCATCGTCATCGCTAGCGCTGTCATGCGACTGATCGGTGCTGCTCGTGCTGATTGTGCTTTCCGTGTCTTGATCGACCATGTCTAAAGAACCCCTGCGCAGTCTGTACGACAAGCGCTATCGGGCCAGTTGAGGATTGCGGAACGATCTGAGCATGTACGTCTGTCAATTCAAGTAGCCGTGAACCGCTTGGGTATTGCACAGCAGGTCGTGAACTAGGCGGCAAGATGAGCTAGGTCTGCCACAAACAGCGTTGACCCAGGCGCGTCACAACGAGGGCATTCGAGTACAGCAAGTCGTTCGTCTCACTCGACAGCAATTCCGTAACCGAGGCAGCGGTCGCTGCTATTCCGTTTGACCTAANTTGGGTGCACTTCTGCGACATACAATGCAATGGTGACCACCATGACACCAAGCAATTGTAGCCTGCATCACCTTGCCAACACTGGTTTCAACCTTTCACACCAGGTTTCATAGTCTGAAAAAATTCCTCCTCCGCTCACGAGCTTCTGTCCAAAAAAATTCTGTCCAACAAAGCTTACTCGAGGAAATAGACTTCTAAGTTCATTTCCCTGGAGAGTTGAAATAGCCTGTCTTACTGCATACAGCCAAGATAAATGTGTCCAGCCACCAGGTTTTGGGTGATGCCGCAGCGCTTGCTTGTCNTACATACAGCTGCGCCGGCTGCATTGCCTGCAGGCACAAAATGCCTCATTACGTGAATTTGTCACATGCCATCTAGCTGCGCTGGCCTCATGCAGAACTGCCTGCACCTGTTGTATGGTCTGCAAGGTCTGCACCAGCAGCAGATGTGCTTCAGCCCANTGTCCTGAGGCGATCTGGCTTGGGCAGCTCTGCATGCATTTACACTAAAGCTTAGATGCATGCAGTGAACAAGACTTGTGTGACCAAAGGCATTGTCGCAAAGATGCTCCTAACAGGATGTGTGACCAAAGGCAAGACAGGGATCACGTCGTTGGTCAACATGTCTAACCAACGCAGCAGCATGACACATCAGGACATGGCTCTTGGGACAGTATCGCTCTTCTTCACAATGGAAACACATGAGAGCTATGTGTCATGAGAACATACAAGGATCCACAATACTGTGTATGATGCAGCATATGCACCAAATACAGTTACAACTTCTGTACACCAAGACACCCATTGCTGCAGCATTCAGGAATGTCTGTGTCAAACGTGCAGTGATATTGGTGGTTCACCTTTGCCCTTTAAGGACAACAGGTGCTCCAGCTTGGTACGGTTGGCAGCCAGGAGGGCCCGAATCTGCTCCTCTTTGTCCAGCACCTCTTGGTTCTTGATGCGCATGCGAGTTGCCCCCTCTGCCGCTATGGTCAGCTTGTCTCGCTCCTGTACCCCAGCAGGTGTTGGATGACTGATAATACTGGTACAGTGTGTATGATTACATACTGGTGGTTTACACAGGCAGAATATGGACATATTCTGCGCATCATGCGAAGCAACTGCTAGGATGTCCCATTGTGATGTGCGCTGATACAGCTGATCATGCATCAGTCTTGCACTGCTGAGCAGCACACTAGCATCTGTGGCCACCTTGAGACCACTGTAAGAGCATGCCTGGCTGATCTGCCTGATCAACTCATTGTAGTGTGCTGCCTGTACATTGTGGGCAGCAATGGAGCATAAATTGCAGATTGCATCAGGCCCTGCTTGTCTGTTAGTATTGAAGGCAGGGAGCAAGTGCCATTTGTTGAAAGGCATATGTTACGGGCACTTCATTTTCAGATTTCTGTTGCAACTGATGCAGTCAACCTTTTCTCGTGCAAGCTGTCAAGAACTCAACACTCAGCCCAATGCATGACACAGCCTACAAGGCACAATGTAACCGTAATACCTGCACTCTCAAAACGCTGACCCTGCCAGATCCACCGTCTCAATGCGGCATATGCGACATTCCTTGCAGCAATACATATGGCCAGCCATGCCATTGTCGGCCAATATATGCAACCGTGTATACACTAATACATGCAACATATGCAACCATGCTACTTGTCCCGCAGTAATAGTGTGTCATGCTGTCAGCATCACCTGGCGCAGGGAGGATGCTTTACGCTGCAGCTCATCCAGTGTGGCCTGATGCTTGGCAATCTCAGCGTCAGAGTTGAGGCGCTGCAGCTTGGTCTGAGCATGCTGCAGGCTTGCTTTACAGGCTGCCTCCTGAGCTGCAATGTCATCTAGCATTGCTTTGCTGACTGCACAACAACGCATGATGTCTGTAGCTGCTGTCAGCTGAGAAAGGACTAGGCCAAGCAGCTCGCCTTGTAACTCTGGCATTGCTGTCGCTGCAAGCACTGCGCAGCACACATTTACTGTCTATCATCTGCTGATTCTGCTCAATCATGGGCGCTGTGCTTGACCTACAACTATCTATGCGTCTAAACACAACATGGTACTGAGAGGTGCTATCTGAAGGTCCAAGTTTCATGCGCACAAAGTCTTTCGGAAGCCGTGTGCCTTTGGGCCTGCATGCTACAAGTGCTGCTCCACAGAAAGGTTGTACCTGTGGAGTTTACCAACTCTCGCTAAGGTCCAGCCCTTGAGGCTGGTTGTAGTTGGCTCTGACTGGGACTGAGAAGCTTGTCGTTGCAGATCCTGCAGACCAAGTTGCCAACAAAGAGAGGATCAGCTGGGAACACGTACTGTGAATTTATACATGCAATGCAATAGCGGCGACGCAATAAATGCGCATGTGGTGATACGCAATTGAAAACGCAAAGCGAAGCGTCACTTCGTATGTTGAGGAGTAGCCAGCAAATGAAGACACGCACGTGCAGATGTTGAGGGAAAACAAACCTAGGATCAACTGGGAGAAGGGATTTGAAGGTGATGCACAGTTTGTAGATGACTCCTAGTTTCGCAACGTCCTTGTGGACTGCTGACTACGGTAACATACTGTGCAGGCGTGCATGCACTGTATTTGGTCAAGCATACGTGGGCATGATGGCCGGGATGCCGGCATACTAGCAGAATCTGGATGCATGCATGCCATATGGCATGTAACAACAAAATCAAAAACTGCCCTGCAAGCTAGCCATGTCATCATGTGTGCACTTTGCTAGGCAAGCTGTCACTTCANCTGGTGTGAAGAAGCTGAAGCACTGCTGGAGTGCAGCTGTGAAGGTTGAGGTGCACTTGCAGCAGCTCCATACCTGTAAACATCCGCACAAATGATGACAAGGTCATTGCTGCACAAGAAAGCTAGCAAGCCATGTGTAGCTGAAACGTGAGGTTCAAGAATCGCTCAGACAGGTAGTCATGCAGAATGCACGTTGACACACCAGAGGGATGGCAGACAATACAAGCCAGCTGATGTGTTCAGCCACAGCAAGGTATCTCTGCAGATCAAGATCAGCAAAACAATGCAATTGGCATGGCAGGCAGCAAAATTGCCAGCNGCTGTGATTGCACCCGCAGCTGCTGTAGTCAATGATGGTCCCCCTCATCTGCACAGCGTCACGCATGAGTCTGTGGCTGGGCAGCAGCAAACACAGAAGCAGCAGTCAAGACAGCATCAACATGACCACAAACAGCGATACACGAGCTGGACTGGCGACTATGGCCACCTTGATTCACCGAGATTCACAAGGGACAGAAGCACTGCCTGGCAGGCAGACTTGCGCANGGTTGAGGTGGGCTGTGAGGGCCTGCATGTAAGCTGAGGCTTGAGTCATGCCCTGCTGCTGCTCTTGGCCAAAGTCCTCGCTGTGCAGGCGCAGAATGATGTCCTCTGCAGCTTCAACCATGGCTTTGAACATGGGAATGCCCACAATGTTGAAAAACCCAAGCTGCACAAGAGCCAATCAGGAGTGAGTGCGAGCATCAGGCACTTGGGAGAAAAAGGCAGGAAAAGGTGAGCAAAGTACAGCCTTGCATTGTATACTTGGCCATGACATGCTGAACCAACTGAGAACACAGCGAGTTTGGACTTCTGACCACGCCAACAACAAGGTACAACAATGGAGAGCCATTCTGATGTGTTGTGATCAACAGCAAAGGGCATGACAGTGGGGTCNTAGCAAGTGTGTTTTGTGATTGTCGAGCTGGAAACCTTTATGCCATGCGACCAACGTTTTGAATGCCAGTCAAGAATTTTTTGAACCTTGCCACAGCTTTTGACAGTATCAGAGGTATGAACAGGGCACATAGAGTGTGGTGCTGTTCAGGCCCCACATTTCAACACATGTTCAATGTAAATACATGAAAGTCAGTGTGTGGACAAAATATTGCTGCGGTGTGCCTGCCACACCACATCATGGCAGTTACAGCAAGCAGTAGGGGAGTAAGTCAAGGTTGCAGCTGAAATTGTGTGCACAGTATGCACAAACTGCTTTTGTTTTATGTGAAAGAGATAACTCTATTGCATACTTGTTGCAGATACGATATTTGCTGGCTATGCAATGTGAAGAGCAATGCAATGCAATGTCAAGAAGCTTGATGATGACGCATGCCATGTGATAGTTGCATGCCAGGATTGAAAGTGTTAAAGCTGAAAGTGTTAAATCTGACAGTAGTTGTGACACTGCCTAGCACAGTCTGCATTCNCAAGGCAAACCAGATCAACCCGTCAAGATGCATGTTGCAAATTGAAGACTTCATCTTTGTGCACAGAGTGTGTTTTGTGGCTCAAACATAGGCCAAGCCTATGCAGCAATGCTTATGCAGCGTGCCAGCTTGCACGTTGTGTACGGTAAGACCTGCATTCTTGAAAGATAGACTGCACCCAGACATTCGACTGGTCAATCTGCAACATTGGCTCCCAAACTGCAGAATACTGCATTCAAGACAGGCTTTGCTGCATTGATACATGGTCATTTGGAACAACAATTGTGCATGCGTGTAGAACCAACCGTGCAAGGGCTGTACGCATGCTTCCCTGCTCAGCTGACTCCATGTGTGTTACCCAACCAGTTTATTGACCTGATGATGCAGGTGTCAATTGCGCTCTCACTGTTGGTGGCAGAAGTGACCGCTCCACCCTTCAACAACACAGTCTGCACCTTCAGTAGCATGCCTGAGCTGCANCTGCATTGCAAGACACTCGATGCAACTGTATTGAGCAAAACAAAATGTCAGCTTTCATAGGTGCTGTATGGTCAAGGCTGCAGCCTATGACCGCATGGCTAATGCTGCTGTAGAGTGCAAAGCTGCAGAAGAATTTGGAATTGCACTGCTGGATATGCTACCTGTAATGCACGTGCTGCAGTGGTGGTCTGCATCCAACAGATGCAGCGAGGGCATAGGTCAAGCATGACATGCAGTGTTGCTGTTGCAGCCCATCCTTGCAAAANGTATGCTGCTCACTGCAATACCCCATACTTTGAGCATGAATGCTCTGGAGCCATCTGTGCAGGAAGGACCGCACCTCTGAACGCGCATTTTGACACTCAAACTCCAGGGCTGCTGGTGCATTTCAGCATCAGCACATGTGCAGCTTACGTACTGCCAAATGATCAGGCAGCTCCTAATACTAATAGCAGCTGAGTGTTTCCTGTAGCTGGATGCATATTCTGGAACGCTATTTGCCCTTCATGCAGCTTGCAACAGCATTATCACAAACATCAGCGGGCCACAGCAATCCTCAAATCAGAAAGCATCTCCAATAGCCACATGTGAAGCACATGTGCACAGTTCCTNGGCATAGTATGGCACAGCACAGTCCTGCAAAGTGCAATTGTGCCAGATACCATCAAACAACACAGGACAACACGCTCTTTGCCAGGATGTGCACAAACCTGCATGAGCATATCACCATCTGTAGACTGGCTCTGGGGCTGAAGCAGCCGGGAAGCCATGCCAACAAAGACCGTGGATGATAGAATCAAGGCCAGGATGATGTAATTGGGTTGACAACTGGGGCAGCTAGAGGTGAGAGTAGCAATCAGCAGGAGGACTTTTGGCATGAAGCTGGCACCCAGACCCAAATCTTGGCTGGCATCCATACGGCACAAGATGCGCCCCAACCTGTTGACCAACAACACGAGTTGACTACGCTTGTATTTCCTTGTGAAGTCTGAGTTGTTGGACTTGCCGGCAGTNCCTGAGACACCCAAAACTCGCTGCTGGGGAGCTCTTCAGAATGAGGCACTCTGCTTGCTTGCTTTGCTTGATTCAAGTGCTCAGTGGTAGGCTGCATGCTGGGTTGCAAGCATGAGCAAGCGACATGTCTTACCTGCAGCGATGTATGGGCAGTCCACAACAGCATGATGTGGGCTACTTCCCGGTATCTTTGAGTTTTTGTGGGTTCAACTCCATTCAATACCGCTGTTCAACCTAATCACCACCTGTTTTTGTGAAAATGTNCGAGACAATCCTACACATCTGCAAGCAGGCTGAGAAGGTCTTTGACCACAACTACCACTTCGAGACCNAGCATGCTGACGTGCCTTTGATGAGCTCAGCAGTTTGCATGAAGTGTTTTTGCAAGTCATCAAGTTGCCCAACCAATACCAACACAGCTTAGGCCAGTGCATGCCATGGACAGGCTGGTTGGACGGGATGCTGGAGCAGTTTGATGCAGCAAGGCAGCACAATGTGCTGCACTCAGTGCGTCATGCAGAAGACCGCTGGGACTCCCTGCAAGCCTCTGCCAGGTAAGTTGCGCACCCATTCCGTTTCCTGCTGTGAGGCACTTGCCTCTGTTGCTGAGAATCCTCACAGGATTGGTCCTGGACCATTGGGTTGCTGCTGTGCATTTGCACGCAACATACTATGAGTTGCCTGCTCATGATGTGCACCTTGATGGTCCCCAGACAAGATGCACTGAGACTGTCAGTCTGACAGACATGTTTCGCCTCTCCCTGCAACCTCTGCCTATCCCTGGCAGCCACTGCACAAAATATCAGCTGAATGCAACAGCATGTTTCAGAATCGCAGTAATGCCAAAGAGCATGTCGATGGTGCAGGCGGCCAGAGAGCAGATCAGCACTCCACCATGAGCCCTCCTTCACCCCCCACGCTGCAGGAGATCCCCCTTACAGTCCCCCTATCCGCTCCTACAGCAAAGCCTTCACAGATCAAAGCCCCCTGCAGACTCAGAAGTCAAGCTTTGCAAGAGACGATGCCGTGAATGCTTTTCTGTCACCAACTAGGACCATGTCATACAGCCCTACTACTCCTCTGGGAAAGCAGGTGGCTGCATCTGCCGAGGCTATCAGGAAGCGGCTGCTGCAGTCTCCGGCCTCTGAAGCACGCCATGCAGCCACCGAGCTTGACCTTGCATCAACTTTGTAGCAACATAGGGTTTTTGCATGTATCCACAAGCACAAGCTTATGGAGGTTGGCAGTCGTCATTGTCTTGAAGCCACATCAGCAGAGTAACAGAAATGTAAATATGCATAGTGTACTCGGGCGTTCTGGCGGATCCTACAATCAGACTTGAATGCAGAGCATGACGCCGCTCGAGCCAAGGGGGCACGTTACTTCGATGGCCATGTGTTGGACGATGTGTTGACACTGCTTGCTATCCTGCACAAANCTGGAGGCTGCGCAGATGCTGTGTGGTAAGCCATGGGCTGTTCTGCAAATTGCTATGCTTCTCTGTGCCCTGTAGAATTGCTCTGCGCAATGCACGCGCTTAACAGGCTGTGTGCCAAATGCACTCAGTAAAGATTACTGCAATTACCTATCCCCTTCCCCTCATGCTGACAAGATGTGCTGCAATGTGCGGTGCCCCTTCCTGACTGCTGTGCTGTGCTGTGAACTGAATCCTGTGCTGTGCTGCACTGCGACAGACATTGGTGAAGTGCATGCTACTGACTCTTTCCAGCCTGCCATGCTGCCCCGCAGGCGTGTCCTACAAAGACTTGTGGTGTATGTTGCATGCCATGAGTGGTTCCACTCCTGCTCCTGATCACCCTGCAAGTGTAATTTTGCCTTATCAAGCAGTCTTGACATGACTTGCTGGCTAGTGCTTGCAAAGCACATGCTAAGCCTTCATACCATTGCCTGTTGGCAGGGTTGGGACTACGTATCAAGTAGGCAAACTGTCTCACCACAGTTCTGCATTTGCTATTTCGTCCTTCTTTGTTGACACTGTGTTGGGAATCTCAGGCGTATTGTCGATGTCCAGGTCTGACTTCTGAGCAGGGTGAGGCACCAAGGCAGTCTGATGTACTCAATTATGGAAATATTGCCAAAGATGTTTGTGACACGCACAGGCCACCGATGGAAGTGGCGGTGGGAAGGCAGTTGTCTTGAAACATAGACGTCTCACAAGCGACGCTGAGCAGTTCATATCCGAACCCGATGAGCTGGTGCGCACCGGTCAAGCAGACGCATGGTGGTGTCAGTGAGGTCCCCTGCCTCCAAATGCAACAGAGGCCCGTAGGCAGCACCATACGACAACAGCTCGTCCCAGGCCCAGTGAACTAAAGGCATCAGCCTGATCATAGCTGCAGCTTTCTAGGAAGGTGCAGACATATACATGGCCTCACTGACACGACGCTCAACGCTTCGATGTTTGTGTACACGGCAATTGGCATTGCGGCTGTTGGTCAGGCTGAGTCATTACCTGNCGCATTGGGAGCAGACCCCTGGCGCCACACCCGCTGCACACTGGGATGCAACACCTGGGGCCACCCCAGGTGCCGGTAGCAGATGGGATGCCACCCCCACTCCTGGCAGGGCTGCAGATGGACCCACTCCCCGCAGAAATAGATGGGATGAAACTCCCACTCCTGGCAGGGTAATACTCCAGCATGTGATCACTCAGCCGCTTAGCATGGTGTTGAGAGTCAAAGGCTCTCTTGTCAGATTTCATGTTGCTGGCTCCTCCATGTTCAAATACATTGGTTGTGCATTCATGTCAGCGGTCATGGTAGCTTCCTGCAGGCATGTTTTGTGAAAGGACAGAGGAGTTGGCATGCCGCCTGTGCTGCTGAGTTTCAGCATGCATGCTTGAATCTACATGCCCACATGTAAATTGCAACAGTTTCCAAGTTAGGCCGTGGAGTAGTGCAGCTTGCAGCAGCTGTGCATGCCAGCGCTGGCAGACAGCGCTTTAGTAAAACAACAAAACACACATAATAGGAATATAAATTCAGTAACATTTTTTTTGGAATACAATAATTTCCAGCGATGTAGAAAATCCGCCGAGAGGGGCTACAGCATTTGCAGTGTGATGTCGAGCACTGCAAAGCTCTTTCAATCCTTCATCTCATCATTCTTGCAATCATCGTTCTCCACACCATTGTTCTACTCAGCATGTCATTATGTTCTGCATGTCTCTTCGCTCAAGCATGCAGAGGGGGCTACTTACCTTCTGTGTGGTGGGTATATGACTCTTGGGAGGCGGCAAATGCCCGTTTGCATCATCCACATAGAATCCAATCCTATGCTGTAGCAGCTTGACCACAGTGGATCGCAGAATTGTGCCTGAAGCATGCCGCAGAATGAATCAGAATTAGGCAAACCTCCAGGCACAGCATAGGCAACCACACATACATAACAATGGCACACACACCGTAACACACCCACAAAATCAGCTAGCCTTCTGCATTTATTGACTACAGCTCTGTGAAAGCAGTGTGTTGCTGACAGCAGTATACAATTTTGAGCTGCACCTAGCAATGACAGGTCTAACGCAATAGGTTGCTGCTGCTTAAGTAAACGAACTAAAATCTGCAGAGTAACTTGATGCACAAAAGCTCAGGTGCTGCGAGGTGACTTAAAGAACAGTCGTAAACGCGTGCCTGAACATGTCTTGAACGCGCTGTACTATATTGCGGTCACCGCACAGAGGCGCACTGTTTAAACAGCACCNCATCATCAGGATATTTACAATAATGTACAATAATGAATATGATATACTGCAGAACATGCAAAAGCTGTAATGCCGGGGCTCACCAGTCAAACGGCCCCGCAGCATTGGGCAATTCACGGCAACCCAACCTGAAGTCTCGTCGCGTGCACCTGCCCACAATAGGCCATCAGTACTGCTAATATTGCCTCTAAAAGCTGGAAAGCCTGCACCATTGTTCGAAGTGCNATGAGCACTTGACGTATGGAGTGATCCTTGGGCACCAAGTCCGTATGAGCTGTGCAATAGCTGATAGTGATAGGCATTAGATAGGCATTAAACCCTAAACCCTAAAGTAAACCCTAAACCCTAAAATCTAAACCCTAAAAACCCTAAACCCTAATATAGGCATCCTCTGCTCGTGCATTGTGCGACCTGCATGTGGACCAGGATGTATTAAGTGCTGCAGCCAGCAGTGATTATTGAAACATTGCACTGGTTGTAGGTACCCAAGTGGGGAGAGTTACATGGATGTGATACAGCGGCTGGAGCCTGTTGTGATTGAGATTGAGCGGGAAAGGGAGTGCATGGTTGTGGTGGCTCATCAGGCTATTTTGCGGGCTCTGTATGGGTACTTCATGAAGATACCACTCAAGGTGGGGCCATGGTTCAATGCATGGGCATTGTGTGATGTGATAACTTGCTGCTGCTGCACATTGCAGGCAAANTGTCATGCTGCATTCAACAAATTGCACGAAGGCTTTTCTGCATTGTCAGGTACTGGAGTTGANCTGGCTGCCATGCAACCGCAAACTTAGGTGGCACAACAAGGACCCTGCTGCCGGAGACAACAGCACAACCCAAGGAGCTGTTGAAAGCCAACCGCACGACCAGCAGAGCCCAAAACTGACCAGCTGGCACTGAGCTGACTATGCGAGGCAGACTGCAATCTTGTGTGAACCTAAGAAGGACGACAGCAAGCCAAATGCAGGCATCGCTCCCCATGTCTTTTGCAACAAGCCCCTTGCAGCTGTGAAGGTTGTGCAAGAAGCTTCTTAAGGTGTGTGGCTGTGTGGAGGGCTGTGTGCCATTGCATGCGCCATACGAGGTTTAGCCCTAAACCCTGCCTTGAACAATTTGGTTTTGGTAGACGTGACGAAGTCAAGAACCCGATACCTCTGCCTTTGCCGGTGTTTGGCCCTCAATAACGGCCAGTGGTCAAGGTCAAGCGTAAGCCTAGCAGGCCTAAGCTGAACATTCAGGCAATCAATGATAAGCTTGTTCAGCAAAGGGAAAAGCAGCTGAAAGCAGCAGCAAGTAAAGCAGCACGCGAGGCTGCCAGAAAATCGCAGTCTGGCAAGCCACGCTATGTAGCTGTTGCCATCAAAGTGCTGAAAGACCCTACACAACTGCCATGGGGTGAAGGACTCCTGCTAGTAGCTCAGTGTGTAGAGAAGTTGTAAGACTTGTAAGACCCGCTTACGGACAATAAACAGCCCTTACCTGCTTGACTGAAGGAAAGAACGAGCACAGCCCCAACTGCGACAAGTGCAGACCTCATGACGGTACGACGCAATCCTCACAGTGGTTGTGTTGGCGACATGGAGCCAGCCCAACTCCAAGCTGTGTCTAAATTTAGTTTTCGCCCACACACGGGACAACGTAGCCGTNGGGAAATCCCGCTTGTTCTCGCCTGTAGCTTCATACATCAGCCGCCTCCACTCCTCTGTCTTGGGTGCATCAGGCCCACATTGCTCAGCAATCCAGTCCTTGTAGTCCCATTGTTTGTCGCCAAGAAGGTGAGTATACCTATAAGCAGTGTCATGACGAATTGCAACCTTCAACCACCTGAGACAGGCTTCATGACATGACCCAAGTCAACATCGACAAGTGTCTCTGCAAAGTGTTGAAACCGCAGTGCTAAACAGCTAAGCCCTGAGTACAATCCTGATCAGTGGCTTGAAGGGTATCAAGGTAGTGACAAGCATGTGCAGGCAACTGCTTGTCAGCCTCTCACAATAGGCAGGGTTCTCGCAGCAATTGTTTGTATGCTGCTGGTCTAATACTTGGGTTATGCTAGGCCCACCCAGGCACATATTGTAGCAGGATGAACAGCAACTTGGAACTGACTACAAGGGCCAAGCTTACCCTGAGTAAAACATGTGCCAAACAGAATGATTAGCATTTTGGCTGGCACGAGAATAGTGCACTATGTGAAGGTGGAAAGCAGACCTGACAGGGGTGCCCTGCTCTTGCAAGCTATCGTAGAAGCGGTCAGTATCTGCCTGCATGTCTTGTTGCGCTGGCAGGCTGACACGCTTTGACAGGACCCGGGCAATCCATTTAGCCTGGAGCTCAAACTCTGGAAATGGGACCACTTTCCATGGCAGGCCAATGATGGAAAGCGTGGGGGGTGTGGACAATGGGAAGATGTGCTTATAGACTGGAGCCACCCTGCATGCTGCAGGCTCGTTCTTCTTGGCTCAAGTCAGTACATCTGTGTCAGGATTTCTGAATGTAGTGCCTCACGATACAATGGGATTGCCTCATGATCCAATGGCATGGGACAGCACAGCTGTCATGCAAGGACATGGGTTGCGTGCTGCTGAGGGTGTGAGCAAGCAGGCAGTGTGAGGTGCCTCGTGTCTTTCTGTGCTGATGCTTCACCCTGCAGTGCAAGATGTGTATAAGNCAGCCACAGTCTCCATGGCATTATGAGCACAATTGCCAAAATGCACTCACTCTGCTCACTTTGACGCTGCTTGCGATGGGCAGGCCTTCTACAGCTACTTTCAGCAGCAAGAGCAGCCCAGGAGGCTGTTTGGGTACAGTAAATATGGCACAAGATACTATGCTGAGCCAGGTACTTTGACTGTTGATGCCATGTACATGCTGCTTTCATGATCTTGGGTGCCTGCCAAATACTCTTGTTGCCAGAGCAAACAGGAAAAGATGCACAGCTTGTTTGTTGGCCTCTTGTCAGTCCCCATAACTGCAAGGTTGAACATTGAGCTGAGGGGCGTGATGCGCCAGCAAGATGAGCACCCACCTGTATCCCTGGCAGCCGTTGCAGAACAGACTGCAGCAAACACACTTGCCATCTGCGTTTATGACCCAGCAGTGTCACCCCACGTGTGTACCTGTGGTGCATCTGCACAAAGCGATGTTGAGGCATCTCTCATTGGCCTCTGTGGATACTTTTTGGCAGCATTAGACTGTTGTAGGCTTGTACAAGCCTGGAGACTGGCTGATGTTTGGCGCTGAGACTACAGGGCTGCCCAAAGAGGTGAGAGGGCTTCATGTGTCACTGACTTACTACCCTAAGCTTGCCAGCTGAGCAACAGCGCGGAATCTACTACTGAGATGCGCGCCTTCAAGTTTACGAGGCCCGGTCGTCATTGCAGTGTTCTCACTGGATGATCTGATCACACAGGCACATGCAGCTGCTGGCGACACTGGTGGGGCCATGGTCAAAATCCCAATTGTTGAAGACCACGTGAGGTCACTGAACCTGGCAGTGTCGGTTGGGGTTGGGTTGTATGAGGCCATACGGCAACTTGATGCCCACATAGACTTCGTGCCTGAGCAGACACCGTAACTTAGTGCGGTGTGCGAGCACTCGTTGCAGTCAGCGTTTGGCCCCACGAGGCCAGCAGCTTCTGCATTCAATTTTGTGCATTTCTACNCTCATGCAATGCTTGCTGCATAAGGGCACATTTGGCCCAAGCAACACCGTTGTCACGTGCTGGTCACATGACTCATTGCTCGTCAAGGGCTCTTGTACAGCTACATGACAAATCACATTGGTGAGTAATCAAAGCCCTGGTCAACATTGTATGGGGATGTCAATGATAATGGTACTGCTTGTCATCACTCAGCAATTTCAAATTGTGTCATGGAGGATGTGTTCAGTGGAGAACAGCTAGCCATGCAATGTCAGTAGTGTGCATACTCCTAAAAACGATGTGCAGACTGCATGCAAACCTTTGGCTTGTCCCTGTGCAAACAAACATGTAATGTTCTGAGCTCTTGCTTGTAAGATGCTGTCTGCGGACCAGTCTTGTAATGCAGTAGCTGCAGCAGTTCTCAAGGAACATGCATAGCAGACCCAGTCTCATCCACTGTCACCAGCATGTAACTGACAATTGAAACCAAACAAATAGCTGTTGTTGCATCACTCAACTCCAGCTGCAGCCCTTTGCACTCCTGCAGGGGCTTGATCACGACTCTGCTGTGGACGTGTGGAGTCTAGGCGTGCTGTGCTATGAGTTCCTGTTTGGCCAGCCACCCTTTGAGGCAGAGGGGCACTCCAACACATACAAGCGCATCCTCAGAGTGGATCTCAAGTTCCCCGCAGACATCCCGGTCAGTTCCGGAGCCCGAGACCTGATCCGCAAGGTGAGCAAGGAGTAGCTAGGCGCCCTTGCTTCCCAAACAGCCAGCCGATCATGCATGCACACTTTTGATCATGCCACTGTGCACATGACACCTTTGAGCAGATACACAGCACACACTGCCCATGTAGCTCTGCTTTGTTGATCTTTCAATGCTGCACACAAGCATAGCCCCCTCGTGCATGCAAAAGCTGCTGAGTGCTCAATACAGTGCAGGCATGGTATGCAGTGCAGGTATTGATTGGTTAGCAAGGACAGCAGCTGCAAGCTTGAAAGCTAAAGTGTGGCAAGTCACTTGTGCTGTGGAGCAGCCTTTGGCATGGTACATACAATGCAGATACGAGCTGTTACACAATGACGGGTGTCTTGTTTGCAGTTGCTGGTGAAGGATCCTAGTCAGCGGCTCCCTCTTCAGCAAGTCATTCAGCACCCCTGGATTGTTGGACACACAGAAGCCCAGTAGCAGAGGCAGCCAGCTGTGTATTTGATGCAGACAGATGTAATGCCTTCCAATGGGTAGCTTGTCAATGTTTATAGCAGAAAAAAGGCCTTGTCTCATACCGTTGTCATGACATGACCTCAGCTTTGGCATGATGTGTTGGCCGCTGGGGTTTTCCTGAATGCTGGTCTACATGTGTAAGTGCAAGTTTGTGTTCGTCCTAGGCTCACAAGTCCCTCTTGCCAAAGTTTGGGACAATGACTTTCAGTACAGCGGTTGGTTTCAGCGTAATTTGCTACAAAGATCTGTTGACAAGACGATCAACTCCCGCTGCTTTACAAACTGGATTCAGACATGTAATATCAACAACGTGTTGTGTAAACTATGACTGCAGCTTGCAAGGTGGGGCAAAGAAGTCCAAGGCTGCATTGCTACACCTGACCATATCCTTTGAAACCAGCTGACAGGTTGCTGCAATGCTGACAGGAGGAGGCTCCTGTNCACACACCACGCAAAGAGCCTGTAAGTCTATCTGGCAGCACTGCGCTAGCAGTCCAGGACAGTCTGCCTGATGAGTGCTAGGCACTATGATGTGTGCACTATGATACTGACTGGACAGCAAGTGTCCTGCGTGAGGCAGTGCTTGCAACCACAACGACACCCCCCACCATTGCAAGCAGGTGGAAAGTGATTGAAACATATGCCGCAACTAGCTATGCTCTCCCTTGTCATGCAGGCCAAGCACATGTGTAGAGTAGCATATGTGTTTTCAACATGCAACACTGCATCAGAGTAGACAAATGGGTCAAGCATACATGCTGGCTCAGGGCTTGCAAGCACATGCACTACGGCCGTATGCACATCCGCCGTATGTGGTACCCTCTTGAAGTAGAACACTTACACAGAAGAAGCACATGCCAGAGAAAATATATGTCCGATTCTCCTCATCACGATTGGCAGTCAGCCTGGTAGTGAACTCCAGAGCCTCCTTGTCCCGCATAGCTGCATACTTGAAGTCAAGGTTGAAGGGCTCGGGGTGACCAGGCTTAGGTTGCTGACTGAGGATGTCATTCCTCTGCCGGAGCAGCGCTCCGAGTTTGCCATAGAACAGGCGCCTCAGATGCAACATGTCTTGCTTCTGACTGTCTGTGTAGTCACAGGCTGCCTGCACAGATGCAGCCTATTCAACAGCACAGCTAACNTTGCAGGCTGCTGAACAAGTCAGTATGATCCAATGGGAAACATGTCTGCTATCCTCTTGTTGCTGTCAACACGCCATCTTGCTTGTCAGTGCCATCTGTTCCCTAGCCAAAAGTTGCAAGGTGTACACATGATGATCCTGCTGATGTCGGGTTTAACCCCATTATACTACCTGTCACTATGACCTGGGGAACATGTCTCGTTAAAATACCAGCATCGTATGTATTCAGGAAACTGACACATCAGATGCTGCCTTGATACGACTATGTACATCAGTTTGTCTGCCTTCCTGACAGGATAACTTTTGATCTTGCATCCTATTGCAGGGCTAGGCTGAAGCAGAGGCTGGAAGCCAGCCATGAAGGCATGTCCACAGAGGATGGCTCTTCTTCAGTGACCAGCGGGCTCGAAGAGGACCAGGCAGCCCAGGCTGACATGATGATGCGCCGCCTGGTGAAGGTCAGCTAGCAACCTGCTTCTTGCATTGTTGTGTCTTGGGCAGACAACCTGCTCAATGGCATGGTGCAGTAGCCGCATGCCTGGTCAGAAAAGCTAGCAAACTGCTTGTTGCGTGTCTGATTAGACCATCTGCTCAGTAACATGGTGCAGTAGCCTGCATGGACATGCTGTGAGTCCTGAGCTGCTTGCTTTGATGAAGCGTTCCTCAACCACTAACGACTCACGTTGACAGCATACCCAGCATACTTGGCTGGTCAAAACCTGTAATGTTCTTCTTCTTCTTAATTGGACAAGCTTAAAGAGCAAATTTGAAGCCAAGAGCGAATCTTTTCAACTGGCCTGCTGTGTTGTGTAAAGCTTACGTGTAAGTATGGCAAAGTGCTTGTCATGCTTCTGTGGCATTGCGCAATGATTTGCTATGACACGATAGCCCATGTCTGCAGTGCTGCCATGTTCAAGCCACAGAGGTAATGCACAGACTCTGTCTATTACGAGATCAGCTCAGACAGCTCTCAACGACGCAACAGCATTCAAGTCAGACATGTTCGTGTTGTCACATGTTGTATCAGCTTCATAGCTTGGGCTGACCTAGGCTTCTCTCTATCAAACGCTCACACAGCACAGTGGGTTTCTCCCTTCCTGGGTATCAGCTGTGGACCGCACAAACATTGTGCCCAACTTGCTGATGACTATACTGTGTCACTATGCAGGAAGAAGAGGATCGGCAGAGACGAGAAGACGAGCGAGCCCTCAAGAGGCAGCAGAAGACTGCAGAAGCTGCTCAGTCAGNTGAACAATCACTCATCAGCACAAACCCTTGACAGCCATGACTTAACACAGATACAGCAAGCCAGCAAGCCATAAGATTGTCATTAGATGAGTCATTACATCAGCTCAGGGCTGAACAAAGCAGCGAGCATACACACTGATGTGAGTGTCACGGGTCGTGAAGCAGTACAGGGTGTCTGTCGAGTTGTCTCTCACAAGAGCACAGCACTCTGCATGAGCACATTGTGTCTGTANGATCTGGCCAGCTCATCAAAGAAGAATGTCAGTAAACTCCTTGTCCTTCCTGCAACAGCCCAAGTGGCATCAGATGCAACACCTTGTATTAGACCACAGCAACCTCAGCCCACAAGGCATAGCCCAGCTGGTGAGTGTCAGCTGGCCTGACCTGCGCAGTGTGCACTTGTCTCGCAACAACCTGGGCTCAGCAGGCATGGCTCAGCTAGCACAAGGGAGGTGGCCACAGCTGCGGAGTCTTGACATTGCCAGCACTGGACTTGACGCAGCTGCAGTAGCGCACTTGGTGACAGGTGCTTGGCCGCTATTGAAGCATCTATGGTTGGGCCAGAATGCGGATTTGGATGAGAAAGCTTGTGGCCTCCTAGCCACAGCGCATTGGCCCAACCTCAGAGTCTTGGACTTGACAGATGTCAAGCTTAATGCAGCTTGCGTCCACAACCTTGGGCAAGCGCACTGGCCACAACTTGACATGCTGATGCTGGAGCGCACTGGCATAGATGCAGACGCCATTGCTGAACTGGCAAATGCCAACTGGCCCCTGTTGACGTCCTTGTCTTTCCAGGACAATAAAATGGGTACAGAAGCAGTGGCACAGCTTGTCCTTGCGCCTTTTCTGCAGCTCAGGTCTCTGACACTTTGCAAGAACAAGCTCATGGTGCTGCAGCCAAGCACCTTGCTAGTAGCAATTGGCCATTATTGTCAATGCTGGCTCTGTATGACAACTACCTTGATGATGCTGCAATGTTTNTGTTGCAAAGCGTGACATCGTAGACTGTTTGTACAGCGCCACAGCCAGTAAAGTCTTGTTGCAATCTCAAGGGGGCACGTATGGACGCATTGTACACCAAAACCAGCCTGTTAGTGATGAGGCCTGGCATACATGAGCAAATTTTGTGATAGCGATAGATGGGGAAGGTCGTCTCCCCTCACCCTCATTGTATGAGTGGAATGCTGACAAATGTTGCGGTTTGTGTTGAAGACAATGATAACTGCTGCTTTTGATGACGTTGTTGCTGACAGCATCAATTATGGTCATGAAACCTGCTTGATTCATGCTCGGCAAGCAGCGTCCCGCTGGTATATGCTCAACAACTACTGATCAGGCGTATCTATACACAGCAAGTTGCACTGAAGCAGACAGTTTGCTTAGCCACTAAACGCGTGCAGACGGATTGGGCGCACTCACACATGGATGCATGTCAGAAAATTGTTGATTTGACAGCATTTTAAAGCAGCATGCCGCTCAGCACGCACAACATTCACATTGTCCGTCCATGCTGAATGATGAGCAAGTTTGGCACGGCAATTGAGTGAGAAATTGACACTAGCCAGCCTCTGTCTCTTANCAATACAGCATCATTGTTGGGAGCAACACCATCAAGGCACGCAGCTCAGTAATAGCGGAGTCATCCTTGCCTTCACTGGGCACAACAGTTGACCCACATCCAACAAACATCACCAGCAGCAGCAGTTAGTTTTCACAACCTTGAGGTCATCCCGCCTGGCTACAGCAGGGCAACTGTGTCACATCTTGTCAAGATGCCTGGCATGCAACTGCGTAGATTCCTACTGCAACAACAACAGGCACAAGCAGTGGTACATGAGCTAATGGAGGTGTGTTGTCTTGTGCACACAAGACACGTCTGGACCCATCTCTTAAGCAGAGCATGGTCTTCACGCTGCATGGCTACAGACTGTCCAGAGTAAGCTATGCCATGGAGTCGAGCTGATCAGTCATACAACTCTGATATTTTGAGGGCATCCAGCCTGGTTCCGCTAGGGTAGAGTTCATTTTTCAGGGTAGGCTAAACTTTGAACCCCGACTTGTCAACATACCTTGCGTGCGCCGGTGTGCCTTCCTACTGCAACAAGAACAGCCAGTGGGACATCAGGTTGTGGAGCTGTGTTCTTCATGTAGACATCTTTCAATAATGGTGTGATGCATGTCTGTAGAGAAAATCTTCCAGAAACAACTACAACTCAATCATAACAAAAGTCCGATACCTTGAGGGCATCGAGCCTGGCTACAGCGGGATCCTTTTCCTGTTTCTTGCCAAAGATGCCGCTCACTGCTCCTGTGATGTCTGACAGCTTCTGCCGCAACCTCACCACTTTGCCTGCCATATGCAATGCATTGCACTCANACCCATAGTGGCAAACAAAGCACTGATGGTGGCTTGATGACTGCAAGACAGGGCAGTGAACATCCATGCACAAACACACAGCGTAGCACCTGCAGGCCATCAATGTTTGCGGCTATTGGTATGCAGCTATTGGTATGCATGCAAAATAAAGCTCGTATGACACTGTCCTTCTGTTGTGCGCATATGAGTCGATCCATAGAGGGTGCACTTGTAAGTTCCCAGTCTCAGAGCATCGCCAAGAATTCCCAACATGTCAAATTTTCCTACTTGCAGCAGGAAGACTGCTGGTACAACCAACAGCTACCGCTCACACTTGTCTGACTTGTTTCCTCATACGCACCTGCTTCACTGGTTGAGTCATCGTTGCCACTTTGCTGGTCTTGTGCACTTGACTTCTGGGCGTGCTGAGATGAGTGCAGTGGTACAGCCCTAGTCACCTCTGTGTTAAAGCGAACATACTTCTGCAGCTCAAATGCAGACGCAAATGCCTGCAGATACCTCAACACCTACATGAGAACACCATGTGCTGTGGACACAGCTTTGCAGCCCACAACAGAAGTAGAGGTGTCAGGACTGCTTTGAATGCCTGCCTGCCAGAGCATATGTTAGGCAATTATTGCATGTATCCTGCACTTGTGCATAAGCTCCTCAGCCATTTGTGGAAACCACAGTCAGCTTGTAGGCGTGCTGTGCTGCGTCACTCTCTTGGTCTAATGACATGTGCAAATGTTTACCATAAAAAACCAAAGAACAGGGTCAGGCTGTCTGGTTGCATGTATGCACTGTCTAGTCAGGCCAAGTGGGTGGATCTTGTTCTGCTTGTGCGCATATGTGTGAATGAAGCAACATGTACAAATGCACCCACCCGGCGAAACTCATTGCATGCACCGACATGAAGTTCCTCTGCAGCTGTTCAGCAACAGGAAGTTAACGTCGGCCCTCGGATATGTATGCATAAGACACTAGAACGAAGATTCGCGTCCTAGCTACAAGACTAGCAGTGCATGGAAAGACGAGACACGTGTCTGAGGCATGGACATACAGCATTTGAGCTCTGTGTATCAAGCAGGCTTTGGTCCAAAATGCAAGTAGCATGCTGATTTTGCAGGAAGCTTGCACTCATGAGAAAAGGAGAGTCTACACCATTAGACGTTTCAGCCATGTTGTGAGGCAGGGCCAATGGGAGGCCATGGATGGACCAGAGGCGTCCCGTCACTTGCACTCATGACATGGACAGACTCTAACACAGCACTTCCCTCAGTATGGAGGCCTGTACAATACTATACAATACTCCATGTAAATACGATACGTATACAACATTTTTTATTAAATTTTTTGTAAACATATAGTATACAATATGTACAATACTGACCTCTGCATGTGATGGGAATCTGCGGCTGTCCTGACTCTGGCCATGTAAGTCATCAAAGGGGAAGTCTGTAAAGGCCATGACCTCCCGAGGCAGGTTGGTACGCAGCTTGGCATACATGCTACTGTGCACCTTATGTCGCTTTGGGTCTTTGCCTGAACCAGAAACAGGTTTGCATGAATGCAGAGTAGCTGTGCCTGTCCAATCGAGCTGGAGCTGCATGCAAAACCAGATGTGCTGGTGTTGACGCATGTTCCTGCCTGAGTGCAAAACTGGCTTGGAGAGGACGCAGAAGGTGATGTGTTAAGTAAACATACATATCTGACTGGCATTGTCAGACATTTACTTTTGCTGTCTGCTTCTGCAATAATGTGGGTGGGATCTGCATGGATCGCAGCATGGCTGGACAGCAGATGTGTTGACTGACGTGTCTTGCTGTCAGTGCGCATGCGTAACAAATACCCATTCAGCTTAGNAATGCAGTTCCAACTTAAAAATGCTGTGCCACACATGACTCGGAGCATACTGCATTGACAGCTACACCATGCAAAACAAAATCATGCAGGCAAGCGGGAGCGGTATGGTGGCACAGAATATGGAGAAGCTGATCTGGTTCAGAAGTCAAAGCTTGACATCGTAGTGTTCAGGCAAGTCAGACACAACCGCTGACCGTGCATGCTGAGGGTTGCCTGCTGCGTATCTGCTTGTCTCACGTATTCTGTACAATCTGCATCAAGTGACACAGCGGCGAGGCAGGTCAACTGAAACATGGCATGACTTTCCATACACACAAAGACTGAGTCTGATGTACAGGACGCAGGTCAACACTATAGTACGAGCTGTGGCCGAAGCTGCACACACCGGAGAGATAGGAGATGGCAAGATCTTTGTACACCCAGTCGCAGATGTCATCAGGGTGTAAGTATTTCTCTGGTCTGTCACTTTTGTGGGCTTGTCCTGTTTTGTCTCGCATATACATGTAGCATTGCACAAGCAACTGTGCAAGCATTAGCAGCATGCACAGTTGCATGGATTGAATGTGCATACAGCTTTTCACACATGTGCTGTCACTTTGGTGGGCATGTGTGTGAGCCGCTGGCATATGTTCAAGTCAGAGTCACTACCAAGTTACATGTCTGCGCAAGGCAGCCCAAGACATGCATGCTTTGTAGTATCGATACGTNTCTTTCTGCACACACTAACGCACTCAGCAGAGGGCGTCCTGTTGCCAACACAGCTGCTCACACAGCTGTTGGTTAGTTCGTAGTCACATTCAGCTGACATGAGAGTGTGGATCAAGAATTGCATGCAGACAATGCACTGATAAAATGGCTAGCCTTGCTAACAATACGTGCCATGTTGACCGAAACAGGCTGAAGCAATGTGTTTCGTCCTTCAAGCAATCTGTTTTATCTGGTACCAAATTTGCTTGTATGGGTCAGACATGCAGAGTGTCTAACGACAGTGCNTTTGCTGCAGGCGCAGGGCTGCTCCTGTGGGATGAAGCTGGCTGAAAGGCTGCAGTGAAGCAAGACACTGAACGTCAGTGGTGGAAGGCTGTTGGCTGTGGTACATTCATACATGGACATGGTCTTGCCTGTACTCAGTCTCTTCGCAGCTGACGGTACAATGGTGTTCGCTGCTNTTCATGAGAGCCACCTTTGGACTTGATGACAGCTAGTGCCTGCTGCAAGGCGGTGTCCTGGCCCTGGTTCTCCCAGTCCACCTCATCATCCTGCAGCATGAGCACCCCTGGCTCAACCCCAACACCTGCCACCCCTGCTTTGTGCTGGTCATCTGTCTTAGAACGCTTATTTGGCACCTCCTCCTGCCTGTTAGCGCACATGCATGTGTGACCAAGCATGACTTTGTCTGCATTTGTTGTGTGGGGATTATCTCAAGGGTGGACAGGGAAACTCCCAACTGCAACATGCAGCAATACTGTGGCGACCATGCTGCCTGACAGGTGCGTTATTCAGGTCGCAGCACATCGGAGCTCACTGCTTCCTTGCGCACTTTGGAAACTTGTCTATCTGACAGTATGCGTGTGCATCCAGGCNTGACCAGCAAGTGTCAGAGGCTATGCCAGGTGAGGCATCTCCCTTGCCCCCAGAAGTCTCTTCACATTTGGGTATGCAACAGCCAAGTCAGAGCACTACATGCTGCTTCTGCAGCAGTTGAGAGANTTGCTGGTTCTCAAGGTGCATGCTTTGACACCTGTCAGCCAACCTTTACTGACCTAGACAAGCATGGGAGCCTGCTGTCATTATGGTCATGCACTGCCATGATTGGTGGGAACGCTGTGCAGGAGCGGCTTGCAGCTGCACAGGAGGCTGTACANAGCCTGTAAATCAGCCCATTGCAGAAGTCAAACAACGTCAGCAGCATAGCTCAGCACCTTGCAAAAATGTTGCAGGAGACATCTTCTGCAGCTGGCCACAGCATGACTTCACTGAACCAGCGTAACGTTGCACATTGCAATGACTGAATGAGCATGTGGCATGTGACAGATCCTGCAGCTGGACACAGCATGGCGCATGAAAGCTCAGAAGGAGCAGCTGGCTCAGCTAGCCCGGAAGGTGCACACCAGCCAAGCTCAGCAGGACACTGCTGAGGCTCAGNTTCGCTGAGTGATGCCAGGAACAAGGCAAATTTTGCATCCATAACAACAAGGCAGCTGAATTTGCAGCATCTGATTTGATCAGGTTGAGGATGAATTCAATGCTGTCAAACCACAAGTGCAATGTCATCTCACCTGTCACTTGTGCCACCTCTGCAACAATGTCGCTTTCCAAGGCACTGTCATCTTGACATGCTTTCAGCAAGTAAAACATGGTCACAGATGAAGTATCTGTGCCAGCGATGATCATCTGCACATCAGCATGTAGAGATTCTGAGGTTGCAGACAAGTTGTGGTTTGTGTCAAGCCAACACCTGTGTGAAAGCCAACAACGTGCTGCCATGGTCTCACCAGTAAAGCTCAAAGAATAGGCGCAGCAGAACACAGACACTTGGTATATGCATAGAAACAGCACATCACAGGAATCTGAGCACCAGCAGGGTGCACAAGCCCTGTGGCGAAGCAGGCTTAGCAGGCATGACTTGTCATATTCTTGCCTCAAGCACTAGCTGGCTGAGGTCTGCTGTCCCAAAGCGTCCAGCCCGGTGATCACGCAGTATCTGGGACATGAAGCAGTCCTGGGGTTTGATTGCCAATTCCTGCTCTGCCTGCAGGCGAAACGCAGCCTAATGGCAGCTTACACACAGATCAGCTGATGCCAGTGCAACAGTGGGAATGTATTGTGCGTGTGCCAGCGGTGCTCAGCCAGACACTGTACAGCACATTTTGACATGCAGTTGCCACATACCTTGGCAATGATTTGGTTGACAGCCCGAGTCAGGCTGGCAATGGCCTGTTGATGCTTCTTATGAGCAGAACTCCACTGCGTAGCAGTGGAAANGTGATTCGACACGGTCTAGGATCTGTACGCAGGGTAAGTGGCCCTATCGCGATGCTGTACGTGCGATTGACGCTGTCTGAGGTCTTATGCACCATCGCAGGCGTCACAGCACGGTGCTGCACTTCATCNCTGACACTCATGCCTCAGTCGAAGGTGCGCCATGTCCCGTGTTGCAGAGCAGGACACACATGACGAGTGAGGCATGGCTCTGCATACTTTGCACAGGCTCTGCAGCCCACACTGTCATGCAGTCACCATCACATACTGTTGTGCTGCCATGTGGCGTTATAACATCAGCAGCATCTTGGTCAGGTGCAACATCACACCCTGACAAGTGTGTGGCAGACCCAAGGCTGCGTGGGTGTTTGAGGATGTTGTTTGGTAGCTTTGGACAAGGCCTGCAACAACAGTGACATTGCATACTTTTTACCTTCCTGACTGCTGAGAGGCTTGTCAATCTGTCTCTGACTGCTCCCATATCCCTGCTGCTGCTGCTGCTCTGCTGCTGCTGCTGATGTGCTGTTGCTGCAACAGCCTTGCTGTTGGAGTCGGCATCTTCCGTCTCAAGTAGCCCTCTTTAGGTCCTGCTGCTGGTGCTGCATGATGATGTTACTGCTGCTGAAGCTCAAGCCAGAACTAGACTTCCCTACACAGTTGCTGCTGCTGCTGCAGCTGCTGCTGCTGCCCTGCTGCTGCTGCTGCTCTGCTGCTGCTGCTGTCAGGGTGTATGGGATGACGCTCAGCGGGTATATGGCAATACAACTGTTCTGTGGTTGCTTCAGCACGACAAGTGACACGTTGCAACTCTTGACTACTTGTCTTGCAATTACCTTCAGCATCTGGTAGCTGCTGCTTCTGACAAGATTCTTGCTGCAGGTGTGGTGACAGTCTTGCGTGAGGCTAGATCTGCTCAAGTCGTCAAGCTGTCAGCCATCAAGGTACAGGCTTGGCACCACACAGGGACCCAACTCACCTACTCTGTCCTGCTTTGTGCCGTGTTCAGTTGGCTTGACAACCATCAGTGGCATGTCCATTGGTTCAACACAGAATCTAACCCAAAGCGCACAGATTGTTGGCATGGCACCCTTGCTGCATAAGTGGATTAGCGATATGTACATCAATTGTTCCCCGTTAGCCTTTGCCATGTTGGTAGGTAATCTTGACAGTGGATGCTTGCCAAGCCATAGCTTGAGCACATTGCTTTTTTTCATGCGGGAGATTGTGCCACATGCCGCTTCCATCTCTTTCACATCACATGCTCACAACACATGCTCACAACNGCTGTGTCTGCTGTGCTTACTATGCGCATCGTGTCTGTCGGGGACTCCAGTGTAGTCTTGTGCTGACCAAGGTATGTGATGACTTTCAGAGCACCGGAGTGGGTGTGCTTTGTGATCTCTGACTGCCATTGCTGCAGAATGGATGCAGGGCAGATGATCAGGGTGGCTCCACAGTCCTGTGATGCATGCTGTGAGGCTTTGGCCTTCAAGCACCGCCCACATACAAAGTCACCTGCAGCACAGTGCTGCTGCATCATGATCAGCGCACGGCAGAGATACACACCCGGTGCAAAACATGACACATGTATGCACACACACTTGATCACTGCTGTTTTGTTATGTGTATGCACATTGCATTGTTCCGCTGTCTTCAGGTACAGCGGGTCCACAACATACTCAAAACTGTGAGCCAGGACACACAGCAGCAAGTGCTCACCGTCCATGTGATCAAAGCACATACTCTGGCACTGGCATGCTCACTGCAGGATGGCAGCACTACAGCGTCACCCAGACCGTACTCACCATACACAGCACCAATGACAGGTCATATGCAATTGGCCAGACTTCACTGCATTGCCTTAGAGCCCATTTTTGTCGAGTACACAGACCCAACTTCAGCTGCATAAGGTGTTAGCCAGACTTACCTCTAGGGGGGCGCTTGGGGTAGCCTACACAAGCCCCGTGCAGCCATGCACAGCACTCATCACACTGGAGCCACAATCCAGTGTACTGCTGTGCCCCAGGTGAGTCACCATTCAAGCCACACACGCAGTCAACCCAGTCATCATCTCTGCCATATTGTGGCTGAGGCTGATACTGATGCTCCACCTTTTGCCTCTACACAGCAATGAGGCAGCTAGATGGTCAGCGACATTTGCATGTCCAAAGCCATTGCCTGGTAGCATACAACTCCATCGCTATGCNGAGACTCTAATGGAGCTGGCGTCCACTTGACTTCGTTGTGCTCTTTGAATACACTGAAGTAGTGGGCAAAGGAGTCCCGCTTTACAGCTGGTGGTAGAACAAGCTCTGCTCCAAGTACAGCAGACAGAGAGAAGGCTGCTATGTGGCTGTAATGCTGGTTGATGAGACCTGTGCACGCTGTGTATCGCAACAACACTCTGAGTCGCTTGTACATCAGACCTTGGTAATAGCCAGTCTGGATGTAGTGTGCCTCAGCTTGCTGTTGCGAGCTGATGCCAGCATCTCTTAGCTCGGGGTTGTATAGGAGGTAGGTCTGCCAGTCAAAGTCAGCCGGGACACTGGTGATGCGTGTTGAAGTTTGTGGTGCTGGCGAGCTATCCTGTGCCACAGGCAGTGGTGACTGTATCGCCTCTGTAGCTAATTTTGGCTTTGGCAGCTCTACTGTCTTTGGCTTTGGCACCTCCAGTGTCAGGGCTCTGTCTGAGGACACTGTGGCAGCCTGTATAAGGCCTGAGGCTGTTGCAGCCTTTTGACCCGCTCTCTGACCAGGCAGTAGTTTATCTCTGGATGCTTGCTGCTTTGGACTCTTGACAGGTAGCTCAGGTCCATGATGAGGCCTTTCAAGGGTACTGCCATTCACGTGCTGGTTGCTTTCCAACAGTGCAGTTGCAGATTTCAAATTTGCCTGCAGTTCATTTCAAAACAGATAAGTGGTAACACGTACCCTCACAACTGCACTGTGTTGGCCAGAGCGTGGGGTGGTATGTGTCATACCTTGCTGGAATTGACGACAGGCTGTGGTAAGGCAGCTTGCTTTGGTTTATCAGGTTTGACCAATATATCTGACTGTTTTCGTGGCCGTCTGAACCCCTCGCCAGACCCGCTGTCGATGAAGACCTCAGTGAAAACAGCTGCGGGTTCGTCTTCGCCGTTTGCACCGTGTTTGCTGCGCAAAACTTGCGTCGTCGAGAGCACTGCCGTTATGGTGCTGCCTCGCGGGGTCAAGGCCCGAAACTGGCAGATACGGATGATGAAGAACGCAGCAATAATCAAGGCACCAATCAGGAACAACGTTTCACGTCGGCTGCGAGGCTGAAGTGTCGCCAGCGGTACCGCACGGCTGCGATTGCTACTCTGTTTGGCCATTTTGCAACACTGCCGTTTGCGTCACGACGCAGAGCAACGGTCTTGTTTATGCATTAGCGAAAGCACCAATAGGCACCGGGACTACAACCGGTTATCCCCAAGCAAGCTCTGCCTGCGCATGAGTAACATCNCCCAAACAGCACTTCAAAAGTGCACAGATGGTCAGCAGCCTCACAGTACAAAGGCATTGTCTGAACATGACCGCTTTGCAGGGCTAACCTTCTTGCATTTGTTACAGGGAAGCTCAACATGTCACACGTATGAGCATGCTGCTGTGCAGGCTGCTTATCAGACTGAAAAACAATGGCAGCTAGCCTGCATACTGACTCGGGAAGATCTCACTCACGTGCTACATGTCATGCAGAGTGTTGATCATTGGAAGGGCAGGGCACACCTAGGAAGGTTGCCCAAGCACTGGAAGCTCACGCCGTAGAAAGATGGCTGGTATCTGCCTGTCACACTGACAAAGATGTCATTGCCATCTTGTATGCGCAGCACCAAGATGCCATCCAGCTTGCAGCTCTGCAAACAAGACATGNAGCATTACACCAGTTATTGACTGCACGTGAATGCCCACATGTGACACGTGTTGTGCAGTAAGCTGCAACCAAGTGTATTGGGCATTTTGCTTGTCAAATGCCATGTTGTACAAGCATGCCAGCCTGTTCCAGCTCTTGCACCATTGTCAGGCACAACTGGTCTATTGTTCAAGGCACGAGCAGGTGACTCAAACGAGCAGATGATGCAACTTGCTTGGAGATTTGAGCAGACACGAGCAACACTAATTCAAAAAAAACACTCTATGCATTGAAACAGTGGCATGTGACAAGTGCTGACCTTGAGGGATGTTTCTGAGGATGATGCCAGCAACCAGCATCCCCAGCAAAGGAGGCAAGTTGACTTTGCTGGCCACAAACCCCCCAACATGCGCACACACCCAAAGCAGGAACAGGGCCCAACCCTCCTCAGGGGGCAGCATCACCCGCCCCAGCAGCAGGTACAGTGCTGCAGACAGGATATAGCAAACTTACAAATGATTGCCAATGCTTTGCCAAAATGAACTCACGAGACTGTACACACTGGCTCTTCTATCTCAGTAGTGCTCGGTTGCGCGACAACCAGAAACGCACCATGCAGCGTGGTAGTGTCATATGCCGGTGATGATGTCAAGGCAGCAGTGTGGTTCCTCACAGTGAACATGGGCTGACTGCGACAAACGTGCTTCAGGCCAGAAGCCTGAGTGAACATATTAGTTATGGTCCTGTGGCATTGATCATGTGGCCTTGCGCACCACAGAAACAGCCCCTGCCAATGTTGAACAGCCTGTGCCAGTGATGATTCAACAAGAGCTGTTGAGCTCAGGCAAGTAGCGCAAAGACGTANCAGGCTTGACAGCATTCAGCAATGTGCCATGCGACTTGAGATACGCCAGCAGATGCTCGTAGCCAGCCAGCAGCGCCATTGCTGTTTGCCTTCCTGCAGCTCCAGTGGGCTGCAGCACCAGACTCCAATGATGTTGGTGGCTCACATACCATATAAAACAAAGGCATGCACGCATGCCAGAGCAATAGTTTTGGGGTCACACTGATGCAGAGTCAAGGTAGATGTTGTCATTTTAAAGAAGAGTGCAGTTGTAAATAACCTGTGCCTGTGAACAAGGACTTGCAGCATGCTCAGTCTTGCATGCTCTGCACGGCTGACATTTGCTGCTTTGACACCATATGTGCAAGCTTTTATGTACAGTATCAATCTGTAGCTATGCACATTTGCCGTATGACTGTGCCATTACTGACCGCTGGCAACTCAAAACTTGTAAAGATGACGCCAAAGAAGCATGTGAAGATGTGGCGTCTGTGTACACCAACCTCAGTGATCAGTCACACCAACCTCAGTGATCAGAGCGTTGGCAATACTTGACACATTGCTTCCATCTACTTGCAATATGCTTGGACTGCTTGTTCTGTAGGCAGCCNTGGCACGCTTGCTGTGTTGTGATGTTACACTTCACCTCCGTAGCACTGCTTGTTATACCACAGTCTGGAGCTATTTGCAGAATTGTACACAAACAGAACTCAAGACTCAGAACGCAGAGTCTCAGCGTTCGGTCACAGAACTCAGAACAACAGCGTTGTGCATGGCTGACCCTGATGATGGCCTCTTCAGCAGTGACAGCCTGGCCGGCTGCCATGGCATGCGTCTGCAGGCTGTACATGCGCACTTCCCACCCCACAAATGACTCATCCAGGCGGCAGTGCTGGCAGACCCGCCCTGCTGACCCCAGCTCCCCCCTACACCGCCCACACTGCNATTGTGAGCTTCTCCAACACCAAGTCCATTAGCTTCACAGCCAATGTCATTTTCTTGGATGAAGAGGGCAAGCGCTTCAGTCTGCCAGTCACCGGCACTGCTGACAACTCTCTGCTCACCATCAAGCCCTTCATTGAGGTTAGATCACTAAAATATACTCACACCACGTTCTGCAATTTACATCTTTCACAAATGTATAACATTCCATGCAAAGAACTGTACAGGGCTGGCTTCTCCATGACACTGTTTTACATGATGTAGTTTGTACCCAGCTTGCCCTGTCCACCTGCATGCCTGCGTCCATGANATGGCTGTCATGTATGAAAAACCAGTCCCTAACTGCAGGATTGTGCATGTCAAGTGCTCGGAATCCAAGCCAAGAATGATGAATGCTCTAGATGCCATGGGCTGTTGTGTGGTATCAAGCAGAGCTGGGAGTGTACCTCTTTGAAGTTTTTGGCATGCCCATCAAGTAAGCCATACTTTTCTTGCACAATCACACTCATTGGATCTGGAAGCTGTGCCACAGCAGACTTGAGGTCAGCCTGGGCATAGAACACCTGCTCGTCAAGCTCATCTGCTGCTAGTTTGTCAACCCAGTTGGCTTGTGCATCTGACCCAAAGCCTGTGCTGTGCCCTGTGGTGACTGGCAAGTCAAGGGACCTTTCTGATAGCAAACTTGCTTGCCTGACGCGAGCCAAAGTCGGTTGCCTCATTCTGGTGAGTTCACTCAGTTCAGCAGTTGTGATCTGTTGATGAGGGTGTTGCTTCCGCCAGTCACGCATGACTGCCCTAAGCTTGTCTATCTGCTCGTGCGTGGTGAGTGGTATGTGTATAGCAGTGGCCTGTAGCAGCTTGGCTTTGCGGACAGCATCTCTGATGTACCAGTAGAGCGCTGTGCTGACCTTGGCTTGCCGTGAGGGATCATACATCTCCAGACCTCTCTCAAGACCCCAAACACCCTCTTGCATGAGATCTCTGAAGGGAGCATTCGCACAGCTGTACTGGCCAGCCAACTTACGCACAAGACCCATGTTGGTGGCCATCAGCTTTGCTTTAGCAGCCTGCAGGAGACAAGAGCTGTGAGGAGGCATGTCTCAGAGCCTGAGCTACTTGATGTATGCCAGAGATACGATGTATACCAAGCTAAACATGTTGTGAGGCCAGCANTTCAGGATCTTGAGCCTTTGCAATTTGTGCAGACTCTCTGGGATGGCCTGTACAGCATAGAGCCGCAATCATATGACCATTGCAGACCCATCACATGATGCAATGTTTTGATCAAGTGCCGCATGCCAGGTATGTGAAGGAAGATCTGCTACCCTGTGTGTGTGGGACTGATGGAGGAATGGCATGCCATGTCAGGGCAGATCTCATGACACTCGTGCAGGAGCAGGCTCAAAGGCTCATTTCACTGAGTTGTTGTACAAGAGACACTCCAGGCTGTGGCATGGGGCGATGTGTTACAACAGTATCAACTGCATTCCTGGAGTCATACCTGCAGCCTGTTATTGCTGACATTCAGCTCCTCCAACGATTTGCAATCCCCCACCTCACTCTCCAGACTGGACAGCCAATTCGATGACACATCAAGTACACGCAAGCAACGCAAGTGTTTGATGCTCGTGGGCAAGGAGGTGAGGGCGTTGTTGCTGACAGATAGTTTCTCCAGCCGCTGAAGTAGACCTAAGTCTGTGTGAATTACTGCAAGCCTATTATTGTCCAGTACAAGCACCTGCAGATTGTTTCACAGCAAGTATGAGTATAGCACCAAGATTGTCAGCAACAGTCAGTAGTAGTAGGGAAGTGCAGCAGTTATGTCACAGCTGGACACACTGTGGCAGCAATCTGCAGTATGTCACACAGAGTGCAGCTACCTTGAGAAGGCCTAGCTGTCCTATTGCAGCTGGCAGAGTTTCTAGCTGATTGGCTGCCAACACCAGTCTTTGCAAGTTTTGCAACTGGNTTGCTATGTCTGAAGCATTTTGGACACAGTTGTACATTAAGTACCATGTGCTTGCTCACTGGTGCATGCTAATGTGCATGAGTGCAGTGTGTGCCTGTCAAGAGCTCACAAGTGCACATGTTGCTGACATACATTATGAGCAGGTTCCAGTGCAATGCACCACTTCCACAACAGCTGAGTTCATGGCCACCCTGATTACATATACGTACATACATGCCTAAGACTGTCAACTCACCACACTTCTTGCATGGCTGTTGGTGCACATTCTTTCCAACATATGTGTGTGCCCGAAGTCTGCCATGCACGGGGTGGCAGGGGTCTCTGTCCAGGCCTTGTTTGTGTATACCTTGCACCACCTTGGGCCTGCAAGCAACATACAACACCACATCACTGTTACTCATCAGTCTGTGAGTTCAGCCAAACAAGGTGTTGCGAATGGTCTGTGGTGTGACTCTTCACAAATGAATAGCACAGCATAGCACAGCGAAGCCTTGGGATAAGCTGTCAAGAGGCGGGCAACAACCAAACCCAGCGGGTCATGGTTTCATGATACCCGTACCTTGTGCAACAGTTTTGATTTTCACATATATGTGCCTACCAGCTCAAACATGTGCAGGGCATGCATTTTTTGTTAGACCTCAGACAAGGTGTAGAGTTGGTGATGTTGAGCAGGAAACGAGCAATGTTGGAGTGTGACATTAAAGCCCTACACAGTGGGGTCTGAGATCCTTGAGACTTGTGCAGCTGTGCATGATGCTGGAAGGCTGTTGTTTACTGCAATGGTTTGACAGCAGCCATGGTATGCAGGAGGAAATAGAACACAANTATGATGCTCATGTCAAGATTGAAGCAAGCTACATTTGTTGTGCAACACTGCTTGTGTTATCAGGATGTACGCTTCAGGGTTTGGCATGCAGAGTGGTGGGTGTGCACGGCTGGAGGTGGTGATAGGCACGCCGCAGAAAGGACCCTACCACCTGGCACTCAGGCATGCCAATCCTGGCACCCTCTTCTCTGGTAAGGATGAGGTGACAAAGATCAATCAGATGTGTACATGCACAAAAANCATGTTGTCGTGCTGCTGCACATGCTGTCCTGCGATGTAGTGCATCAGCATTTACATCACGCAGTGAGATATAGCATGGCCTGCAGTATGCAACTGAGAGTTTTTGCAGCACAGAAAACTGTCACTCATGATCACATCGCCACCAGGGCACACATGTCATGACTGTCTAGAGCTTTGCAACAGACAGCACTGAGACCAAGCACTCACACACATTGACATATATTGCANATGCTTAGCTGAAGGTCTTGACTGTCCTCTCAAGGCTGTTTTTGGCTTTCTTCTACAGGTAGTCACATGTTCCCATATCATTCACTCATGTCAGCGCTCGTGGCCAGCAGTTGTCTTAGCCACAGTCAATGTAATAGCTACAGCCGGCAGCACAGAGCAGTGCAGCTGTCTTCACGNGCATGCTTACGGCCCCTGCTGCCTCGACTGTACAGTATATCCAGCAGTCAGCTGGAGCAGCCCACACGAGTGCAGNTGTTGCCTTTTCACTGCTAAGTGTGCAATTATTCAGCTGATGTGGTACAGTAGTATGTACCAAAAGGCTTACTGTATGCAGTGGCATTCGCTACATGCCTTGTACTGCAGCTCGTGTCAGNGCTACTGATGACAGGTCTCAGAGCCACTCTGACTCTCACAGATGCTGCTAGCCAAAATGGATGTTACCTTACCAGTCTGGAGACAGAGCTGACACAGAGTACGGCTTGNTCAGACCCTGGATTGATGTCCGCTATGATCATGATCAACTGCCTCTTTAAGTTGGTCAGGCAAGTTATGCGTGTGCGCGAGGCCATTGCAGTTGCGGAGGGCAAGCATGTAGGAGCCATGCAAGCTGCAGCGACTCCCGATGATGAGCATTTGCAAGCCATGCAGACACAGTCAGCTGCAACCCAACACCTGGAGGGTGTATTGATCATAGCTGTTGAAATCCTAGGTATGCCTTTGTGGTCCATGGCACCCATCCACTCAGAAATGCTGAAAACAATCGTGTTACCTGCATCTGCGAGTGAATGTTGTTGCATCTGTAAAAATACGTGCACACATGCAGCCGACTTTTCCCAGCAACTTGCAGGCAAGTGTGGTCTGCTGTTGTGCATAAGTCTCAAGCAAAACGACTCGATTGCCCATGCTCTAGCATGGGTGTTTGACGTGAAACAACAGTTCTACTGCATGTATGTCAACCACTCCAAGCAACTGGTAAGGAGACACTTTCTGCAAGGATGCTGTGCTGGCGCACTCTGAAACTTCCAAGTACAATGCTCCCTTACATAATTGATGTTGGCGAAGAAGATTCTTGCACGCAAGACTCACCCTTGCTGGAGTCTTGCAGGTGTGACTCCNTCAACAGACCGCTGCTAGAGGCAAGCAGCTGACAGCGGAAGAGGGGCAGGTGCAGCGTCTTGCTGGTTGTCNCCAAGAGACTGCTGCCACAGGCAAGCAGTTGACAGCGGGGCAGGTGCAGCGTCTTGCTGGTTGTCGATCGCATTTGGTGTGTGCTATCATAAAAAAGCTCATGCGCTCCACAGGCAGAGCTGGTGCAGCCAAGCTCCAAGCTTGAAGCGACTGTTGCCTTAACCTTGGCTTTTGATATCTGGAACAAGTTTCGCATTACTGCTAAGCACGGTGAAACTTTTGGCCGCATCATGTGGCCAGACTCTTGGGAGAAAATGGGGTTCACAGCAGTAGACAGCCTGACAGAGTTCATGCGACTGTCACCAATGGATGCTGCAGTGANTAGGCAGTGGCTTGCAATATCATAGAAAGGCTCGCACATGTCAACATGCTTCCAAAAGAGTANAAGGTCAACCGTACACTTCGGAAGATGTCCTTGCAGGATGCTCCCTCCTATGAGTCAACTCAGTCTCAGTGGGCAGCAGAGTTGGACTGCAATGGCAGCCAGCATAAGCATCAGCCACGGGACAGCTACTTTACGCTGGAAGCTTTCGCAAACTTCTGGGTGCAGCAAGTTGAGATTGGCAGCAGCAGTAGGGACTGTGAGCGGTGTCCAGGGTCGGTACTGCATGATTCAGCTGCCAGCTTGCACTCCCTGTCACCTGCAGACAAGATATCCAGCACNGTTCAGGTATGCTTCAAGTCTGTGTTTGTAGAGCTGATGAAAGGTCTAGTATGCTTGACAGTCTGTTGATGAGCTGTCCCCAACATGTGCATCCATGGCACATATTGAGAAATGACTGCTGTGATGCATGCTCAACAGCTGCATCCAGTATGTCTTGCCATGCGTTCAACAAGAGAATTGCAGTCCATTCCACACGCAATGCCTACAGCTTGTGACATGGGTCTGGCATTAACTTCAAGGGGGAGGGGTCTAGGGCATCTGGCCATGGGAGCCACCCATACAAGGAGTCTAGGCGCTCCGTGGTCAAGTTCCACGCACTGCCTACACAGTCAACAACTTGATAGCGACAATGGGCTGCCTATGTGCCTATTGTTTTCCCAGGAGTCAAGTCACAGGCCCTTTCGCCACCCTTGTCTGATGTGGAGCAATGTGTGTCGTGTTTGTGCTGACTCGTTTTGCCTGGGCATTTGCAACAGACAACGCTGCCCATTTCTGGGCATGAAATCATGTGACACATGCCACCAGTTGCTGCACATCGCCAGCACAGAAGTAATGCATCACTTGCCCAACAGCTGCAGTCACGCATGTTCTTGCATGCAGTGCACATGACTGCGGCAACAATAAACACTTTCACATTGATGCTGAGCCAAATCAGCCCACCAAATATGTGCTTTGCATCACAATTGCACCTTCCTGACAGCTGTGCATACAGTAGCCTGTGTCCACAATGTTTCTGTACATGAGTTCAGCAGACTGCTCCTCAAGCCATTGCAACAGACATTGAGATAAGACAAGTCCCCAAGAGGGCATCATACTATGTTGANGTGTACTACTTGTACTGGTGCTGTGAATGTCCTTACCTGACGAATGGCCGCCAGCTCTGGTAGTGTCAAATTGGCCACACGCTGGCAAGCCTCAGCTTCATGTGGCAGCAGGTCACATGTCAGAATTGACCCCCAGCTGGTCAATGGAGCACGCAGGACGGTAACCATGGTTGCATCTGGCATGTCGGGTGCCTGCATACATGGTATAGTATCAGTCTGATGCTGCAAGTTGGTTGCTAGTGGTTTTGCGCTGATATGCAGCCCAGGACTTGATCTCAGGACTAATCTTGGATCTGTCATAAGGGAGCAGGCATGATATGTGCATATGAGGTACAGATGACCTTGACACATGAGGCATCTTCAACAAAACATGTGACGGCTGGCAAGGCAATGTGCATCAACACTTGTGTTTAAAAATTGCTGGTTGGCAGCAAATTGAGACAGTACCTTGCCATAGTAGTACATTTCATGTATACAACTTCACTCCTGATGTTTTAGTGCAATCCAGAGTCGCATACACATTGAGGACACTTGCTACACGGTGCCCTTGATCAAGTTGCATGAGTAGCACTGGTTGATGATGCTGANACTAAACGCCAAACACTGGGGTTATGCCTACCAGTTGTCCAGCTATCACACTTGCAGCTAATTTCTTTACAGCAGTACTTGTACCCTTGTAGAAGTTCTGACGGTCAGCTGCAGCCCGGGCAAGGCCCAAAAGTCGCCCCTGGTGATACACAGACACTGCCGTTGGCACCTGCAAAAATGCTTGATCAGATGCTGAGGCATGCTGCTGCATAATGACTGCAAGGATGAGGCATGCAGCAGGTGATGCAGCACAACATTGTANCAGAGTCAGCAGCCTCTGCTTCACACTCTCTAGCTCTGCAGATGCCTGCAGCAGATCTAACATATAAACCAGAGTTAGCTCATGTTTCTATGGCATGCCTGCCTAAGTGGGTACAGCAAGTCTGAGCCCTCACATTGTTATTGAGACACTCTCTGGCTCTGCAAATGCCTGCTGCAGATCTCACACATAGCCCANTGGTGCAACTGTGACTGCTGGTGATGGGGGTGGTGTGCTACCTGACGAAGCTTCTTCTGTAGCTGCTGGAGTAGCTTCCTGGGTAGCTGCAGGTGTAGGAGCTGTTGTAGCTCTAGGCGACGGACTGGGACTTGGACTTGACAAGACTGCTGAAAGATTCGACGGAGACAAAGTTGTGGTAACGTCTGAGTCATCACCAGCTGATGGTGAAGCAGATGGGCTGGCAGCAGGGCTGAGTNGTTCAAGACATTGCATCCACTGAATGCAAGAAAGCTTTACGCCTATAGGCTTGGTTGATGACTTTGCAATGCATGCACTGCAGTGCAGTCACCTCCTACTTATATGCACATAGGTGACGCGTACTCATTGGAGGAGGCTAGGAAGAAGATGGGGCAGGACAAGTTGCAGGCGGCTGCTGATGCCAAGAAGCACGGGGTGAAGGCATATGTGGAGGATCTGCGCAGGTGAGCCTCTGGTTTAGTGCAGTGCAAAGCATTTGCTGTTGTAGGCACAAATGTTGTCTTGTCTGGGGTGTAAACACACTTGCAGCTACTTGAGGCTTTACAGTCAACCGCAAACAAAAGCTTTCAAGCCAGAGCAACCAAACACACACAAGTCAAGTTGCTCTGTTGAAGCAACTAACAACGTGCACACTCACACGATGGAAGCCACTTTGACTAGTGAAAGTCTTGAGCTCCACATTTGGAGACCAAATCCTGCTGCCAACCAAGAGTGCTAGCCAGATGGTACTGCTGATGAAGTGTACTGCTGTGTGTGCACAGGGAGTTTGCAGAGCTGGTCAAGCTCAATGCTGTTGCAAAGCTGCCAGAGTCTGAATTNGCGTGTCTGCAAACAGGGAATGCTGGAAAGTATCTGAACCAGTTGCGCAGCAGCATGACTGAAACCCAGACATAAATGCCAAAACCTGAAAGGAAATAAGTCATTACTATTGAGCCCGACCTTGGCAGGAAGGGGGTCNTGTGTTGCTCTTGCAGAGATGCGTATGAGAGGATCATCGAGGACTTGAATATCAGACCCTTGAAAGTACAAGCTGGCCGCAACGTCCTCATCAAGCTGCAGAGGGGGGCTGAGCCAGAGAAAGTGCACACAATGGATGCTGAAATGGATGCTGGAGCATAGATTGCATGTACAGCTTGCGCNGACACCTCAACACATAGCTGCCTCGCGCAAACGCGCTTTGCATGGAAGCGGCTGTAGTGGCAAAGAGTACCGGTTTGCAAGCGCAGGCACTTGCTGCATGTCGTGAGCTGTTCGGTCAACGTTCGTGATCACATGCATTGCATTTGAACGAGTGACCTAACAGCCACAAGCAAGTCCTGAAACACAGCAGTGCCAAGCCGCACTTCTCCAGCGTTTACACAGACGATTGAAGTCAGCCCATTGTATTTGTACGTGCTGCTGTCGACGTCGCTCTGAGCCAGCTGACTTCAACGAGCGAAGGTAGTATACATGCTTTGACTGCGCTGCCTGCGCACTCATGCTTCATGCTGACCCACACTCTGTGAGGGGCCCCAGTCACGCTGGTACGCTAATCTCGCACCAGCAGGCAGCCGTCTTGCAGTTTCAGCATCGAGAATCAAANTGACGCCAAGGACTTGGCATCGTTGCTGATGGCAATTGGAAGATTGTCGCATGCCTACTCTGGGATTCATACAGACAGTGAAAGCCTCAACATAGCAGTGCAGATCACTGTGCCCTGCCCAAGTCTTGACATCTTCCCCAGTTGCTTCTGCAGCAATTACTTCTGCACGGTTTGGCACACTGAGTCCTTGTGGCTTGACTTTACTGCTTAGCCTTGACGGTCTGATTTGTGTGTGATCATGCATGCCTGGCCATGCTGGAATGCATTTAGTTACCACCATTGCAGCGGCAACCCTTGCTGTCTGCTTGCACTGCCTTTCATACTGTCACACACGGTATCCAAAGCCTTGGCTCCACCTGTTATGATTGAGGCCATGTTCAAGCTCTACTATCTTGGGGCATGCACATGTCGTTGTCATCCGCCTACACATTCTAGCCTTGATTACCTTGTCTCTTGCATACTCAGACCACAAATGCTGCCAATGCTCAGCCTCAAGGANCCTTGACTTCAAACAAGCGCACACTTCTCGTGATCACAGTATCGAACAAAGCTAAATCAGAAGNACAGCATGCACAAGACCTGTGTGAATGGCAGGTCATTTTATTGACACGCATAGCAAACGGTGTTTTGGACTCATGGGTGTGCAGCTCACAGCCTTGAGGGAATGCACCCGAGACACAGAATGGAAGCTACTCAAACTTACAATTGTGGATTTCGCAAGCAAAATCGAAGTCCAACTTGCAGCAGAAAGGACTGCAGCACATGCTGCTAGAATCCAGGCACCACTACATTTTCACGGTGGTGAACCAGAACTTACTGAGGCATTACATGGGATACCANCCAGCTCAAGGATCGACCCTTTTGCTGGCAATGAGAGCCTGGATCTCAACAATCTTGCGAAAGCAGCTGTTCAGAAGCGCAAAGAACAGGTCAGCAAGCAGTCAAGTTTGCATAGTCAACTTTGGCAGGCATGCACCATTGTCCTTCTGGGGCAGACGTGAAAAGGCTGATTGCACTCGTGTGCGTTCTGAGCTATGCTGCCTGTCATTCAAACGTCAGATATGACCCAGGAGCTTGGCCAAAAACTCCTCACTCATGCTTTGCGTATCATATCAGTATGCTGATAGATGTTGCTGTGCGTGCTATGCCATTCGCTGGGCACAGAGTCACCCTGTGCAGCAGATTGCAAATCTGGTCGGCAGCATGAGAGCATGTTAAGCTGTCACGGTCTCGAGATGTCCCTGCAATGCTGTAGCGAAGAGGCTGTGGTTTCGAATTGCAGGAACAGCAGAGGGCAGAGGCAGCAGCTAGGGAGCATGTCATAGCAGAGATTCACCGCCGGGCAGCCAGGCAGGCTGCGACATGGGCAGCTGCCCAGCAGCTTNAATGAGCCTGCTTTGCTTGTGCTGCTCTTCAGGGTGGCTCTACCAGAGGGGGGTGAAGCGGGGGTGCTGTGACGGCCAGAAGTTCGGGATGCACTTGGGGGTAAAGGAGCGACAGATGGGTTTCTGCTGAGGCTGCTCTGGGTCTCTGCAAAGGTATGGCGTGCTGCGTAGGAGTCAGCGCGCGAGACATGTGACAGACGGGAGCCGTGACCCGGGTGGGCGAAAGCACCCCGCTGGTTGAGGTGGGCTGTGGGGGTAATTGGCAAGCTGAACATGTGGTCTGCTGCACCTAGGCGCCCCCACCGAACTGCACCTGCATGCAGCACTGCCCAAGTGNCAGCTCTGTGCAAACTCTCTCCAACTTGCTGCCACGATTCCCAGCAGTACACACCTTTCAGTTGCGCCAGAAGAACATAGTCGGACAGCACATCCAAATTTGCAGCAAGCTGCCTTTGCTGAGAGAGCTGTGCTTGCCGTGTTGCTTTCACCACAGCAGGACGCTGTGCGGGCAGGACTTTGCAAGCATCTCGCAACTGACCTCGCTACATCTACATTTCGACCATGACATGAATGTCAGAGCTTGCGATCTGCCCAAAGATCTCTTTCAGACACTGACGAAGCTACAGCATGTGACCATTATCGGGATGTATTATGGGTGGGCACCGTTTGCAGACATGGCATTGTTGCCTGAGCTCAAGTCTTTCAAAACAGAACGAGTGCATGAGAGCATGACCCAGCTGGCAAACTTGCAGGAGCTCCACATCACAGAAGAACGTGTATTTCACTTGTTTGATGAGTCTTTCAGTAACCTGAGTCAGTTGACTAAGCTGCAAGCAGGCAGTAAGTTTGGCACCAACAAGAATGACATCCTGAGTTTGCATGCATTTCCTGGTCTACACACTTTGAAACTGAATGGCCCTTTCAAACATGTTCGCCCAGGGTACAATCCTGGGCGACTGCAGCGGTGGGACGCGCTCACAACCTTGACGTCTGTTCAGCACTTGTGCTTACTAGACGTTGACCATGTATATGATACATTTGCTGTATTNACAGCACTCAACATTGTTGTCTTCATACGCAATGACCATGAGTTGCTTGCAATCCCCACCAAGGACACTGTGTGCCACCACCTGCAGAGCAGAACATTCCTCAGGTAGCAGAGCAAAACATTCCTCAGGTATATTTCTCAGTCATTTTCATTAAGTGTTGAAAACCAACAAAACAAGCGAGTACTTACCTGGAAATGGGTTGCATTGCTATGTGTGTCGCTGATGAGAGTGAATGTCTGGCTTATGATGTCAACATAACCCACGTGCCCTCCTTGACTCAGGACAAACAAAGTTGCTGGTCTTGTCTGAGACCATTGGACATGGTGAATAGGGCCATCAGCAATCTGCGCTTTCAACATGCATCTGCAACTTAGCTTGGTAATTGCAGTGTGAGACTCAGGCTTGGGCAGCATGGCATAATGTTAGCCCATGTGGCTTGTCAGAAAACTGGGCAGCTAAGTGCAAAGCCGTGCAGCGCTTGTTATCAACCACAAAAGTGCATGCCCAATGCTGTTGTTAATCAGCATGATGACATACCTGTATGTTGAGGAGGGCATTTGACTTGTGCAAAGAATAGAAGACACAAGTACCACATGAATGGCCAGCAGCGAACACATCAGGGAAGTCAGCGCTGAAAGAGAGGCATGTCACATCAGCGTGTGGTGGCGATGTAGTGCCGCCAAAGCTGCGTGTGGCTGTGCCTGAGCTCTGCCACACCTGTGTAGCAGGCATGGTTCGACTTGATAAGATTGGTTCAGGAGCTGCACAGACTCAAGTTGCACAAACTGGACACTGCTGCAAACAGCATGCCATAAGTACGCGCTGTTTATCTACATGGACAGCTTGTGGACCTGCTTTGCTAAAATGCAATCATCCTTGTCATCTACAGGTGTCCAGTTAGCCCTAGACCCCAGCTAGGTACAACAAACAATCTGAAGCTGCTGCATCCATGCAAGCGTATCAGAAGCTAGATTGAACCAGGCGGTTGTGGTCTTTACTTCAGCGATGTTCACTTGCACAGGACTGTGCAGGCAAGTGATGCATGCCATGTCCAGTGTGGACTACCTTGGGAAGATAGCTATCGCCATATAGTGAGCCCCTCAAGATTTGAGTGCTGTCCATGCCAACAAGGAACTGGTCGCTGGTGTCGACAGGTATAGCTAGGGCTGCTGCATGCCTGCCAACTTCCGTGCAAAGCTGACTAGCATTGTCTGAAGCCATTGTGCTGATGTTTGGGTGCAAAGAAGAGCCCGCAGTCAAAGTGGCTGTGTGCAATAAGCATATTCGGCTGCCAGTTCTGAGGCCAACATCAGCATCTGCATGTAATGCTGATGCTGTTGCTTTGCGGTTAGCTGTCAGTTCTGCAAATTCCTGCAAAAACGACACAGGTAGGTGATCGCTGCTTGCTTGATTGCTGCAGTAGTCATCACAACTATATCTTGCTATTGTTGATGCATGCAGCGCTTGCAGAGTGCACTGCGTTGCCTCAAGAATGGTAGATGCAAGGCCAGGGGTCATGCAGACTGTGCATGTCAGCATGCTCACATCTTCTGAGAAGTCATCTGCGTTGAGCTCTTCCTCCTCACTGCCTTCACTCTCACTGGCTAGCAGATCAGCCTCACCATCATCTGACTGTTCATCATCATCTGCAAAACAAGCTGCATGCGTCAGTATGTTGGCCTTGTGGCGTGAACAGTGGATTTGATACGTGCAAGACTGAGCAACATGGTAAGCAGGTTTCCTGCATGGATACAAGGGTGCCAGACTGAGGGTTGGGGTGGGTGCTAGTCACTGTACCTTCAGGCTCGTCTGCAAACCAATCTGCGAACTGCTTTTTGTCAGCCTCTGTGAAAGCTGTCTCCTCATCTATTTCCTCATCTTCAAAGTCTGCCGGCAGCTCGTATTCGTANCACAGCTCTGTTAAGTTGACCAAGTGAACACCTCGTAAGTGGAACCTGCAAGCAAATGCCGTGCTGTACGTATACAAACTTTGTCGCATGCCACATCAAGCAAACATATACACTAAAATGCCCTCCAGAATGTACCTTGTTCTGACTGCAATAGTAAATCGCGAATGGCAGATGTTGCCATCTAACTCTAGCATGACGATGTCAGGCACATTTGTGTTGTCCTTGGCAGCATGCACCTCCACTGATGGCATCACCTGTCAGCAATTTGGGGTATGAACCTTTACAGGCATACAAAACCTCAGCATGGGCATTAAACATATGTTATGATCCAGAGGCAGCGTGCTTACAGTCTGGATTGGCAAGCAAACCATACTTGCATGTCAGACGTATGCTTGCCAGGATGGATGCCAAACCGCATCTTCATTCCCTGCTTCTTGAAGATATGGTTCAGTCTGCCACAGGCTGAGCTCACAAGACTGGATATAACACCATCTTTCCCCAACTGGAAGTCCTGAGACAGCATGCCCACTCCAGCATACCTTCTTGTTTGCATTGCCTGCAAACGCATGCAGCAATCAACACATAGGTAGCAGAGCATCATGGGTCATGACCCGAAGATGACAGTCATGCTCACCACTGTGTTGACAGGATTGATAGGAAACAAGGCAGATGCTCAGGGAGACTGCTGGCGCTGCAGCATTCACCACATGCAAGAGCACTGTCATACACATAGCAACATGTTGTAAAAGGCCCTTANCTGACACTAATCAAGATCTGAGTCATCAGATGGTCAATGGCAAACCAGTATGCAATGGTGATGAAGCTTGTGTGCAGCACACTGCATTGGGACCAAGCAAACTGCTGATGCCATCAGCACGATCAAAGGTGGCAGACCGGTACATGAAATCAGGAATTCTTTGAGCTTGTAGCAATAGTCAGGCACAGCAACAATAGCTGCAGCTGCCTAAGTAGGTGCAGTTGCCATGCAGATGCGTGGTTGTACAGATGGAAGAGGCACAAAGCCACATGCCACATGGACATCACCTTGACTGCATGCCTAGCACCATGTGCTGGACCTGCTCCATAACATAGAGTGCAAGTCAGACAAAGCAAACTTCACGTTTACCTTGAAATGTTACCTCGTCACTGTTTATCACACCATCTGGCGTTCTGCCGTTTGTCCCATTGCTCAATGCTGCTCTGCCTGCATCTGTTCCGTCAAGTGTTACGCTGGGCTCTGAAACATGTGCCGACTTGCCATTGAGTAAACTGCTAGGCTCACAATCGCCCACAGATGGGATCACAGCTTGGCCGTCTGGCGTTATGTTTCCAGTGGACTTGCCACTGGGCCAATACTGCCATGGGAAATCTTTGGGTATGAGGTCAGGCCTGTCATGCAACAAGCCGACAAGGAACTCAAGAGCATCGACCAAGCGGGGCCCTGGGCGAGCAAACATCTGGCTGCCATCCACAATGACCACCCGGCCAGCCTTGACAGCCCTAAGTGCTTGCCTGCATGTATGCGACTTTTGCTGAGGCAAGCGAAGCAGCTAAGTATGTGCAGCGCAATAGCATTCCACCATATCAGCGCCAGTCAATCCAAGACATGTCATGATGGCTGCTGTCAGTTGATGAATCTGCTGGCTCTATCTGGTCTGAGGTACCCTTGATTTACAAGGACACGAATCGCAAGAGATGCCTGCCTTGCCATTTCAGCACAGGACATGTGCTTTGACACTTGCATGTGTAGGGTTTGATGTTTCTGCAAGCCGTTTGCGAACCAAGTCTGCAGCATCATGTCAAACAGCAGGCACACACACTGTNCAAGCGCAGCTCAGGACCAATTTCAAGTCTCTCACGCTGAGCACATGATATCGGGGAAACATGGCATGCACCTGCTGCTTACAGTAAAAAATGGTATTCCAACATTGTGGAATGTCATGCTCAGCTGATGCAAGCATCGTCCAGGTTTCATGCTCAAATGCTCATTATGGTCACTGTAGTTGATCATGAGTACCTTCCACAATGGCAAGATCATGCACACTGCAGGAGGAGTCCCCACCACCACCAAGCATGAGGTCTCAGGGCGGTTTCAGGCAGCCCCAGAGCTACAACCGATCCTCATCTAGCAAAGCTGCCCAGGCTGCCGCCCTTAGGCCAACGCAGAAGGCCAGGTCAGTCGCATGTACATCCTACACTCTGGACTGCAATGCTTGCTGGACACTGCAACATGACAGCGCAGCACAAATTCCATGCTCAATAGTCCTGCTTTGCTGTTCACCTCGCCACTAGTTGCAGCACAATCAGCACACTGCAGGACCTGGGTTGTGCCGTCAAGCAGATGCATGCTATCAACTCACCAAAACTCGGAACACAGGTTGAAAGCTTAGTGGCTTGTTACATGATTGTGGCTCGCGCTGCCAAGAAATGTATAATGCTGCACTTCAACAGCCTTGTACAGCTTTCCAGCACTACTGGACACGATCAGGCTGCAATCCTGCTAGAGCGCAATGCATTGTCTTGGAGGGCAAACAGTCAGGGCAGACTTAAGCACCACCACCCAAGAATGCATGAACACTGGCAACCAGGCACAACAAATTGGTTGTTGCAGTATTGTGACTCAGATGTCACCTTTTGAGTCCGGTCAGGCTTCAATTGATGACAACAACCCTTCATTCTGGTGATGCGTGCGGTGTCATCAATGACTCATCGTATTTGGCAACTAGTCTATAGTACTAGTATGCACACAGGAAGCAGCATAAGGGATTTGAGAAGCTGCTGTCCCTGGGGGGCCTTTGGGAGATTGTGAAGGGGAAGGGCAAGGCCATCACACCAGCCCCCTTCTGGGTGTGGGAGGGCTTAGCAACCCATACCCCTGCTGCTGCTGAGCTAGCTGCTCAGGCTGCTGATGTCGCCAGCGCTGCCAAGTATTTTGAGGTCAGGACTGTACATGTTGCTGGCAAATTTATGATACTGCATGCCTGCTTGTTGCTCAGCGTGGCCCCTTGTACTGCAAGCTTGTACAGCTATACATTGGGAATCATGACACATGTCACTGAGGTATTCAAGCTTTTGGTTTGGATTAGCTCTTGGAGCCACTGTTGAAAATTTACCCATGCTCGCTGACCCATACCTTGTCATCAACTTTGACCACAATGCANTGACCATGTCATGGCTGGTTTATCCCCACCATTTGGCACAAGAGGGTTGTGTTTTGCTCACTGATAAGCATTTGGCATGCCGGTAGATGTTGCCAGTGTTTGCAAGCACATCTGCCTGCATCAAGCATCAAGACTGCATGTTCTTGAAACAGGTGCAGCTTGCTTTGTATTATACATGTTGCTTGGCTACTACTATGACTTAAGATGTTGTGCATGGTAGCGATATCCTTTGAGTGGGCTGTAGGGCATGCCTACTACTTTCTGGAGGATGTATATCCTCACATGTCACATGGTCGGCGGCCACTTAAAACACCAGGGCTCATCAAAGCGCTGTTTCCAGCAGAGCAAATACAGAACACAAGACCAACAGCTCCTGCAGCTGCTGCTCCTGCAGCTGNAACTTAGGCGAAACCTCTCCGAAACCATATGTACGAAACCGAAATTCCACCGCGGGCTCAACTTACTTTGTTTGCCCCTCAGTGCGCGCATCCTGAGGACGCTCATACGTGCACGAATTCGAGCACCACACTACATAGTTGCGTTGACGTGACGCTCTGCTGGTGGTGCGCTGCGTGAGCAGNTTCAGCCATACTGCTGTATAGCTGTTACCAGTATGCCATTGCTTGGCAATGAAGTCTGCCTGACACATGCTCCGTTCATGTGTAGGCACCAGAATATGGTGAGTTCATGTCAAAGGACTTGGCAGCTGATGACTTGGCTGCTCTGAGGGACAGCATGACAGCAGCCACTGCAGATGCAGCTGTGGTTGACTCGTTTCCATCACGCCATCATGACCACCACAGGCATCACATGGGTCACCACAAGCACAGGTGCTTGATGCAGAGGACATACANTTCAGCAGTGCTGACAGCCAGCATGCTGACGCAGCCATATGGTGGTGAAATCCAGGAGGAAGCTGTTACAGCTTGAGAGGAAACGCCAGCAAAGCTCAGCTTGATTGGCATCTGCACATGCTGCTGCAAGCAGTCTTGCTGTCCTCTGGCAAAAGCAGCTTGCAACCATGGTGCACACCCCCAGAGCTAGGTCGCCCAGCACGTTTCAGCCACATGCTCTTGAACCCACCGCTGGTGCAGTCGCATGCGCACCATCTTGCTTTGGGCCAGGTGCACATACTACATGTGACCTGCTCCTCTGATGCTACCCGCATGCATGCATATGGCGCTTTGCTTTGGCAGTTGTGCTTACTCAATGGTGACCACACTTTATCACAAGGACGCTTTCTGCAAGCAGCCGCAGGTACTGTCGTGCTTGTGACAGATGTTGATTTCACTACTGTCGTGGTGCGACTTGGCTTGTATGGTTACAGGTGTCCCATTGCTGTTCTCCTTACACTATTGACAACATGTCCTGTTGTATGGTAGAGTGCGCACCAGTTCAAAAGCCTGCGAGTGTTGTGTTTTCAACAACGTATGTATTGAAGCACATCAGACATCACAATCATGCAGGAATGTTTTGCTCAGCAAGATTACATTGGCGTATCCGAATATGTCATGCACCGGCTTCATGCGGAGAGCGTGATATGAATCACAAAACAATATCTAGATTTCATGTGGAACACAAATAACATCTTCTTCAATGTATTACAACCTTGCAACGTCATCTCCATGATAACCACCTCACATCAGTCAAGTCTGACGTGGCCATATGAATGACCCTAACAATTGCAAACTAGGGTCAAAATTGAGAATCTTGTGCATCTCAGGGGAACCCAAAGATACACAGGGTGGGAGGGAAGGCCAAAGCTCGTTGACACCACCCTGCTACCAGGTAAGCCTTGACCATGCCTGAGCTAGNAATGTTGTTCACGCCAACATCCAGGGAGAGCATCTGCAGCACAGCTCAGAACATGAGCACGCATCAGAACAATCAGACAAGCCTACTTGAGCTTGTGGTACAGGGCTAATCAGATGCTAGTTGACCATTGCTGCTATCCAGTTTTGTTGTTTGGTGAGCACGCTACATGAGCTGGGAAGGAAGTGCATGCGTTGTCCTAAGCAAGAAAACTTCAGGTGATTTAAGGCTGCTTTGCCTTTCACACCATTTTGCTTCTACATGCAGTTTTGACTTCAATGGGACCCCAGATTTGATATGACCAGGAACCTAGCTCAAAGGGTATGACTAGGGATGTGAACTCACGCCAGCTTGGTATTTGACCTGGCCTGTTGATTTTGCAAAATCAGAGCAAGATGTTCAGTTGCTGCGTGCCGCTTGTGTTGTGGATCAGCATTATTTAGTTTTGACATATGTGCAAAGACTTTTTTCAGAAGGTGGCCTTGCCTGGTTAAGACTGCCCCAAGCGTGGGGCAAGGTTCCTGTAAGCCTGTTGCAGCTGATATTTAGCTGGCTCAGCTGCAGTACATCCAAGTGTCAGAGTGTGCCTATGATCTGCTGTTGATGCGACATTTCCCATAACATCAGACATTGATGCATGATTGTCTGTGGTGTGTGACATGTTGTGCTAGTAATCAAGCATTTGCTATGTCCAGTGCAACCATTACAAAGTTTGGCCAAGTTTGCATGCAAGAGCAGCACAAGAGCAGCGAGGTGCTNTACTGCGCCAAGCAAGCAGGTGCTACACAGCCTATGATATTATCGATGTGCAGCAGCACATAGGATTGTATCTAATGTGTGATCGAGGGTGTTCCTTTAGAAAAATTAAGCCAACATGCAGTGACATGCCACTCATTGCGCGCTCAATTCACCTTGATAGCTTGCTCATTACACAGCCTCACAACAATCATGTACATTACGGCTATTGCTGGTCCTAATGGGTCCCCCAAAAGTTGTGGCTTGGCTTTGGGCTAAATGCTCAGCATGCCATCTGTACATTCAACCTCGCACATACACTCTATACTGGGACACCACAAGACAGCTGCAGTGCATGTGCTCAGCTAACAATGGTAGCAAATCACCACAGGACATAGCATGCAGAAAAGTAAGCTGCTCAAAACCAGTCAAAAATCAGCAGCCTGCAACACGTCAAGGCTGTAAGATGAAGAATGGCTAGCCCATTGTAGCATTACATAGCAATAGCTCGCTGTGTTGGTTGTCCTTCATTCCTCAAACCAGTCACCCAAACAGTGCCTCATTTTAACAATGCAATGGAAAGCATTGGGTACCTCCAAAGGTGTCAGGGACCATGTCAGAGTTGTCAAAGCTCCTTTGAGTAAACTGATCACCAAGATATGGTGACGCTGGCAGCTGTGAAGGCACGTATTCACGTGACTGGACTGTATGTAGCTTGCAGAGATGACTGCCCTNTGCCTGCAGTGCTGATCAGTTTTGTGATTGCTGACATATAACACACAGCAGCATGAATGCAGTGCAGACAGTTGAATTGATGATGATTCTTCCTTTGTACAGACAAAACTATTGGGACTTGATCACTTGACTGCGGTCTGTCTCAGGCCCCTTCAAGACACCGTGGGTAGGCAGGGCAGTAAGAGCTGAAGACTTACTTGTCTCAAACCAAGGACGCTGCGTTTAACAGTTGAAATTGTGTTTCGCATCAAAATTTTATAAAATCCTGTCTAGATTCAAATAGTCCTGCAACAGTCCATCATGCCTCAGAACAAGTCGCATGGACAGGACTTACCTGCAGTGCTGATCCCGACGAAGCTACGCCTTGTACAGAGGTCAGCGTCCTAGCTTCGGGGTCAAACTCAACACCAGCCTGCTTCACAACCTGTGGCTGGGCAATCAAGGTCCAGCTCCATGATGTCTCACTGGTGCTTTCCAAAGTCCCCAGCGGGAACAGAATGGCAGCCTGAGGGGCCAAATGCATCGGCCCTTCCTCTCGGTAAGTCCTACAGCCCCATACCGACTTGCAAATTGTGATATAGCACTGCTTGCTGAAATAGAAAGGGTTTAGGGTTCATAGTTAGACATGATAAATCATTGCAGGACTGGTTGCTGTCATGTCTCTGGAGCAGCACTATTAAGGCCCAGTTCTCAGTTTGTGGGGACAGTGGACAGGGGTCCCATCTCTGTGGGTTCAGCAGCAATGCAATGGCTCTACTGTGCCCATGCATTTGGTTTGAGGAGATAATTCACCACAGTGGGACTGCAACATGGCTCAGAGGCCTCTGAGCAGCAGTAATTAATTTGGAGCGGTAGCCTGTGGCTGAGTAACTTGGGCTGTGCAAGCCACTCGTTGACTAACTTTGCCTGGGTATCAAATGATCCCTATCCAGATTCCAAAGCACGTCGGAAATGCAATAAACAGCATGATCTGTGTCACCAGCTTGTCAATGCTGATGTAAGAACCAATTCCTGTCAATATGCAGAGTCGTCAACAATTGCCGTCATGCAGTGATGTGCAGCGCATGCCATGTTATGCCATACCACGTCGTATCACTGTGTGCTGTGCTGTGCTGTGCTATGNGTATTCACCGTCAATCGGCCGCCTGAGATTACCGCCTAACGGGACGCTACGCTGATGATAGACAGCTGTAGTACATGATTCATACCGAACGTCAGTTTGACTTGGACGACAAGTATTGGTCTTTTGAGCCCGAAAAACCGGCTGCAAGCTCGCACGGGGTCAGCACCTCTTTTCATTTCAGTCATTGCAACATATAACTGTACATCTCACATTTGGGGTGGTGAAATCAGTGTCTGTTGTTTCAGAGTAAAGCAGGGCAATGGAACAATCTTTCTCGGTCACTAGCCATCTCCTTGACAATCTCTTCGTGTGACCACCTACAGAGTGTAGTGGCAAACTTATCAACGTAACACTCTTCTGCGGGTGAGGTCACATCAAGATGGTCCTCAAGACACAGCTGCAGTATCTGACATGACAACTGGCTGATGCGCTCACACCTGCTGGCCCTCAAGAGCAGCCCAAGTTTTTGAACCAGCAGTGCATGCATGCTTCCTGCCAGGCTGCATTTCTAGCTGCTGAGTAGCTTGCTGTGTGCTGGCGTGCAGACTCGGTAACATATCTGCCAGTAGCCACAGGTCGACCCACAGCTGCATATCTGCCTGTCTGTGCTGAGCAGCCGTATATTTGTTGTGCAGCTGAGACGCACAGGCATCCTTGCATACATCAAAGAAGTAACCGCGGGCCAAGGCACAGCGACTGCCCAGTCAGTGCAAAGTCACGTTTGTTCTTCAGATACAGCTGTACTTCATGTTGGACAATCCGGAATTGAGGACTGTTGAGTGACTGCATGAGTCTTGCATGACTGCCTGAAAGAGGTGAGGAGGACCAAGAGAGCTCCAGTGTGCAGCAGTGTTTTTTGTGTTTTAACTCCCTTGCGGTCTCAGGGAACTTGCCGTGCCTCTTGTCTTGCTGCTGGCGCTGAAGCCTCAGTCCTTCTTGTTGTGGTTGATGCCTTCTGTAAGCGAGGCCACAACATGCTGGCAGTATTTGGTGACCCTGCTGTATGCTGCTTGCAGCATGTACAACNGGTTCTGGGGTTTTCATCTTATGCTGCTGAAAATCCCAGTCGGCTACCCCTTTCCCACCTGAGACTGCTCCTNTCACAAGTAGTAGCTGTGCCATACATCCTGCACAACAGATGGGAAGGAACACGTCACAGCACGCACTGCTCAGCTCAAAACATGATACTAGACAAGCAGATGGCAATCTGATGAGGTATATGCAGTCTAGCGTGACATTCTTTAAGGCACATGTCTTGTGGTCCCGTACTTAACAGCAAAACTGGACAGCAGATTCTGCGCACTGGCACTGTATGACAAATCTCTGCATGTACATGACTGTGCCAGATCCTCCTCACCGACAGTGTGTCCTGCTATGCACAGTGTTAAAGGCATTGTGGTCACTCTGCATCGTCACAACTTGACAACAAGATCTTGCTCTAGCCACGTGAACTCACATGTCCCATATGTCTCAAATGTCTCAATGCAATACATTGTCAAACAAATCCTACACCCTCAGCCCTAAACCCTACACATTGTGCTGCACAGGAAGCGGAGGTTGTGGCGCTGCCCCGCATTATTGTCAAGCGATGGAAGGATGCAGGAATTGATGTCTTGGTCAATAATGCCGGATTGGGCCGCAATGATGCATCCCTCTTTGACGGCANTATCGCACAAGTTGCTGCAAGATCAGCTGCCTCATCTGATGATTCCGTGTCCACTCTGCCACTTCCTTTGCAAAGAGCTCGTCGTGCTGTCTGCGCAAGTTGCCCATTTTGTACTTAGCGTCCTGATTGATTATTTTCATCTCCTTGTTCTCCATCTTGGAATTCTCTCTTATCAGCCTTTGTACAGTGCGAACATAGTAAGCCATGGCATAATTGTCAATGTACACACCCAGTTCCTGCAATATTGCAGCAACCTTTGGAGACATGGCAACAAGAGAGTCATAATGTGCATGGGAGACAGGAACAGCCTGTGAATATGCAAATTAGAGCAAGGATGCTACAGAGCAGCATTTATTGAAACATATGGCATGCATGAGCATGTCCACCATTGCACATATACCATGCCAATGCATGCATTTCGAATTCTGGCATGTAAGGGTCTGTAGCCTGTGAAACTTGTAGTCATCAGCATCTAGGACGTTCTCAGTCAGCAGACAGCCTCATTGTCAACAGTTCCAGCGACAGTACGGCAAGACAGATGTGGTGTAGGGACTGCTGCAGCTGCCCTAAGCTGCTCATCAAATCACCTCAGCAGGATGGTTTGTGTGTCCCAAGCAGTCATGCTGGTACACTGTGTCTGATTAAGTTGATCAAAAATGCGTGATTGAACGTGAGCTGCCCTGACTGTGGTCTGCTGAGGTCATTGCGATAGCAGCAAAGCAAACAACAAGTTGATCAAGTCTGCAGGGACACGAGTTGCCTGCACTACAGGCTGCTGAAGTCATTGTCCAAGCAACAAAGCACGCATGTCCCCGCATTGCCGTCACTGGCAGCAAAGGCGTCGGCAAGTCAACCTTGGCACGGATGCTGGTCAACAGCCTACTGAATGTCACCCATGTGGTAGCCTTCCTGGACACAGACTGCGGGCAACCAGAGTTGACCGTACCAGGTACAGCTTGTGTCTGTCAAGCCATCACGGCCTGCAACATTGAGTGGACATGCTTCACCTNAGGCATTGGGAGCACATGACTGTCGCGCCCGGGTCGAACGTTGCATCTCAGCTCAACATGTCACTGGACGAAGTGATGGTCAAGGCCCTGGACGGTAATCGAGGCCAAGCTCGGCGTCCTACTGCCGCAAGAGCTCACACGGACAGAAGGGGCTACCAGGACAGGCGCAACAGAGCCGGCTTCAACCAGCCGAGGGGCATTGTCAAGCAGCGGAGCGCGGGTGCTGCTGCGAACACGTATGGATCAAGCTGAACTGCCTGTACATCTGCACCTATGCTGGCCTTTTCATTCAGCAATATCCGTAGCTATGTGGTGGAGTAAGGCTTAGCGTGTCCAAGGCCAGCGAGTGCGGCAACTGCTGAAGCGGTTTGCACCGTGATGGCGGTGCGCGGGATATTTACGCCCCCGTGTTCTATGTCTGCAGGAGACCTAAAGACACTTCTACACAAGAGTTCATCAAGGTACGCAAGGCACAGCGTCTCAGCATCTGAGTCATGCTGCGACGGTGCCGCAGCAGCGCGAACAAAGAGTATGTGTTCTACAGGTCTCCCTTGGCAGTGACCCCAAAGTAGTGGCTGGCAAGATTGCTCACTGTGCTCGTTCAGAGTGTCCACCAACTGTGCTGGCCATTGGCCAAGGCTGTCTCAACCAGGCTATCAAGGTAATTCGGAGGCAGCATATGCTGTCCAAATATTGCATGCAGANGAGAACAAGCGCAGGCCTTGCTGTGCCGGGGAGATTCTCTTCTAGATCCGGTACGGTTCACCACGGACCGTGGTGCATCCTCGTCATGACTGCATCCCTGGACACTTGCCGAAAATGGTCTCGCTGCTTGCAGTGCCTCCTCACAGTCAACGATTTACACTTTGAGAGTCGCCTCACGCCCGGCGCCATGCGGAGCTTTGAAAGTCGCCGACGCGCATCGATTGCACACCGTGCAGCACGACACAGAAGCTGTGCGAGGCGGGCCTGGAGCACTCACTTCATAAACTGACACCTCTCGCTCAGATCAGCAAGCGATCGGTGCTTGCGCATTCTCGGCGGACCCGGCACCGGCAACAGCTTCAACATCACAAAATGTCAGCTGGTCAGGCATCAGCAAGCTTGCAGCATAAGCTTCAATCCGCCGGTCAAGGTCACCTGCTTAATGGCTATGATCAGCTCTCTGCAGACCAGCAAGCAAGACTCTCAGACGACATTCAGGCAGGGTGGTCACAGTGAACGCGTTGCCCATAATCATTGAATCCCGTAGCGCGGTCTCCTAACAGCAGCTAGCGGCAATGTTTCCAGGCTGTTGACCTGGAGTATGTGAACAGCAGTTTCAAAGCTAGCCATGCCCTTGCAGGTAGCAAGCTCTGTTGTCAGCTTAATGTCCTGCCATTGTCAAGCCTGGATGCTACAATTACACCCTATCTTTGTGGCCTTGCAGCAAAACACAAAGCTCCTGCTCAGCCTGTTTCAAGTGTTGCCCAGCTCAAGGTTAGTCAAACCAAATATAATGCATCTGCAACACATACCAATGCTCCTCACACTCTTTTGCCATGCTTGAGCGTCAGCTTGAAGCATACTGGTACAGTCCATTGTAGCAACGCAAACGTAGCTCGGCGTTCACATGTTACTATAACCTTTGTTGCGATGTTGTCTGCCCAGAAACAGTTTCAAGGTTTGGCAACTTGCCTGGCATAGACAATGTGGTCAGTGTGACGACACCATCAAGAGCTGCTGCAAGAGCGTGACTCAAAACTCTCGCTCATAGCAGCACCAAACCTTTGTTTTTGCTGTATACAGGATTGCACAGAAGAGAATACACGAACCTGGGAAGCAGCTGGTTACCAGTTGATCGCAGAGGTATAAGCAGCCCAACGCTTTGCACAAGCATCAGATCTGCTCAACAGGCCCTGTATGAAAATCTAAAGCCTTGTTTGCTGTGCTGCTGCACAAACANGTTGTCTCCTGCCTGCTGCATCCAGCCTTGCGGGCTCTGCCCTCGCAGGACCTCCTGTGCATGCATACAGTAAATTGAAAGAAGCAACTCGTGTTACAGACACAACGACATGACGTGCTGGCTGACATTGAATCATTTATGCTTGGGAAAGAGCTGAACCTATGAATGTATTGGTGATGTGAGGTAATCATGGAGCGCACTAGCCAACTGTAGTTGGACGTTAGCAATTGTGAGGTTGTCAAAGCGCTGATCACTGGCTGAGGCCAGATTGATATGATACTGTGACTGTTGAAATATGTGATATTCCAGCGAAAGAGTGCGGATGATACAATGATGGCATGCTAATTGTATGTTAGATTCCAGGTAACGATGGGTGTTTTGCATGTTCAAAGCAACGTCAACAGCACGGGTAGGGATGTGTGGTCGTTACCTGCCCGCTGGCCTCAGCTTGCTGCTCACTCACAGCATGACTAGGCTGAGCAGCACCCGTCCTGGCAGCCTCGCCACCAAAAAGCCGTTCCACACTTGCATGAGGCCTGATGGCATGCCTCTGCAGGTTATCAGCAGAGGTGGATCTGTGTGGAGCAGCATGCTGGCGTGGCAGCCTCTGCTGCTGTGCATACTGCCCTCTTCGCACAGCTTGCTGCTGCAGTGCATACTGAGCCGTCTGACTGTGATTGCTGCCGTCCTGATGACCCATCTGAAAGAACGCCTGGGGCGGGTACTGCTGCTGCAGCAGGGGCGGTGGGACATAGGTTTGGGGCACAGGGGGGCTGATAGACCTGTGCAAGGGGGGTTGGGCATCATTTAGCCAACGCTCAGACCCAAAGGCATCTACACTGGCCTGCTGTCGGCTGCGCTGATTGGAAGCATATGGTGCTGGCTGTGGCTTCCGCTGTTGCCTTGCTTCAGCTGGCGCTGCCCTGTCAGCTTGAGAATGTGCAACTTCCACAGCAAGCTGTTCAGCCTGCCCAGCTTGATGGTCATGCTTGCCAGCCTGACTAGATGCTGCTGCTTTCTGTGCATNTTTGGGTTGATGGCTGTGTGGAGCGGACTGTGCGGCCTAGTTGCCTTCTTCTGTGCCGTGGCCTCCATTCAACCTCTGCACAGTAAGCCCCTCCTGCCTGCACGTGCACGCATGCACCTAACCATCAGTATGACAAGCCATGACAGTTGACACAAGGCATGGAAACCTGACGCCTGCATGCTGAGTAATGGCTTGCCTCTGGTGTAAGTGAGCACTGACATAGCACTGCTATGCAACTGGAGCACATGACAATTGGCACAATCTATGAACCCCTACACATGGCCGTAAGCACTTGTCAGTCTCTTGACTGGTGTTGCCGACACTAAGCTAGTGTTCCAGGTGCAGTCGAGTCTACAACACAGCATGCAGCTGAGGCAAAGAGAAGTCAAGCTGCTCTGGACAGCAAGCTGTCTGCCACCAGCCATGATGCAGCTGTGTCGCAGCAGTTTGGATGCAATGGAGGGTCTCCTCAAGACGGGAACAGCTGCTCTGAAACAGCTGCATCGCAAACTGCGGAGTCAGAAAATTGCCAAAAACCTCCAGCTGTCTACGTTCGTAAAGAGCCGTCTGCGTGTGCACAAGGTGCAGCAACAGCAGCTGCAAAAGCAGAAGCAGCATTGTGCCAAGCTCTCAAGACGAGTCCGGGTTTTGGCAGGCAAAGCCGCCTGTCACAGGTCCCANCGTCTGGTGTATATGTGTATAGTAAGGTCATCACCAAGATGTCCCTTCTACGTGCAAGCCGTTTGGTGATGTGCAGGTGGACTGTGCATTCTACTCAGACGATTTGGAAGAGGTAGATCAAGACCCGGCAGCTGACATGCGGCAACTGCTGAGGTCGCATGGCATGCAAGGCCTGCAATACACTTACGCTGACCTGTCAAAGCCTGCTGTAACAGGCAGCGTGGGATATCTACTAGGAGTCTGTGCATCTGCAGCGGGGCTTTCAGCAACCGCAGCTGCAGCGCCAGTGGCCTTGTCTAGAAGGGTGTCTGAGGAGGTTGAGGCTTCCAGCGCTGCTGCTGGCGCGACAATTGGGCCGCCACTTGTTGCTTCTGCTGCTGTCTGCTGCGTAGGTTCAGCCTGCAGAAGCAAGTCCAGGCATGAGCACAGTCAAAGCCTGTCTGCTGGCAAAGTATCACATGCTGTGTCCCCAATGGTGCTGCTGCTGGACGTATGGACTCAGCTTCATCAAAGGGCTAAAGNAGCTGACCCCAAAACACTGCCACGCACCGCTCTCTATACAACTCAGCTGCTGTGCAGTAAGGTTCTGCAGCTTGTTAACCAACAACGCACATTGCCCTCTGGACTGTCAGCAGCAATCACCATTCTTGCTGGCCACAAGGCGCAACAGCCTGTCTCTGAGTCTCTCTCGTCTGTTCGCAGGAAGCACACTTACAGATTGTGAAGCTTGCTTCTGGTTGACTTGTGCCAAATGCCGCTCAAACACTGCAATGTTGATCAAAGGCGCCATTGTTGGCCGTCCGTGAGCACAGCTGAAGCATAGTTGTGTCAACTTCAGAGCAGCAATGAGCTCTGCACATTCTGTTGGCAGAAGAGGATCTCCAAACATAATGGCAGTGCGACATGCTTTTGAATTGAGGATGCGAATGACTGCAGGTGGCCACAAACGCGATCCGCCTGTGTCCCCAAGCTGCTGTAGGTACACCTGCACAGAAGGATAATCAGCCAAAGCTATACCAGAGCAGCAAAACAAGCAATTTTGTTCAAGAAAGTTCCAGGCAGCTAGTCGACTGTAAGCTGTGGCAGCATAAGAAGGGCTGAGCTGAGATTTGCAGCATTCTGTTGTAAAGGTATGCCTACCATGATAAGCATAGAAGGCTTCACCTGCAGATCCATAGCTCCCATGCGTGTGTCTAGGATGCAACCAGGAGCTGTCAGTAGAAGTGTGCTAGTGTCAAAGGCTGATTGCCATCGCCAGCCCCACCTTTCCACCTTGCTCCTGTGCTCACTAAGCAACTGTTGCTCATGGCTGCTTAACTGCATGCGTACTGGCATTGTGTATGCAGCACTGAGCAAGAGACTGAGAGTTGTGCATGCTGGTGCAGAACAGGGCAGGCTGTAGTGTCTTATGCAAAACCACTGCAATGCAGCCATGGCAACACCCTCCTAGGCAGTTTCAAGGTGCACATTCCGCACCCAAACCAGCACTGGATTCAAGCCAACTGCTGCTACCTCAGCAACACTGTAACACGCCAGTAGCCCGGAGCTGATGCATTATGACGCATTGCCGCCNCCTTCCAAAGTCTATGTCTGTGCCTGCTTGCCTCGCAGCCTGAGCTGACAACACTCTGTCACACATAGCAATCAGCTGAGCGTATAGTTTTCTGTAGCTTTGTGCAATCATGTTTAGCCTTAACATAGCTGCATTGTCCAACAGAAACAACACATGCTGACAGGCATGACTGTCAGTTGGGCATCCCCTCCTTGTGAGTTCCACTTGTGGCCCTGCAGCCACAGTTTAAACTGCAGCTATATCTCACAGACTCAGCTGACTGCAATCATCATTCATAGCAACAAGCAGACCACATGGGCAATGCTGCACAAACAAGCCACTTTTGTGACTACAACAAGGTGACGTGCAGGAGGAAGAGNAGTTTAGGTTGGAACATGACCCTGACTTGTACTACAAGCGTCACCCGAACGTGAATCCCAATCTGACAGAAAGGCTCCTGCCCTCACTCAGACAGGCATCAGGCCTGCCTGATGTGGTGAGGGACTAGAGAGTCTGTGCAACAGTGCGAGGCCTGTGAGAGGCAGGCCGCACAGGGGAGGCAGGTCTGTCTGCAGCCGTCTACACCCTACTTGGAGGACTGCAGCTGTACCCTAGCTAATCCTGCTTGTTGCTGCAATAAACCCTTTACTTCACCACCTAACCTGCTGGATCACCCTTCCAAAGTNATGAATGCAGTACGCCCATGTTGCTGACTGAAATGAATGCAGGCAGACACCAGCGTGTTGACTAGAACTATATAACCAGTAGAAACACTGCAGGAACTGTATGCCGAGCTTCTTCCAATGCAGGTCAGCACAAGGCAGCAGACCATCATGGTACCATGTTTGGGTGTAGTACTCCCATCGGAGAGGGCTGAAGGCTGTGCTGTGAATGCCCTCTGCATCATGACTGGCAACTCTGCCTTGGGAGGGGAGTCAGACTCTGCCTGTAGGAGTGGCATGTACTGCTCTGGAAGCACCTCTACTTCTTCATCCTCTGTGGCGCCAGCTACAACCCTGACACAGCAGGGCAACCAAGCTTCAGTACTGAACTAGCCCTAATCCCTATTGAACCTTAAATTGTTGAGTAAACCTGACACATGCTCCCCAAGGCTGATGCATTCATGAGGAGCCTTGCTTGAGCCTCAGACACAGCCACAGACTACAGGCGCCAAACTGACATTGACATTGACAGCATAGTCGACAGCTTGACGGTTGTCACTGCTGTGGAATACAGGCAGCAGAGTGCAGTTGCAGCTGATGACACAGTGGACACCTTGACCGCAGACACAGCCGCAGATTATGCACAGCAAACTGCTGCAGACATTGACAGCACTGTTGACACATTGACATCAGACGCAGCTGCTGACCAGAAGCAGCAGACTGCTGTTGATGTTGATGCTACATTGAGTGAGCTTCGTACAGCCGCAGATGCTGCCTTCAGTACAGACGCCTCAGCGACGGTTGATGGCGCAGTCACAGGGCTGTTGACGGAAGTTGCTGAAGAAGACTCACTGCAGGCTGATGCAGCAGTAGACAGCGCCCTAGCAGGCTTGGGGGCCGCAGCAACACGGCACTATGCCCGGAATAGCTCTCTGGCTGTTGATGCTGTTCTAGATGACATTGGCAGCTCAGCAGCAGCAGCAGATGATCAGCATGCATCGCACACTGCCACAGACATAGTCGATGCCCTTGCTGCAGAGGCAACAGCTGCTGAGCAACTAGATGCTTTCCAGACTGTTGATGATGCTCTTGGGCAGCTTGAGACAGATGCCTTCAATCACGATGTATCCCAGGCAGCAGCAGCAGCTGAAGCTGCTACTGATGACCTGACAACGGATGCTGTTGCATCACATGATGTAGACGCTGCAGATGCCATCGATGCTGTCATGGACAACCTACAAGATCAAACAGCAGCAGACTACAGTCAGCAAGCTGATGCAGATGTTGGCCTAGCGCTTCATGACATCACCACAGCAGCTGCAGGTGCAGCTGACACGGCAGATGCTGGGGCAGTTGATGCCTTGATCCAGTCGTTGGGCAGAGATACAGCAGCCCACTATTGTCGCCAGGACTCAGTGCTAGTCAGTGCCACTGTTGATGACTTGGCGTCAGCAGCTGTTGACTCATTTGCACGCGATCAGTCTGCAGCCCTTGACAGCACCATTGCTGGCTTGATATCAGACGCAACTCAGCACTGTGATACAGAGCAGGACTCGGCTGTACATGATGTGCTTGCCAGTCTGGGCGATGACACAGCAGCACACTACGCAGCTGCAGAGGATACTGAAGTGGGAAGCCTGCTCAATGATCTGCAGTCTCAGGCAGCTGCTCATGAAGCTGCTGAAGCTGGCTGGGCAGCTGACGGGGCTACTGACAGTCTGGCCATGGCGGCTGTCCAGGAGGATGGCCTGCAGCAAGACACAGCTGTGGCAGCAGTTGTGGAAAGCCTTGGTCTGGAAGCTGCACAGGAAGCTGACTGTCAGCAGGCCGCAGCTGTGGCAGATGTGGTGCACAATCTTACTGTATCAACTGCAGCAGGGTACGACCGTCAGCAAGATGCAGATGTGGCTGCAGTGGTGGACAGCCTTGGTGCAGAAGCAAACAGAGCAGCCACAGCTCATGCCACAGCTGTGGTGAATGCCACACTGCGCTCACTGCAGATGGACACTATGCATGCAGAGCAGCAGCAGGTCTCAGCATCTGTCACTGTTGNTCTTTTGCATAGCTCAGGTGAACCATGTTCCCTAATATCTGCAAGTGACTGCTGCTTGTTACAACTCAGCGCAAGTTTGGATCTGGACAGTGAGCATTGCTCTGAAAGCTCGCTGAGCAAAGATCTGTCATGCCTGTCTCGTGGGCGCAAGACTTTGCATCACATGTCTGCAGGCATGCAGGCTTGTCTGCTTTGTGTTCACATCCAGCTGCTCATCATCTGTGTGAGTCAAGATTGCTTCACAGAACTTCAGTGGCTGCATAAACAAGTGTTACTACTTGTGTCACAGTACCCATTGGGCAGAACTGTCTTGTCCTCACCATGCCTGTTGATGCAGCTCCTCTGTCAAAGACAGCAGCGCTTAAAGGCAGTCCTACCACTCAGCCTTTCACTTGCATAGCATGTCCAGACAGGATTGATGAACCCCTAGGCAGCATTGCAGAGCATACAAGCCAGTTTGCGCTCAGCATTCTGAACGGCTTGCATGCCAGCTCACATGCTGTACTGCACCAGTGGGGAACAGATACACTACTGGCTGGTGTTTGCAGCATACCCATATCTCGTGCAACAAGGCCTCGCTGCTCTCAAGCGGGCTGTGATCAGCGCAGCAGCAAGATTGCAGCAGGTTTTGCCATCCAGCACACAAGCTTACTTGAGGGTGCCTGTCGGGAAGGCAACCTCCAGNTACGTTCAAGCTGTGTTGCGCTATCGTTGCAGTGCAGAGTAGGCAAATTAGTTGTCCCCGCTCTGAAACCAGAGCAGCTTCGTTAATGATGATGATGCATTTTTCATTGGACTAACCCATGAGTACCTCCCTGAAGCTGTTGGAGCCGCTGCTCATGATCGCTCGTTGCATAAGGAACAGCCATTTCACTGAGGGAAGCTGAGCAGGCGGTTCCAGCTTCCCCTAGCTGGTGTCTTGTTTCTGGTGCTGCCGTTGGGCTATAAAGCAGGCAGACACTTGCGCTGGTAAGCAAAACAGCACTGTGCACAACCACTTCCAGCAGTGCCCTCACATCCTGCAACCGGCATCGAGTGCCCCTCCCACAGCGTTTCGATAGCATCCATGGCTGGCTTCTCTACAAAGGTACCTCCGTCCCTGCCTGGACTTCATGCTGCAACTGATCATTTTGAAATTCCTGCAATGCACGCCATGACCAAGATTTGTAACACAATGAGCACGGCCAATGCCTGCAAACAATGCAATCTCCACCAGGGTTTGTGAGCATGTCTGTTGCGCTCGTAGGTGCTGTTAGCTCTTGCAGTTGCTGTGCTGACCATACTTGTGCAGCAGTGAGGTAATGTCTTTGCAAAGGACACTTGCTGAGCCCAGCAGCAAAACAAACACATGCAGTTCCTGTTGCTACTGGGGCGTGACTGTCAGCAGCCAATGTGTGTATGTATGCCTATAACCTAGCACTGTCAAGGCAGCGCTGGTGAAGCACACTTTGCGGCCTACCTCCAACTAAGCCCGACGCTATGGACCACAGGAAAACGCAGCTCGTCAACCAAGGAGCTAACCGGACCAATGTCGCTGTCTCAAACATCGTCCTCAGGCAGGTCTTCAGGTTCAACTACTCATGTGCGTATTCTGAGGCGGCAGACAACGTTTGCGCAGAAGCATGCGATGTTGACGCTCCTGATCAGTCGACGATAAGGTTGCGAGGTCAGCGCGTGAGTCGGTCACACAGCATGCGACGTCTTGCGCTGTTGCCATCGAGAAACTAGCAGATCTCGGACACGTGACACGAGCGGCCTGTCCAAGAAAGTCGTCGTCTGCATTGGTGATTTCCAGCCTGCTTCGTTTGAATAATCATGCAGTGAATGCATACGATCGGAAAGGAGCGGAAAGCATTTGCCAGCGAGCGAAAGGGATTCGAGGCGACTTACACAGGCGACTTACACATATGCTGCATCACACGTTGCGTGCAGCTTACCTGCAACATCTGTATATTCGTGCACGAGACATCTGTCGTTGTGCTCTGGCATCTCGTGTTGTCAGCTATGANCACAAAAGTTGAATTGCTTTCAGCTGTATGTCAGTGTGTTCTGGTCCTGACTTCAGTCCTGCATGTGAGAGTCAATGGTTCTTTTCTAATCTGGCTTTGATTGAGGCTGATTGAAACAAGCTCTCTGTGTTTGGTCAAATTTGCGAGAAGCCTGTGCAGTTGCTTGTGGCCTTGGACATTGTGCCTATGCATCATGTATAAGATCAGCCTGAGGTTGCCTGCCTTGCCAAGCACGTCTGACAGGCCAACACCTCACAGCCTTGTTATCCCATTGGGTTGGTGGTGGTGCACTCAACCGACGGCATGTTGCTGATATTCACCATATGCTTCATTTGGTTGGCCACGTAAAGAGGTTGCTGCTGTTTTTATTGGTCATTCCAGCAAGCTTTCAGTATATATTTGATTGTCATGCTGAACTGCAGGAGTTGGCGCCAAAGCATGCCCAGACCCATATGCTTCTCAGGCTCTTTCCCGCCATTACTGCACTGGACCTGTCAGGTCAGATGCTGTTCCACCCAACATCCAAATGAATCGTCCAACCACCTTCCTTTGACTTGACAAGCACTACCTTGTTGCTGTCCACTCTACTGCTCCTGACATCCAGTACCCCTCTCATTGCATCCCATACCTTCCTCACATGTTGCATCACTCCTGGCTGGAACATCNACAATGGAGGTGGTGAAAATGCTTCTGCATTGGACTCTCAGCTAAAGTCGGCCCCACTGAAGAGATCAACTTGTGCGAGGCAGCGACAAGATGCCGTGTTGCATACAAGTCGCCCCCAACATGCCTTAAGGCCATTTCCTTCTCTTCTCTGACAGCTGAAGCTAGGTGGCTGTGAACTTGGCTTTCGTTGCTTGAAGTTCAGTGCTCCCTTGTGCACAGTTATGAATTGCCCCTGGGTGACCGCATTGCTTTGCAACAACACTCATTGACAAGTACGCACGCCCATTTATGTGACATTCATTTAGCAGATTCATGATCAGTTGCTGGAAATTGCAGTATCTATGAAGCCCTGCAAAGCGGCGAGCAACAACACTCGCTGTATAGCATGTACAGCAAAGATGTGGTGTTGGACTTAGTTCTTGGTGGATATTCACTCAGGGCTTGGTGCCAGCATAGATATCCTGTCAGGCTGCTGTTGTACGCACCAGCAAGGTGTCTGGGGCTTGCCGATATGCTAGAGACTTTAGTTGGATGGAGATGCCACGTCTCAGAAGTACAAGGGTCATATGGCACATGACATTGTATTTGTTCGTGTCTGCACATATCTGAGTGAAGGCATGTAGGTGAGGGATGCGCATGCATGTGCTACATCAGACATGTCTGCTTGAGTGAGCAAGCATATAAAAGGCACCCTAGGCCTGTGACAGGCATGCACGTTGATGTGCTCGTTCAAAGAATTCTTGCCATGAAGATACCCCACATGATTGCCCTCCGTCTGTGCACAACATGTGCAATGAAACCCACAAGTACGCCTGCGCAGGGTAATGATCAGTATATGATCATTGTACTTGATTATTCCTTTCCTAAAGAGGAAACGAATTCTTCGAAGTATTCTTGTTTCAGCTGCAGCTATCGGGTCGTGTGCCAGTGCTCATGGCTAACATAATCGATACACCCAGACCAGTTGCTCACGGCCACAGCAAGTGATTTGGTCCACGTATCTATGGCCACTCGCGTGGTCATTTCAGTCGAAAATGAATGCTCAAGAAGACTGGGAAGAAGAGCGCCTCCTCAACCCACCGCACGGCAGCCGACTCCGCACGGCAGCCGACAGTGTCGGTTCGCACCTTAACCGACACCAATGCCAGCGACCTGCTTGCGGGACTTTCCTCACTCACAATCGCTAACGTTGTGGGCTGTACCGCCGAAACCTTTTATTGCTCTGTTTGCATGTCTCGATTGCACAGCGATAGTCGATGCGTCACGAACCTCAGGTGCTGATCGAACCTGCACGGGTTACGTTCCGGAGACGTTGGCGGGTCTGCCTCCAAGGCGAAGCTTCAGCAAACGTCATGTCAATCTGCAAAGTATACAACGTTGATAGAATCGCGCGCATTAACGAATCGTAGACCACAACACCGTTGAGGCAAGATGCCACCATGGGTAAGTGGCATGCAGTGTGGTAAACGTAGCACTACAACGTAGCNATCATACACTGCACCAGAGTCAGCACAAGGACTGCAGACCTTTTGCAAGTCTAGCATGTGATAGCCAAGAACCTTGTTTTACAAAAAAGTATACAGAAAGGCCTGCTGGCAAGTATCAAAATCGCTGCAGCTAACAGCAAGCTAAGCTGGCATCACTCATGATGAGTCTCTCCATCTACAAAACCTGAAGTGATTGTTGTGGTCAAGTGTCAACCTAAACCTGGGATGTGGTCAAGATCAATGTCAAGCCCACGCCCAACAGAACAACGACAAGTCCAGCCCTGCAGCATGAGATCACTTTGTCAACAGAAGGATCTAAAACAGTTGGGCAGACGTGAACATCAAACCAACATGCATGCTGGGCAACAACAGAACGGTGCAAACAACAAATCCTCACCAGGCTATCAAACCCTTTGTGCCCAAGGTGTAGTTGCTGCCTGACTCTGACCAGGTGTCGGGAGTGTAGATTGGTGAGTACCCATCAACATTGGCACCGTATTTGTTGGCGTATCTGTATACTCCGAAGCCCTAAACAACAAGGACACGTCAGGCCGTGCTGGATCAGACGTTTGCCCTAACGACTTCGCGGACAGCTGTGCAGGGTCGGTTACCTTGCCCTTGCGACCCTGTGAGTCTGTCCATCCTTTCTTGTTCATCTTCTCAGACACACCCATAAGGTTGGCCTTGACGACTGCATTCTTGACACCAGACAGACCCTGCTTCTTGATATCGAGCTTCTTTCCGCCCTTGTTTGCTTGGACTGCAGTGTTGATTTGCTGACGGCTCCTGCGCGATGTCGACCACGTCGTATGACATACCCAGCGACAAAAGACAGGTGTCTCGAAGTCGCGTCCAGGACTTACTTTGGCTGCTGTGTCTGCAACGATGTTCCAAGGAAGGCCTTCTGAGAGGTGACGGTGGCGGTCATCATGTTGCCTGTAGTGGAGCACACAAAAATCGTGTGTAGGTTTGCGCGTGGACGGAAAGGGTGCAAAGGCAGACGGTTTACGGTCTAGCCTTTGTGGGCCTGATATTGACAGGTCTGCGGCCACAGCTGGAAAGCCCGGGAATCTGACGTAAGAGGAGCTTGTAAAGCGTGGTCGAACAAAACCGCCATTGCACCGCCACATTTCAGCGAGATCGCGCAAGGATAAGAATCGCCTTCACGGATCTTGTACTCCGTGTGCTTACGGAGCACGCTGACTTCAGCAACTATGATGATTTACCAGTGATGCGCGCGCCTACAGCTCAATTAGGCTTGCGTGTTGGTGTTGAACTGTCGCGGCGTTGTGCAGCAGGCGTTCGCTTGGAGGCATTAACTACGCGTTTTCTGCTGTAGCTGTCGAGCCAGGAAGCTAGACCTGCTGAGAGGGCTTTTCACAGTCCGGTGCAAGGCTTCAACTCAAGTCTCTAGTTCAGGTGGGCAAAACAACGAACAGGGGGCAACTATAGGCGCAAGGCAGCAGTCAAAGTGCAACTGGACGAAATCAATGTACGACCCCTGAAGTAGAGATATATGTTACAAGCAGCAGAAGCAGTCTCAGATTGCTGAAACAAAACAGCTGAATACACACACTCATTACCAACAGTCACCAGAGCATACATAGTACTTGACCTTTNCCTGTACTTAAGACAAGTTGTCAGGCTGTCAGCCTCATCTTTCACAATGGAGCTTCAGATGGTGCTTTACATGTCACAATGCAAACATTGTGTGCCTGCAGGTGGGACATGCTATCACTGTCAATGGCTCATTGCATTGGCAAGCCTGGTCAACCCTTGCCTGTGTACCGCCTGTTGGCTGCCAACTCTGTAGAGGAGCGTGTACACCAGCTTGTGGACAAGAGACAAAGCATTGCCTCCGCTTTCAAGTCCAAGCATAGGTATGTCACTACAACCACAGGTTTCCCCGATTGCACCTCACCACTTTTGATGTCACCAGCTTGTCAGGTGTGAGAAATTTGTGGCAAATGCTGGTGGTTTGCCATGCAGCCTATGCATCATGTTATGTAAAGATGCATGTATGTGACAGGAGGCCTTGCCGCTGGTCCAACTGCTTGTAGTGTACGTGCATTACATGTGCATCAGATGGTGGGCAACTCAACTCCTGACTATGTACATTGTGCTGTGCAGCAAGACCAGTCCTGCAGGCATGCATGTCCTGGAAGACGCCTTGCGCTGGGGTGCAGAGGCTGTCTTCAACACTCAGCTTGATCTGCCTCAGCCAGACCAGGGGAGCCACCCCTCCACCCCTGTATCCACTGGTGGGGACACCCACATGCAAGACCCTGCAAGCCCAAATCACTTGGAAGCTGGGCTTGATGCATCCCCAGCAGCGCGTCAATCCCCGGCACTGCCCACTGTGACCTCGCCCTTCAGCGCTCCTGAGCAGCAGCACCAGTCTCACCGAGCTCTGGACCATTCCTCAAGCTCTCTCAAGCTCAGGTACACTGTAGACGTGGTGGAGAAGCTCCTGCAGTGGTCAACCACAGCGGTGGCTGCTGAGGGTGACAGGACACAAGCAGCTGATGCAGAAGCCAACAAGGACCNGCACCACCTCGTAGATGGGTTGCAAGATGGCTGCCCCAAAATGCTTGGCCCTGTCTGGGGACCAGCCATGCACATTGTCAGGATGATCTTGAGTGTCCTTGAAGGGCATCTCCAGTGTGTAAGACAAGCACTTGAACCGCTCACCAACCTGTACAACAAGCAAGTATCAGGTATAGCATGGTGCCTGCAGCTTGCACAAGCATGTGCATTTTCGGCAGGATTCATGGTGGGTACACTAGCTCCCCATTGTCCAGTCAACACCACGCTGCAATAACCTATCTGAGATATGCCGTACACTGCCTTGCCTGCAAAACATCGCATGCTGTCTGGCAACAACAAGGTGATGTTGGTCTACACATGTTTTTGTGCCTCAAATATTAATTCTATCTGGCTGACAGTCGCTGCTAGGATTGCTAAGAGCGTTTGGGCTAGCATGGCAAGCAGGCTGCTCCATTTGCTGAGCATGACAGTGCCTTGCTGTTCACTGTTCAGCTGTTTACTGTTCAAAGCATGCACAGCTGTCGCACAATGACATGCAAAGTTCCTTGCAAGGACAATGTGATCTTGGCTTTTGACACGTATACAGCTGAAGATAGGCTGAAAGTGTATCTAGCATTGGGACTTCAGGTCCATCAAACCAGCGCATGCCGCATTGCCAAACAATACACTGTGAGCTCAGCCCCAAGCTAGACTGCCTGGCTTGTCATTAAAATAGCCCCACCAGACATGCAAGGTCAATGCGCACACACACACACACATGCCTGTCCGAAACACATTGTCCTGCACTGCAGGCATGTGCCGTGTTCATGCTCAGTATCAGCAGCATAGTGGTCAAGCACTCACCCCGTTAGAGCTGATGGCCAGGTTGGCTTTGCCGGGCTCATCAACAGTGTAGCCGTTCTTGGGTTGGAAGTCCGGGCTGGCTCGCACAAAGGCTTGTGCAAAGGTGTTCTGCAGCTCCCTCAACCTCTCGTTGAAGCTGGGGATGCCTTCAGACCCCGCTAGGAAATTGAAGGGGATCTCCTCATCACCGTGGATGTCCAGGAACAAGTCACAGCCGTACTCGTCCATCTTCTGCATGGTGTAGAACACCTGCACGTACATACACACACACCATTAGCGGCGCTGGGTTCAGAAACATGCGGCTCATTGGGACCATCTCTTTTCAAGCAAACCCACAGATTTGCTCACACAGACTGCTAATTGGGCACATGCCTGGCACATGTTCATCGCAGCAACACAGAATCCCCATCACATGCACATAAGTCAAAGCATTTTGTACGCATGCTACATGGAGACTTTGCATATGCTGTCAAAACGTGCTTCACAGCACACTGTGTAAGCGTGTTGCACACTCTTTGCATTCGCATCACCATTGGCAGTCTGCTGATGTTGTTGTCAACATACAACAGCATGCTGAAGATTGCACACCTCAGGGCTGCGCTCCTCTGAGGGTTCCTTCCATTCTCTGTTCAGGTTGGCTCCCTTTGCATTCGTCCTGAGGTGCCCTCTGATGCTGCCATCCGGGTTCATGTTGGGCATCTGCACCGCAGCAGTCATGCATGCTTTGTCTTGCAGCTAGACCATTGCGGTGCAGGTACTGATGCACGCAGAAAGAGGTCAAAGCAAATGCAAACAGGTGTGTCTGATCAGTGACGATAGTTGCAAGCAAAAGCGCCACCCAGTAACATGATCTTTATTGCAACCTAACAGCTGCTGCAACCTAAAAGCCTCCCTGCGAAGTGAACTGAAAAGAGCAAAACACTCATGCATTTGCACCAGCACCAGAAACCATGTGGCATTCTGGACACTCAATATCCAGATCTAATAANCAGCACCAGGAGCGCCTGACCACCCTGCATCCCGGCAGGTGCTGGCTACTCTCCTCACAGGCGTCAGCTGCAGGTATGCTTGCTGACATTGATGTGTCTTGCCGTCATCCCCAACTCACCAATCACAATCCGCACTGCAGCTGATTCAGATTGCATATAGCATGCTGTGTTTTGGGCAGCCATGCTGAGCAATGCCTCCTCTCAGATTGCTGTGGCATGACACATGCTTGTGGGTGCTTTGCAGTCTACGACTATTGTTGCCTCACAAATAAGCTCGCTGTGCTGGCACACAGGTATAAGTGGTGCCGCATTGCCTGATATAATGTAGCGTAATCACTTGACCATATGCTGAGATGAGACCCGGCACCAGGGTGGCATCTTTTGACGTCACACTGCCACTTGCCACTCCAAGCATGCAATCTTGCATGCATTTTACCCTTCTACTTGTTAAGGGAAGATTGCGCTGCATCAACTTGTTTGCTCTGCAGGGGAGATGCAATAAAAGAGATCCAACAATTACCACAACATAAGCCGCGCAGCGGCAGGCATGCCAAGACGGCAACAGNAGTTGCACAGGAGTCTGAGATAAGAACAGTTGCTGTGTAACCCTGGGGATTTGTGGTCTGTTGTCATTGTGTGGCACCCTGCTAATGCATCACGCTCAAGTATCTGCAACAAGTTAGCGCCTGATGCCAACTACACTTACATGCCGTGCCGCAACATGCTAGGGAAACAGCCCAACCTTGAGCTTCAATGTTGACCTGAATGCAGGATGCAGTGCCGGAAGACAATATGAAAGAGGAGATTATGGAGAGCATCCAGAAGGGCAACTTCACCATGCGCATCCTGAAAGANTAACCTCATGTTCCAAGCAGCTGAGCTTGGGGCCAAGGATAAATTATGCATGTATCCGCATGCATCTACATGTTGAAATGTGTTGGGAATGTTACAGTGCAACGTCTGTTTTACTCGCCAATGTGTTGGGAATTTTACAGTGCAACGTCAGTGTTACTCGCCCATGTATCCAAAGGTGGCTTGATGTGCTTAGCTCCTAGCTGGTGCCAAGCATATACATTCCCAGCAACACAGCAGGCGCACACTGCAGTGGCAACATATCACATCAGCTACACAATCAGCTTACATTCAAACTACGCTACACCGTGTGATGAGGACATTCCTACTCGGTTGACCTAAGCTTTGTGCAGCTCCTAGTACCACCCACTGGCTGCACTTGCCCTCCGCAGGTATCACATGAAATGTTGTCAGTAACACAACAGCACATTGCTGTGATCGGGGCCTGTCACATTCTACTGGCGGTTGTGTGTTCTGAAGGCTGCATCATTGACAGCCAACAATAGCTCCCTGAGGCAACATGTTTACTTAGTAAACTGACTCTTTTCCATGAAAAGAGTCTAAGCTTTTCACAGATGCTGCCAGCAGACTCAATAGTGTGCAGGACCATGCCCACCTCAAGACAGCCAGACAAGGTATGTCTAGGCTGGATGACTGCCATACAGGCAGGAGCCTCTTTCAGCTTAGGGCTGGCCAGCTTCTGAGGCCTAGGGTCTTGCAGCCCTGAGACTGCCCACAATTGCAGGGCCTTAGTCAGGACGACCAAGCCGTCGCTGTACAGCTGGCACTCTTGAATGCCATCCCGCTGCACTTCACTACCCATGCTAAATTGCTGTGGCAGCTGCACACCATACATGCTGTACATGTGCACCTTCAAGAATAAGTTCTTCACATCTTTGCCTGGAACATTGCCTGTGTGCTTGTTGGCTTCCTGCAGTTCTAGCCAAGTTTGAGTAATGTGCAGCGACATGATGGCGGGCAAGGGCAGCAAGCTGTACCTCAACTGTCCGAACCGCTGGGTGATCGATCACATCAGTGGCAATATCCAACCCTTGCAACTTTGCGAGCAATATTGCGGGCGTCACAGCCATGCTTGTACCCGCTAGCTAGTTGCAAGTTCGCAAGTTCGCGATGCTTGAAGGCCGATGCACACGGAGCTTGAAACGGTCAAACAGCTGATCAGTAAACCCTACTTCACGTCGGCAGAGTCATGCAATTGCACTTAAGTCNTCAAACCCTACAACCCGTCTTTGGCCCCTTTCTGCGATTCAACAGCTGGGACATCAACACAAGCCTTTGGACAGGCTCTGTCCTCATTGTAGCACACCAGTCAGTCACCAACAGACCAGTTTTGAACTTTTCAACTCCAGCATCTGGCAGGCAATTCTCAGAAGGCACCTTGCTCGACACCTACAGCCAGTACAGTTTCTGGCGTTTTCCCTTGGGCACAACCCTAGGACCGCAGCCAATGACCCTACAATACTCCATTGACTACGGTCAAGGGGCATCGCTGTCCCAAACAAGGGACTATGTTGTCCATCTCCCATCCCAAGAACAGCCATGGCACTGGGCATTCCATTCCTGCAGCGGGTTTTCCCTTAGTGTCAATCAGCCAGATTGGGGTGGCGTTGCACCTTTGTGGAATGACCTGCTGGAGCAGCATCAAGCGTCACCCATCCACTTGGTTGTTGGGGGAGGGGATCAGCTGTACAATGATGCCCTGTTCAAAGTGAGTGCAAGCCACAAAATCTGCAGTCACACAAAGTGCTACTCACACCAGTTATACATCTTCTGCCTTTGGCATGGCAGTCCAGCTGCTGTCACAGTCTGTGCTGTGCTGTGCTATGTGCTGTGTGTCTGCACACAGCAGAGGGCAGCATAGAACAGCTGCAATGCAGCCTATTCCAAGCATGCCTCTGATTCAGGCTGCAGCTGTGTATATCGTGAACCAAAAGCCACGTCACACGCATTGAGACATGCAAAAGGGAAAACAGTATGTGCTCAGCAGTAACAGTCAAAGGTGGCAGGCAATTGGATGCAGCCGTCATTTGGATGCAGAATAATGCAGATGTGTATCTCCAACCCGAGAGTGAACACAGGACATCAAAGCAGCAGGAAAATGCTGTGATACAGCATACATAGACTCGTTGTGTGTGTACAGCAAAGGCATGCGAAGGGCCTGTATACAGCCAGGCCCACCTTGAAATGCTGCAGTATATCTTGATCAGACTTGCTAGCCCAGTCAGCAATGGTGCAGTTGCTCATGAATATTGCCCCACTCTGCACAGGACAGCTATGCTTGACGCAGAACAGTGAGTGCCTTGTGACACATATGGTTAATGCAAAGCTGTGGCATGCATGGTCTGATACAATGGCTTCCAAGTGGCATCATGACTCCTGGCACTGGTATAGCTTGCAGCCAGATGTGCACATCAGGAAGAATGCATCTTGTGGTGTGTGATGAAATGCGCTGCTGACCCAATGCCATTCAACAAGTGATTGTGTAGGCGCTTGCAATAGCGGCACTGTTGTTGTTACATTTGACTTGCTGGTAAAGCATGCAAACTTTAGGATCAAATTTCTGTTTGCAAGCGGTGACTCGATGTCTTCCTGCAACAGCCTTGTAACTAGCTCTCATCGTTTGTTGTGACGCAGATGTGTACCAGATCAGGAGGGACAGGTTCTGTGGAGAATATCAGACTCTACACTTGACACTCAGTACGGGCTGGTTCGCGACAGGAATGACCTGCAACTCTTGCTGTGCATGTGTCAGCACCTGCAGTACNTAACTCCTGCAGGGCAAACAAAGGTACCCCGCCCCGCATGTGTGCTTAGTGCCCTTCTGCATTTGTCAGTGATACTGTCTGTTTTTATGTTTACTTTGCGGTCCAAGCATGGCGTCACCTGTTGCAGTCTCAAATAAAATCTGCCTTCAGTCACTGTAATGGGCAGCTTTGCTTGTGGTCCATTACAATTGCAGCATGCTGCAACTGGGTTTGCTATGGCTTGCGATGGCTTGCTGTGCCTACACCGTTTACCCCGTAGTTCCAGATGCTTACCAAGTCATGCATGAAGCAGTCAGTGGATCCAACATAGCGCATCAGCAATCCTTGTTTGTGTGTACTTATTGCGCATTTCTGCGCCTCCCCTCAAAGGGTACCGTCGCAGATCTCAACTTAAATAGTCTTACCAACAAACAGCTCAATATTCCCATTGAAACTGAAAATTTCAGTTGTGTGTAACAGATGACATGCATGACCACTGCTGTCACAGCCTGCATATGCATCAATGCACAAATGACTGCTCTCCACACTGCACTTGATGTGTGGCCGACCCCAAAGCAAGTACACCAGAAGACTCGGCACTGCTCACTTGTGAGACTGGTGCTGTCCACCCAAGCTTGCCACATTCTGCAGGAGCAATTGCTGCAAGAGTACCAGTCTGCCATCACACAGCGGCTGCCCTTCACACTGCACCTGATGCGTGGCAGACCCACAAGCGTGCAGACCAGGAGCCTAGTCATTGCCCACTTCAAGCCTGCTGCAACAGNACAATTTAGCAGCCGTGCAGTGTTGAACACTAAGCCTGCTGCTCTTGCCTCTAGGACCTCAGTTCAACGCCTCTATTGAGTGTCATGAGCCTTGTGCACTGCACCGCTCATCACGACGTGCTAGGCAGCACCGCGCGCAGTAGCAAGAAGTAAGGTTTCACGCCAGCGAATATTTCAGCTGAGCATGCATGTGCACAACAGCCATCAGCCATGACTCCCTACACCTGTGCACACAACCAAGCTCCCCTGTTTTGTGGGTATGGCCTGACAACAAAGCTTCAAACATTGGTGAATCACATCATGCATGCAAGCGTCAAGTCAACACCCGATTAAGATAAGGTGTAGCGCTGCCAGCGGTTTCCTGGTCTTGTGCCTTGTTGGATGGCACTTACTATTGATATTGACAGAACAGTGTTTACTGCAAGATCCGTCGTTGCACTTTGATTGTGTACATGGAGCCTCCTTGCATGCATAATCAAATGCAAGTACAACAATAGTGGAGACCTTTCATGCAGATAGCAACTGACGCAGGGACTGTCAAGCATGTTGCATGCACCTCTGTGATNAGGGACATACGGTGTCACGTTCCAGTTGCATGCTCTCCAGCAGGCTGGCAGTGCACGCTTCCAATCGCTCCAGCTTGCCATGCTCACCATGCTCCTTGCCCCTCAGCACTTCCAGCTCTGCGGTCCTGCACACACGCACAATCAGGTTTGAACAGTGATTGACCACATGGCACACTCACAGGAAGCATTGCACGGTAGCAAGACAACGGTTCCCCAATCAAATGTGCCTGTGTGCGCACATCGCTGTTGCAAGCATGGCAGCAGCAGTCATAATGACATTGGGTGGCTGTCAGCAATGTCCTGTCCAGGCATTTTAAAGCATTGCACTGCACGGGGGCTTGTGCTGTATTCATGTATTTAACGGCTACATCCCAGAGTGTACATGTGGTCAAGTTGTGTTGCCATCGCTGTGCATTTATTCAAGACAAAGCTCACTAGTGTGGAGACAANCAACGATCAGCTTTGCTGATTGGGTTCATCCAGACCGGCGTCATCAAAATCAGGTCTGCTTGATGAACGGATGAGAGAGCAGATGTGAGGCTACAACTCATTCTCTTTTTACTGTTTGCCAGACATCTTTTGTTGTTTGGAGCACTCCTCGTACAAAATTGAATCCCTATTCACAAAACTGGTATTTTTATTGCATGGTCTGTTGTGCGTAGGTGCAAACTGTGGTTGCACATGTGTGCAATGCAGTTGCAACTTGTTGTGTGATCAAGACAGTTGCTGTCACTTGTGTACTACTACATGTGTAGGCTTGATGCCAAGGTGATGTGTGCCCAGGTAGACTACAACCTACAAATGAATTTTGGTCTAGCCTCTTGCGCAAGTCAATGTCCCAGGTTGAGACATGATCACATGCAACACTGTTGCATGGGCATGACTGAAAAGCTTGCTTGTGTATATGTCTGGACAGTGTGTGTAGGTTAATTCAACTGTATGATGATGTGAGCACTACTTGATGATGCCTTGCTGGATACACAGCTGCGATTCTAGCTCTGGCACTGTGCGATGCACCACTAATGTGTTGTTCTTGATGACTTGCTTGAAGTTCAACATAACTGTTCGTCCTGGCTGCACTGCCCTCACAAGAATTCTAAAACGCGACATGGCTATGAAAGAGTGTACACAAGATGCTTGGCATGCACAGAGCTGATGATTAACACCATCTTCATTACAGTAACTATGTTATTTCCCTGTTGCCTTGTTGGGCCAGCAAAGAGCAGCGTCTGGCAGTGCCAGCTTGCTGCCTGAGGCTGCAAGCCAGCTGCATGTGTAGCAACTTCTAGAGATCTGTGCATAGCACATGATTCGTGAATTTACCGGATTCAAATATCGTCGATTAATTAANAAAAGGCTCAGTGGGTCCGCGATGCGTACGTCGAGAATGAAGCACGCCGAAAGGGCTTGAAGACCATTGGACCTGAAATCCAAGGCTGTAGAACGTGTTTTAGGAACTTCACTGAAGAGCTTCCTTGCCAAACTTGTGCCAGATGCAAAGCAACGCTATACTGTAGCGCAAAATGCCAGCAGCTGAACTGGCGCTGGCACAAAAGGCAGTGCAAGGGTCGGGTAGAAGCAGCAAAGCTGACCTCAGAGCAGCTAGAGCAACTAGACACCCTGATCTCAATCAGCACAGATGGAACAATGGAGTTCCCTTCCATGTATCATGCTGGGAAGTTGCCGCCATCTTCAATGCAAGCTGGCCTTGGTGACCTTTTGGATCTTGGGCAACATGCTGCTATGTCTAGGGATGCTTTGCACAAAAGCCTGCGCAAGGCAGCTAAAGCAAAAGCTTCATCTGAGCCAGTCCCAGTAAAGCAGGTAATGGTGACTCCTGAACAGATGCAACAGCTTGAAGGTGTCAATACTCAGATCTTCGGTTACTTTGGTGCCACAGGCCCAGCGCAGTGGAACACAGCTTAGTCTTATGACTTGCCGATAATGCTCTGTCTGTGTCATAGCTGAATCTAGATACTGATCCAAACCTACTGCCACAAGGTCATGAAAAACACACAAGGTGCCTTTGTAATTTTGTGACAGATCACATGTAGCCAGTGCATGTCTACTGGTGTGCATATTTGTCGACTGCATTTGTACATCACATTTCCATCTGGATTTGCTGTAGCCACTTGCATTGACTGCAAAGCTACAAGGCTGCATTGCTCNGCGCCAGGTACTGTGTCACCATCGGCCAACTCGGCGAGGATGACTTTATCTACACGTATTACGGCTTTGCGCCCAGCTTTTATTTGGCAAGAAGTCCCTCCCTTGAAGAAAAGCTTGCATTTGTGAAGCAATTGGCGGAACGGTACGACCACAGAGCGCTGAGCCTGAAGCCATTCAAGTGCATCGCGTGCGGGCTCCCGGCCTGCAAGGTGGTGGACTGGGTCACCTACGCCCTACATGATCCTGGCTGTCTGGCAGTCAACAACGCGCTATTTCCCATCTGTCAGGACCCTACCTGTGCCAAAAAGGCNCGGAGCATGCAACAGCTCAGCTGTACATGCTCACAACACTAGGGTATGCATGGTACAGTATCTGTCTCGTACCTGACACAGCACCAATGCTGTGTCAGTGTGCAGGATCCAGGTGCACCCTACAAAGACACAACTGTTGCAAACATGACTGTCAAGCAAAAGCACTGTCTCATTGACCGGCATTTGCTCTGGATGCTGCAGGATAGGAAGTTTGTCAAGGCATGTGCAGAGTGCAAGGAGGTGCTTGACAGGCGCCTGGGAAAGCAGCCTGCCACCAAGCACAGACCACACGACTTCCTCAACCCAGGCTGGTCCGAGGACAGTGGCGATGATGAAGAGGAGCGGTTGAATGATCTGNTTATGCCTCCTGATCAAGCCAATTGTTGATTCCTCCATTTGATCAAGGGGGGCATCTTGACTGATATCAGTTGTGTTTTGTGACAGTGACAACCCACAGCATAGGGATGTCACATGTTCTCAGGGAGGTTCAGAGCTGTATGTGTTCTGCAGGTCATACTTGAGACTTTGGCCAATGCCTGCGCTACTTATGGACGCAAAAACTTGCGCATCTTGTATGATGCGCTCAGCACTCTGGCTGAGCTGGTGGGCACTGAGCTGGCTGAGCCGAGTCGGCTGCGCATCTTCATGCCTCCTCTTGTTGCCAAGTGGCAGTCACTGAGCGACACGGACCGGGATCTGCTTCCCCTCCTTGAGTGCTTCACAGGCATCATATCAGCCATAGGTCCGTCCAGCATACTCTGTAAAGCACTTGGCACCGTATAGCTCGTAATCAGGCAGTCCAAGGCTTGCTACGTAGTCCATTCTGTTCCTGAAGTCGCTAGCAATACGAGCCGGTGTCTGAGCGTGCGCCTAGTGATCTGCTCATCATGCATTGAAAGCAATTCAGAGCAGTTGCCAAACCTTGTGGGGATGTCGTTGACAGCGTCGGCCATGCCAATCATTTGCATTGTGGGGTCCTGCACACATGGGCCTATGTCCATTGTTACTTGTTCATGCTCTCCACATGTTCAGAGTCTGACTCTTTTTGCAAACTGCTGCGGAAACAGCCATGCATGACTTTGGCAACCATCACACCGTTATTGTTGCTCAGGGTTTTGGCTTAGGCCTGAACCCTTGTTGGTCCTTCTTAGCGAGTGTTCGGAGGATGGTCTCAACACTTCACNTTTGGCCGAGTTTGTGGAATTGGGGACAAGATCGGGTGCTTCCTGGACCTGGACTCAGATACCTGTACCGTGAGTTTTGCAGTCAATCAGAATTGGCTCGGAGCAGCGTACGACATCGCACGACCTGCTCGAGCTCAGTCAGCTCTTTTTCCTCATGTCTTGCTCAAAAATCTCAAAGTCAAGTTTGACTTTGACGGCAAACTGGACTGTAGTTGGCCAGCAGAAGCAGCCTCTTACCAGCCATGGTCGGTGAGTTGTAGTTGCAAGCCTCTTGTCAGTGTCCTGTTGACCAGCAAGAGAGTGATCTCAATGGATATTTCGCATGGCCTAAGGGACCCTCCCTTGTCTTCATGCAGGTTTGTGTGGACTCTGGCAACATCACATCACCTGCCCCCAGCATATCAGTCAATGACTGTGAGGTGCTTGTGCTGGTTGGGCTGCCAGGTAAGGATACAAGTTGTTTGAATCTTGAGTTCAATGGTATCTGCACACTGCCGTCTATGATGCAGGCTGTGGGAAGAGCACCTGGGCAATTCGGTACAGGGCCAACCATGCAGACAGAGGCTATAATATCTTGAGCATAGATGGCCTCATCAAACAGCTCAAAGTGAGTTGATAGTGGTCTCTACTGGTCTTGAACACACATCTTAGGTTTGTAATGGCTGTGTTTAGCCAGTGCATGTTAGGCTGCAGGCGTGTTGTACTGTCACTGATCACAAGCTGAATTGCAGGTTGGACATGTGAAGACACGTGGCAAGCCAAAACCACCTGATGCTGAATCCCAGCAAGTTGCAGAGCAAGCCTTTGAAGAGCTGCTACAGTATGTTCAGAAAGTGCCACGCAACTACATCATAGATGACAGCAAGTGAGTGCTCAGCTGTTGTTTCTGTGTCTCCATTATTGCTACATATTTAGAGGGCTGTTTGCTGGGCAGAAGCCAGTACGCCAAACATTTGCCCCTGCTGCACTTGCAACACTGCACACTGCAGTTTGCACTGAATAATATGTGTGTGCATGTCTTGACCCTACATCTCTGCTCGGCGCAGAAACTCTTTGGCTAGCAGAATTTGCATGAGTTGACACATGCTTCCACTACATGGCCAAGTGCTCAGCACATCCTACATTTTCAACAAAGGCAATGCTTTTGGTAACGCATTCTGTTTGCATTCACTTCATCCTGGCCACCTGGAGATTGCAATCAATGCAGCACCTGCTGTGTATTGTGCAGTGTGTATGAAGAAGCTCGTTCCCAGAGGGTGCTGGAATTCAAGCGTGCTGGCTTCCGCACCAGAGCTGCAGTCATTGTGCTGGCAGACAGCAGCCTGTTTCGTCGTCAGCGCAAGCAGCATCAGGAGGAAGGCAAGAGCGTGCCTGAAACCACAATTGCAGAGTCTGCTCAGAGCTATGATGTAGCATAGCACAGCATACTAGAGCACAGCCTTGCACATTGCAACCGGCACATGCGTAACACAACAGTTCGCTACCCAGTACAGCACAACACCACACATTACAGCATAACACCACACATCACAGATATCAGCGTCACAGCAGCGCAGCGCACAACATAAAGTAGCCTACGACAACATAGCACAGCGCAGCACAGCCAGCGCAGCACAGCACAGGGCGCAGCACAGCACAGCAAAATGCTGGACGTCTGCGCCCAGGTGGCCGCACTTGCAGGCATGCTTCCCCAGCCGCATGCTGCATCATCTGCTCAACGCAGCCAATCAAGTCCACGTTTCATCTTGGAGGAAGCTTCCTAGCTGACCATCTGAGAAACATACAGCTGACCTGACTGCATGATCTTGCAAAGCTCCTGCATTGCATACAAGCCTATCTTTTGGTACCGTTGCACTACGCAAGGTATGTTTTACAGAGAGGCAAGCCTTCATGTAGGGGAATCATGCTGACTAGGGAACGACTGCTGGCACAGCTGCATTGAGCTCAGCAGTACAGGAAGTAGTTGCAGATCTGCGTCAAGATGAACTGTATGTATACATAGCAAAGCTTGATTGCAACAGTGAAGCAGATGCTAGTGGACAGTCAACTCGTGCTGCAGAAGTGTGACAGTCATGTACTGCTACATGCAATGTACCACTGGATTACCTGTTGAGCTGAGGAATAGCACCAGCCAGTGCACCCAGGCTGGAAATGCTTGGGGGTCCAGCAGTGGGGTCCCGCGGCTGCAGAGCTGCAGAGAGGGGGGAGGGGGTGCGGGCAAGGCCAGACTGAGGCAGCGCAGAGGTGGCTGCTGTGGAGCGCAGGCGCTGCAGGACCTTGCCGTTCAGGTCTGTCTTCACAGCATTGGGTGCATCAGCACTGCGGGCAGNCAACAGACGGCCACCACAGATGACTACACCTGGCTCAGAGGTGTGCAGCAGACAGATGAAGATGGCATGGTTGAGTTTGAGACCATCGTGCCTGGTTGGTACGCTGGACGTACAGCTCACATCCATNCTTCAGCCCGGAGAGCATTGGGATCAGGCTTCAGAAGCTGTCCTGCTATGGCTTTCAGCGAGCCAAGGTGACATAATGCGTTACAAAAGCGCGTAAAGCAATGCTCGTCATGAAGCGACATGACGCCGGGTTGGCGCTTCACTACATTAAGCGTTGTCAACGTCACTCAAGAAAGTACTTCGATGCATTTATCGTCTGTCACTGCAGCTACGCTGGTGCAGCCGCTTGCTGTTTCACCCTCGGCTTTACGAGTCAAAGGAACGCACAGAAGCAGGACCTGCAGACTAGTTAGTCAGGCCCAGCAAGATCCCATGCAGGTTTTGGCGATTCCGGGGTCACTTCGAAAAGCCTCTACCAACAATGGGCTCATACGAGCAGCGGTTAGACTTGCTCCTTCAGGCATGCATATAGCNGTATGATGTGTTTTGATCCACTGTGGGCTGTGATGCTTTATGGCAGGGACAACATGCCTCCTGCTGGTGTCAACGATCAGNGAAGGCTGTGGTCTGACTGGTGCTGATGCCACCGCGGGCTGACCCTGGCTGCCCAGTCATACCACCGCCAGTGGTACCACTGCCGAAGCCAGTACCTGAAGTGGTGCCGGTGCTGCTGTGGCCTGATTGGTTGCCATACCCTGTGTTGCTGCCATTGCCAGAGGAGTGAGAGGCTTTGTTCTCAGCTGTGCCAGGGATGTAGCTTTTGGCCTTGGCAGCTGTGGAGGACTCAGTGTTGCCGGTGTTGCCACTGCTGTAGCCAGTGNTCATGCACCTCAAGTGCAGCCTGGTGAACCAGCGAGTTGGTCACCAAAATGCACTTTTCAAGCTGCCTTGACAGCAGGTCAATGTTAGCTTGGAGGATGGCAACATTGCTTATCAGTGTCACTGTGGAAGTTCCATGGGAGTGCCTGAGTGGTGTAAGGGCACCAGATTGCTGACATGGAGAAGGGTGCAAATGCTCAAAAGCTGTTTGGGGTGTTACACACAAGGTTTTCATGATTGTCATCAGTCGTTGCCTCAACCGAAACATCAGCATCGCATGTCAAAGGCGGCATTCAACTTATACATTTGCCATCAATGTCACATTTGAATGTCCTGGCAGACCTTGTGTTTTCTCCATAGACACTGCCACAGTACTGACCGTGAACAATATTCAGAGCTTCATGCACAAGATGTTGCAGTGCAGATTAGGTAGTCTTCACCGCACTGCTAAAGAAATGAGCAAAGATAGTGGTTGCCTAGAGCATGAACTGGAAGTGCACGTAAGTAAGCTTGAAAGGTGGGGACCACAGACAAAATGTATATAAGCAAAGCCAACCTCGTACAATAACATGTTCAACAGTTGCACATTGGCAAGCTNGTGTAGGAGATGCAGGTCCATCCAGCTCCTCATCACCCTCATGTACTGGAATGATTGCCAGGGGGTTTTCTGACCCCTGCTGTGGAGTTGTTGTTCCATGCTGAGTCAATTCTTCCTGGCGTGCAGCATCAGCCACAGATGCACGGTAGTCCTCTGCTGACAGAACAGCCTGCAGTGGCAGCACATGTTCTGTATTTTCCGATCCATGCAGTATTGCAGCCAGTATCATGCTTGTTTGTCTATGTTCAAGCATATGACAGTGCGCCTAGCAGCATCAAATAAGGCAATTGTAGGTTGGTTGTTCACATGCAATCTCATGAGCTTGCCAGTGTCTGCAAGCAGCAGCATAGAAGACAAGNTCTGTCAGAATACCATGGCACAACTTGCACACGAGAACTGACTGCAACATACTGTACGTGCGTTAAGATGTCTGCGCCCAAGATGGCCCCCACCAAGAGTAGCTATTCGCCAATCTGGCGAGCTACCAGGAATACTCGGCAGAAGCTGTCCGGAACACGAAGCCTGGGCTCTGCAGCGATATATGCTTATGAGCGCTGCGGTGCTCGTGGGACGAATTCAATCCCAACCACAATTTGAGCACCTGCTGACCGCACAAGCTCGCCTTGGCGCTTCCGACACCTCCCATCGCAAGCAAGAGTCCATCGATTGCTGCAACGCCCAGCACTGGGACGTACTATGCAAGTCTGCTTGGCAGGCACATTTGCAGGAATACGGAACTTCGAGCAACTATGCAATGCTACTTGCCCATTGTTCGTTGCCGACAGCGGATCNCTTAGTCTTGGCATGCCTGCTGATACCGCACACTACATATATTATATGTGTATAATGTCGCCAGCTCAAATGTGGCTGATGACTGGCATGTAGACAGGGGACCTTATACTGGAAGTACAAACAGAAAGGTCCAAAGATTGTCCAATATTATAACTCACATAGCAGTACACTGCGCACTGACCACTATTGGCACGCAACTGTCAGTGCTTCACAGAATGCTGTGAAACACAGTCCGAGGATCTGGCTTGGCAGGTCCAGCAGAGCCACTTGACTTCTTGGCAGACCCAAAGAAGGCGCTGCGACGCATTGAGTCCCTGATGCTCTCTACCACCANCCTCACCCAAATGAAGGGGTATGACATGGCGGCCCATGCTTTGGCATGCTTTGGGGGTGCAGGAGGACAGCATGCCTGTGCCATTGCTCGTACTCTAGGCATGCAGACCATCTTCATTCACCGCTACTCTGGCATCCTTTCAGCTGTCGGCATTGGTCTGGCCGATGTTGTTGCTGAAGAGCAGGTACACAGCTTCCACTGAACCAACAGATTATAGACTGATCATCAGTCTGATGTGTGAAGGCTACTGTGAGCACCACAGACATTCTGGCTTTCATGTGTTGGCTTTTAGATTGTGGATTGCTTCGTCAAATCCCAAGAACTGTCTTCAGAAGCTTGTAATCAAGTCGCGCTTGACAACCCTTGAATTGTAATGTTGCCACCATGCAAGTCTGCATGCAACAGCTTGTATGCTAAGTCATGACACATACTCACCAAAAGTCAAGCTGATAGCATGCTAGATGTGCCAGTCTGTACATGGCTGTGTATGATATGTATGGTTGATCTGGCTTGGTACTGCATGCTTGTGTGTAGCGCAGGAATTGGGCTGTTTGTCGCATGTAGAAATGGGTCACAATCCTTTGCCTGATTTTGGCAAGTTTGCATGCTTATGCTACGCATTGCTGTAGAATGCATGTTGGCAGGTGAGGGTAGCAGGTGAGACTGCACCTGCGGCTGTGCAAGCAAAAACAGCAGCTGATGTACGTTGACCTGACCAGCCGCTGCCTGAAGCGTGCTAGTACACCTACGTTGAGGCATGCACAGTACAATTTCTTTTGGGATGCAAACTGAAGCATCTAATGTACAGGCAAACAAACAGCAGCGCCAAGTGTGGTGCTGGCACTGAGACCTGTGCACTGGCATTGAGAAGAAAAGTAAAGTCCACGCCGTAAGACATGCTCTGTATNACAAGACGCTTGAGATCAGGAACAACCCTCTGCCTGGGAAAACCTGGACCCTGACACAGGAGGTAAACACACCAGTGTTGTCGTTGGCTGTATCATAGCACGCTTCAACGTTGTACAATCAACGCTTGCTGCTGCTTAAGCTCTCAAGCCAGGTGCCACTGACAGTGGCAGTGCATGTGTTGCTGTGTGTTTTGCAGGCAGGAACATTAGCCAGCACATTACCGAGCATGCTTTTGTTGCCTGCAGGATATGCAGGAAAGGTTGTCTATTGATATGGCAAAGGTGGCTGAAGCTATCAAGTGCAGCCAAGTGCTGACCATTCATGGGACTCATGACGCCACAATACCTTATACAGATGCGGAAGAGCTTGACAAGCATATAACTGACCACAAGCTGCACCTGATCCAGGGTGCCAACCACAAGTTCACCAAGCCTGAGCATGCCCAAGACCTTATACACACTGCTGTGACCTTCATTATTGAGGAATGACACACATGTACTGACTGGCATCACACAATCACTTGCGGCTTTCTGTGAGCTGTGTTTACTTTGCTGTCAGATATCAAACACAATGTCTGTCAGCCTCTAGCATTGTACTATGACATTGTCTTGCGCAGCCATTTGTTCGTGCATAGGAATGACCTTTTTGTATAAGTGTTGCTAGTGCCGAGTTTGTGTACTGTTGGTGATATGCACTGTCAGTGTAGAGGTTCCTCGACATGGAAACTACAAGCGGCAAAGTTTGCAGCCTTTCTTTAGCCATTGTGCAGATGATAGAGAGCTGTGTCAGCTAGCAAGATAACAATCTAGTGCACAGTAAGAGGCCCATAGATGTTTAAATCCGTCAGCATCTTGAGCTGAGCAAATATTTCCTGCGTGCTGTGGCTCGACGTGGGATTTGTTCACACTCAGAAGCTGTGTTGCTGTGCAGCAAGGCTATGCGCAAAGTAAGGCCTGGATTCTGTGCTGTCTGGTACTTTTGGTGTGACATGTATGTGTATTGCCATGTCTACGGCATGCACTGAAGGTATATACTGGTCATGTCGACCACAAGGCGTCTATATGCCATTATGCAGAGTCACCATGTTGCTGGCAACAAGGATGCTGAGACATATGGCAGCAACTNTGCCAAATCAGGTCGCTGCATCTTGGCTGACTGCCAACGCACGTGTTTCCGATATCAGGCGATGCATGCGGCCGCAGGCTTGGCTTGCAGCTGTCGTGAGTTCTGCAGTGTATTCTAGGATACAAAATGTACATAGTCACACTGGTTCACACTACTTCACCTCACAAGGCGCCTACCCATAATTTCTAGATGCGGTGCATGCGACAACTCCCCTTCCAGTGCCTGGGTCATGAGCATCTCTAAGCTGGCAGAGCATGCTGCAGTGTAAGTTTGAAATGATAAGTCATTATCAGTTTGGCAAGCTCATGGCTTGCAGTGCTTCCAGATATCCAGCATGAGTACTTTTTCCAGATTTTGTATATCTGCTGAGGCAGCATTGTGATGGATGCAACTTTGAAGCAAACATGCAGAGTCTGCTGGTCATACACTTGAAACACACTGGAAGACAAGTGTACACGCAGACATAGAATTTGAAATGTACAGCACTGTTGCACATCACTGTTACGTACTTGAGGTTGTATGCCATGCACATACACACAGCACTTGTGCANGCAACAGTGATGAAGAAGTGCTTGGTATGGTTGTCAGAACTGGTAAGGCAGGCCACATTGAGTTGCCCTGAATTGCAGATGCTGTGCTCATGAAAGGTGTCTGTAAGCTGGACAAGCAATGTGTTTGCTGTGCAGGATTGAGGTCGACAATGGGTGACATGCTGCGCCAGATTGTTGCCCCGCTACATACACGAGAGTCTGTCACTAAGGACACATTCCTCGTGGTGGGTTCCCTTGTCCTTGAATAGATCTTCCTCAACAGGTGTTATTAGTCACAATCAGACGCTATGCTACACAGTGACATTGAGATGCATGTAGCACGCCCATATAGCTGACATGGTATCACAAAGCTTGGAGCAGCAGTCACATGTAGTAAAAAAAAGAGTCATATGTCCTATATACACAGGGGCTGTAGTTGTACTTGTATATCATCCTCTGCAGTGCCTGTGCATCACATTCAATAATGCCACTCTTCTGCAAACATAATTTTCATCAGGCGGTAAACAGAACTCAACATATGCTGCTTAAAAAGTGGACTTTGTAGCGGTCCTAAGTGATCTTTGCTACCTGCAGGATTTATGCCGATTTTGTGCATTTGCCCTGTGCTTGCAATGCATCCTCTTCCTTGCCACAGTCATCCTGTACTACATCAAACACCAGGCCTCAGTAGCAAATGTGGGCCTAAGAGTACTTGCGATGCTACTAGCAGCAGTACCAGTGTCCATACCAACTGTCATTGTCTGCTCCAATGGTGCTTGCGCNGATACCAAATCCGTGCTGCTTGCTGGTTGATGGCCAGCAACATCTGTAGCAATGCTCACAAGATACTGGTGGGCTGTGACATGCAATTGTGCTTGTTGCATGCACGATGCATTGCATGACTTCTAGCCAATCAACATTAGCTGTCTGAGTGAAAAGCAAAAGCATTTGCCAACTGAACAGAAACACATTGCTTGTCCGCATTGCAAGCGTGATGGAAACCAACAAACCCATATAGTGATCGTCGCCCATGACAACATAAGTAAAGCACGGTAAATACCATATTGGACCTCACAGCACACACTCAACAGGTGCTGATGACGCTAGCCGTGTACTACCAACAGTGATTTCATGAAAGATAAACACTTTATACACATTAAAAATAATAAAGCATATTTTACCCCTGCAAAGTACTGATAAAAACAATAAGCTCAGGACGACATCTGGCGTTCAGGCATAGGAGCTGTGCTACATCCTGCAGGTATGGAAGCATCATCTCATCAAGGTCCCACCTCTACATGTTATCTTATGGCGTGCCCTGCCTACCACTCAGCAGCAGCAACATCTTCTGCTGGCATCATCAATAGTTTCAGGATCACTCTGCAGGTCTTGTGCTTCAGAATCAGATACATGTCGCAACACCTTGGCAACACGTTCCACTATCTGCTGCCTCTCCTTCTTTGTGGTGCTTTGCTGCCATGCCGCCATCAAAGTGACTGTAGGCAGAGGTTGCTTCATTTGCAACAATGTACATATAAATGAACTCGACACCAACCCAGCATGACGCAACAGCAGCACATTACGTCTTATCATGATGCAACACACATCACAACACAACATTCCAGCGCACAGAAAGGCGGATCCTGGCACAGCTTGACAGACACAGCATGACACGCACAGCATGACAACAGCACAGCATGACAACAGAACAGCATAACACTGCACAGCACAGCGTTTCACCTGGTGCTGACGGCTTTGACTGAAAAGCTTTGTTCACTCGCCGAAAGGCAAGCAAAAGCACAGAGCAGCGCACGCCATCAAATTTGCTTCTCCAGATCCCCATTTTGCTGCCAGAGATATCATTCCCTGCACGGATGCTCAGAACACCATCCCATCGTCGGAGGCATTGGCGGGTGATCTCAGCAGCAACACGCCTCATCTCTTGAGTCACATCTGGGCTTCCTGTCAATGGCAGCGGAATCTTCGATGTAGCGCTCTGCAATCCGGCTGCACACACCACGAGGTTGGTTAGGCTGCTCATGCTATCCTCTCCTTGCAGATCTAACCACATGACAGCGTAAAGGGTTCGGAAAGCAGCCAAGGCCAGCAAGTCAGGACTAGTCACCAATGCTTATACTCTGGATTGTACTGTGTAGTATGCTGTTTCTGTCGGTTTGATTGAGAGGGAGATCAGTCTCTGAGAATCAGAGTCTAAGCGTACACATAAGGAGCACTGCATGATGTATCTGAAGTTTGTGAAGTTGCTGTTGATGGTTGACCTTGTAGGGCGTCCTTCTCGCTGCAGTCGGCAACATCCTCCACTGTCACATGTGCAGCCACCGTCATTCTGATCCGTTGTTTGGAGAGGCGATAACCATTAGTGACAAACAGCCAAGCTGCAAGACCACAGGCGCTGCCGATCCCACCCAAGACTGACACGACAACACCAATCACTGCACCTGCAGTTCATCAGGCCGAAGGAGATGTTGTATCCAGGTAGATGAAGCAAACATGATACTGCTGCTGCTGTTGTGGCAGTATATANTGGCCACTTTCAGCAAACATGAACGAGCTGTTGCCAACCACTTCAGGGTTCCATGGCACTGTGAGACTAAGCAGCTGATATGCCTCTGCCTGGATGCCCGACACTCTGGACATGGGCAGCGCAAACAAGTCAGGCCTGCAGAAAAGATTGAAGATGGCTAACACAAGTAAAGCAAGCGTGTGGGTGGCATGCATGTGGGTTGCTCAACAAGTCTGGTCTGTAGAGACAGCGTCATGATCAGAACCATTGGCATGCTGTTGTATCAGCACAGGCAGCCCGGCCATTACCAGCACTGGGAAACACATCTGGTGTCAGCTGCATGTGTTAACTTGCACAATCAAGCACAATCAGATCATCATCGTCATTTTTTGCACAAGCAAGGACAACCAGCAAGTTGCTCTACACCCAACAAACACAATGAGCATGATCATGATGCGAAGTGACCACCACAAGTACACATGTTCTGCTTGTCTGACTACAGGTACATGTACAACTCATGCAGCTGATGTGTGTCTTTGATTGGTGGGCAGATGCAAACGGGGATGTCTGCATACAGCGTTGCTGTGTGATATGTCTGCAACATTTTTGCAATGAGTCTCATCCATCAGAAGCAAAGTGAAATGTCATGCAACAGAGCTATGCGCACCAAAACATGCTCCCGTGCAGCTGGTACTCTGGACTGTCAAACAGCAGGCTGGGATCCAAGACTGGCAGGTTGTCAGCATCCAGGAGAATGACCTCTGTGAAGCTTGTCGCATACAAGGCAAAGGCCTTCAGTGCATAGCCTCGCACGTTGGCAGGCTTGTGGTGTGATGGGTAAGGTGCTGCTGATGCATCTATACATGTGACATCGGTGAAGTTGCTCTGCACAAACACTGACGGCTTCACAAGAGCCCCTGCATGACATGCTGTCCCAACATGCCAACAGCAATAGTTACATGAGGGGACATGCACGGCAGGAGAGCACTGTGCAGGCATCACAATCACATACCTCAAAGTACTGCCTGCTGACTTCATCGATTTCTTCTGCTGTATGCCATATCTGCACAGGCAGAGTGCATTCCAGTGTATTACGGAGGTACTGCAGTGCCACATATGCGCTTCCAAGTCGCCAAGATTTGCCTGCTGGCATTACTATGCCTTNCAATGGAGAGCACCTGCATCCATACCTTATGGCAATGGTCAGTGTCAGTCCAAAAAATGGCTATCTTCGACCCACCTAGCCACAATTCGGTTGTGTATCTTGTCTTGAGCCTGTGTGGAACTGTCAGATACAATTGTCTGGTACAGGGCTGCAGAGCAGAGGCAGCCTAGGGAGACAATGGAGCAGCACCTTCTGGCATACCTCACCACCAAGTACGGTGTCAGGCAGCTCATCACACAGTGGCTCACCTCCATTCTGGCTGCCATTGAACACTTCACTCCCACGGATACTCAGACTGCCCTGTTTGGCAAAGTTCTGAGGTATGCCATCTTTCATAAGATGTAGCTGTCCTCCTTACCCATCCTTGCCAAGCAGTCCCTGTCCTTCTATGAGTTTTGATCAAGGCCATTGGCACGCTTAGTAGCTTGCAATATTTCTGTCAATGACCTGGCATGTTAGCATCAACCTTAGCAGCTCAGCACTGGTCAGTATACTACCTAGGTGCAGCTCAGTGAGAATATAAACGCAGGAATGAAGTGGAAGAGGAGTTTCATATGACACAGAAGAAAGCCAAACTGACAGTTGCTCACCTGCTCAGACGTCTCCTCCAGGTATACACTGTTGTGGATTGGGGATCTACCTAACATGTTTGTGGACGCATTGTGCTGCTGGGCGTCCATTGCATGCTTACGCATCACAACGCAGTCAACCCATTGAGCAGCGTGGCCATGTTTTTGGTGTGCCAAGTCTCTGAGCTGCATGCTGTACAGTCTTGCTGTGTGCCTGGGGTTCAGCTGGGCACACACTGCTCATGTACCAGTATGCTCAGGTGTAGGCTTGTGAGTAGCCATGACAGGTTTTGTAGGCGCTATTTCACAAAACCACTGTCTCTTAACCTACAGTTGTATTCTGCACTGTAAACGACAGCATGTGTATGTAGGTCCGCAATCCCCTGATGCCAGAAGAAAGCATGGCTGACCTGCTAAGGCAGCACTTGAGTGGTCGCCTGCCTGACCCCATTTGGAAGCAAATTGTGAAGACCTTCTGCAGCATTCCTCACCTGGCTTTTTGCCATCAACCCAGTACCAGTTCTCAAGATGCACCAGCATATCCTGCAGTGCATCCCCCCTTGTGCATGTGTTGGACTGGTCATCCACTGCCGCATCAACATACAATGGCTCCGGTAGCTGCGAGGAAGAAGAGTGGCTACTCTGCCCCCATCGCGACATACGCTCCTGAGCGTCTGTCACAAACTTGATGACCAGGTTGCCTAGTAGCTCCACACCGCNCTTGCGGTGTCTCAGCTCTCACCAGCACCGCATAAGCGGCTGCGCAAGCTGGCGAAGGTTATGCCAGGCTTGACCGGCAAGCGTAAACAGCCGGAGCCTGCAGCGTCAGACACTGTTATTGCGTTGCATCGCGCTCGTATAGTTGATTGGCATCCCACAGCTGTCACCGCTCTCGCCGCTACATCTGATGGCACAGTTGTGGCTGTCGCCCGGGAGAGCGGTGCTATCGAGCTTTGGTCCACAGAGCACTGGCAATGTCTCAAGGTAGAATGGACCACTACCCTCATCCTACAGCAGCACCTCAATCGCTGCTTCCTACACAAAGCAACTGTATTGTTGTTTTTGTTGCAGCGCATACCAGGCAGGGAGCAGACAGCCATCTCCAGCCTTGCATGGACTTTCGACACCTCCAGTATGACCTGGAGACTGTTTTCGGCCGGACTGGACGGGGTGCTGACAGAGTGGGATCTGCTCACCTTACAGGCAGTTGCAGTCACAGACAGCCATGGCGGGGCAGTCATTCCATTGCTCATGAGCCACGTCAATTTGAACAAATGAAGTTGTACTGAGAGACCATGCTTGTGTTTCACAGTTAAAGGGAGTTGTGTTTCGTGTGCAACGTACACTGTGGCTGTTGAATGTTTGCAGGGCACAGACTATAGCCTGCACGTTTGGTCCTGACTTGCATGTGCAGCTTGCGCAGACATTAGGTCATGAGGTAGTCATTAGTGCTGTGTTATCGTGACTGCACACCAAGCTTTCTGGAGTACGTAAGCCAGGTATGCGCAGACTCATGACTGCTTGTCCATCTAGTGCTGTTGGCTAGCTTTTGTTGTTTAAGAATTCGTCCACAGGGCGTACCTCAGTGAACGATGCCACCTGTGTGGAATGCTCAAACCAGTATGCTGTTCCAGGTGCTGTCACAGTGTGCGTGTTTTAACAAGTCCCTACACATGATGCATGAACACATGTGTGTCCAACACCTTTGCTCCTCACGTTTCAGCCCATAAACACAAACATGGTCTCAAGCAAAGGCTGTGGTAACGCAACACATATTGTTACACACAGTTCTATAACTGTGTGTAAGGTAGTACAGTAACCCACTCGATTACTCATACGAACTGATGCTTGTGTAATATGCTCAGCCAACTTGCATGAATCCNAAGATGGCCTGCAAGGCGAAGGCTGCTGTGAAGTCAGTAAGCAAGAAGATGAAGGACCTGCTCAACCCAAGCTGCTGCCAAACTGCTGTCATCCAGGACTGACGGCTGTCAGGTGTGTATCTGCCGGTCTGCCTCACAAAAGGTATGGCAGACATGGTCAAATTAACAATTCGAGTCTTGTATCCGAGCTTGTGTGTAAGATGTGCCAGCAAAGCGTTTGCAAGGCACATCGTCAAGCAAGTGACATCTGGTTGGTGTGCCTCGGTAGCACCACCGCTGGTAACAGCAAGTAAGAGCTGACATGCTGTATGTATTGATGTTCATGTTTGCCACAAGCCTCACTCTATTTTGTTGATGCTGCGTTTTCAAGCTGCGTTTTTTTCCCGAGACCAAAGCTCTTCTAAGCTTGTCAATTGATACAGGGGAGCAGATGGGAAAGTGTATGCCACCGCGAAGAGAGATGGACACTGTGACAGTTACACATTGAAGTTTTGGCAGCTGACTAAATTTGTACTGCAGATGGACAACCTCCGGCAGTCATCAGGCTCTTGTTGACTGCTGACATGCAATTGGTAGCTGTTAAGGCAGGGTGTGGCAGAGACTACATCACCTTTTATTCATTTGAACTTCCGTCAATGTAGCAGGAGTTTGCAGCCTTCAGCGCTAGTGCTGATTGGTACCATAGTTCACGACAAGCAGCGACTTAGTGTAAGCGTGTTGCTCGTCATGTATTTGTGAGTTAGTCGATGTGATGCGCATCATGCAGTTGAGTTGTCATGCTTCGTCAAATATTGTCGTCTGGCATTGCGCAACGCACAAACAAGGTCTATCATTTCACCCAATTGTGCACTCTTACAGCATGCTGAGGGATTCAGCTTGATCAATGGCATGCTAGACATNCAAGGCCTGAGGTATGCGCCATATCAGTCATCAAGTATGCTCCCACATTGTCAGCTGCCTTTCTCATGCGGGCATAGTTGTAATCCCTGGCATACGCTGAGGCACCTGTGTAGTATGCAACCATGTTTGTGCAGCCCCAGCTTACAATTTCTGATGCCGGATATGAACGCTTACAAATAGCTTGGCAAGGAGAAGTGTGACAGACATGATCAAAATCAGACACTAACAAACTTGGGAAGAAAAGTTCATTGGCATTGGTGAGCATATCCATGCATCCTGAAAGGCGTTGATGCCCAGCATGGAGCCTGTTTAGGCATCTTGCATACATATGGCTGTCACTGACTGAAATAGGTACAGGCTTGCAGAGCAGCAGTGGCTGTGCCTGGCAAAGATTTTCGATTGTTTGGTATCTGGCCACAAGGCAAGGCTTGCGTTGTAAAGCTGTCTGCAGGCTTGTATTGACAACATGTCTGTGCTTGCAAACATTGCTATGCATGCTCTCAGGGTTCTCTTGTTGCAACTGCTAGTGCAACATACACACCAGAAACTAGCTGTCTGCACTGCGCACCATTGCACCCAATACAGGGATGATAAACAAGGAAAAGAGCAGTAACACCTAGGCCGCTGGCTTTGTAGTCCAAGCTGACATTGGCAAACATGTGTGACACATTTGCAGATGCGACATCATGGTGATTTCTGCTTTGGCATGTTGAGAATCACATTTGGCTGTGAGGCGTCCAACCTGCAATGATGAGCCTTGGTCGGAAGAGCGTAGAGGTCTTATCAAGCATGTCATAATCAACCAGGCCAGTCTCCTCATCAAGTCTGTATGGCATGGACTCAAAGTACACTGAGGTGGCTGAGATTCGCCTCTTTGGTGTCATGAAGCCATGTGTCAAATGTCCACCTGCATTTGTAGCACAAACCAGGGTGCTACAAATGAACAATACAAGAGCAACCCGGCATATGCATTTTCTGACTGTATATGCCAACTGTCTGCATGCAGAACTTACGAGTGTTGGAAGACAAAACATGGGCTGCATGTGTACTGCAACAGTCATCGACAGAAGCACAAGCAAGTTGATAGGGTCATTGGACAGAAGATGTACATACATGCAACTGACGCACCATGATCGACAGGGTCAGTGTAGACAGAGGGTGTACATGACAACAATGCAGGTGCAATTGACCCACCATGAGGCAGGTCCAACCCCATGATGCGGTCATGAGGGGCCAGCAGGGCTGAGTAGACTGCAAAGTTGGCAGGGGACCCTGAGTGGGGCTGCACATTCACCCCCCACTCCTCTGGATCCAGCCTGAACACTTCCAATGCTCTTTGCTGCATGAAAGGACTGGCAACTTGAGAATACATCCTTTGTACACATGACCGCTGCGAAGCAATATACTGTGACATAGCCAGGCGTAGCCATATCCATGCGCAAGCCAGAGACAGCATGTGGTACAGCTGTTGCACNCAACTGTTTGCTGCCTACTGTGCCATTTGCCATGGTCAATTGGGCGCTTGTGTATATAAATGCTGAAATGCTTGTCTTGGCAATGTTGCTTGCCATTAAAAAATTTGGACAAAGCCCCAGTCATAGAAGAGTCATACCTGATGTCATGTGACAACAGTATGCAGCTACTGGCTGCTGACAATCAGGGCTTTCATATCATCAGTGTGGCATGGTGTGTAGCACGATCGAAGGCTGTCTGTGCTGAACTTTGCTCAGCTATGTCACATGCGACGTGCATTTAGTCTCTGGCTTGCACCTCGCTCTTGCAGAAACTTATTGGCGTGGTTCACCTGTGATCACGCTTGAAAGGTCAGCACTACAGTTGCAGTGCTTATCCTTCATGCGTGATCACTGATGCACCACACCCGTAACTTCTGTACAAAATTGAGAAGATCTGTATCTTCTAAATGTAAGGTACCGACTACAGTATCTTGTCTTGACAGTAGTGCCCTAGGACCTGACCGTCAACATGTTGTGAATTCACACATCAGCCTACACTAAAAACAGCCCTGACAATGAGTCACAGCCTCAAGGACACATACTGACTTTTGACATGCATGTGTGCAGCACCAAGGAGGCCTTCAAGAAGAAGATTGGATTCCTAGGGGCAGACCCCCAGGCAGAGCGCATGACTGACGCCTTTTTGTCACATGGTGTGGTCATGAAGCCAGAGGAGATTCATTACTATGCACCCAAGGCGGATGAAGCTATTGAGAAGTTGGGTCTCAAAGCAAGACCAAGCGCTTCTGAGGTCAGTGATATCCGTGCAAACGACTTTCATGTTTCTTGCAGCGAACATAGGGACATGTGATGAACACACAACAGCCAGCAGCCCGTGCACAATAGGTGGTATGACTGTTCACTGTCAAGCACGAAACTCATCAGCTTTGGTCAGCTGCAGTCCAGCACCAAAACATTCAGTGATTTACTGCATATTTTGGGCACATCGCGCCATGCAGCAGCGCGAATCACACAAGCTATCGCTAGGCACATCAGACCTGATAGAAAGCTGGACAAGTCTCATTTGACTTTGCCTGATGGATTGAGATTTTGACCCTTGTCGCACAAGCACATGGCACAGGGGGTCATTCTACAATACATGCCAACAAAGATTCCACTTCATGATGAAGACACTCAACCTCACAGCTTCTCAAACGCTGTGTGCTATGGCGATTGCTCTTACATCTGCCCTCAAGCTGTGCCATACTATTCACACACAGGCCCACTTTTGCTGTATGCTGTGGTTTACATGCAGCACAGCGTCCAGTTGTATGCTTTTCATCAGAGTGGCAAGCACNATCCTCCGCTGTCATATGTGGATCTGTCCAGAGTGGGCCCCATGCAAGTTTTACTACAAGAGGTGGTGGATGAGGGCAACTCAGGCTTCCTGGCTGCAGTCCTGCAAGTCATACCTGAACGGCCTCCAGGGCCTTACCATGCAGCTCTGCCCATGCCTGTTAGGTAATGAGTCAGCTTAGCCATCCTGGTTCCACACACGCATGGCAACCCAGAAGTCATTGCATAAGCCAACTGCTAACTGCGTGCAACGCAATAGAACTTCGTGCTAGATGACTTGAACACGCGCAAATGCAACAGAACCCTTTTGAGTGAGCTCACCAGATACGACTAGCACACGGGCTGTGGATGCAGGTCTCTGAGGCCTGCACAAGATGCTGCCTCAGTGCTGCTGCGGTACAAGCAAGATCACCCAGAAAGCCAAAGCAACCTTGAGGAGGAGGCAGGTGATGCAGAGCCAGATCCATCATCTCATGACAACATTTCAGGTAGCTGACATTCTCAGCAGTTGTTGTGAAAGCTGACACTCAATGAGCCAAATATGATGATCTGCTGCATGAGGCACGGGAGGTTACATCGTGATAGGTGAGTGTTTTCTTGCAGGCAACATGCAGAGCGCCTTGCACCACGCCTCCTCAGGCAATNGGTGTCTGCATTATGTGCACACAGGCAAACTGCTGCTGCATTCCATGCTTGAAAGCGCAATGGGTGTGCTGACATTATGCAATGCTGTGACAGGCACAAGGGGAGCCCCAGCACCAGGACCAGGCCCTGCATTTGCCCCTGCACCAGGCCCTGCTGNAGCCCCAGCCCAAGTATGGGTTTGCCTTCTGCCATGTCCTTCCATTCCAAACCTGCAGCGTGAACATTATTTCTGCACTGTTCCTCTGTTGGCAGAGCACTCAGCCATTCCTGCCATGGCAATCCCCTAATGATGCTGGTGATGTCACAACTATTGTGCTATATGTTGTGAGAGCCCATGTACAGGGCAAGCTCATCTCTGCATGCATGACAGCCTGCTGCCACTGTCATTCATAAATTCTTTGCACTGATACATCAGCCTGTGGTTTGCAGCTCGCATGTGTTCTCAGCTGCACCAATGTGAAAGTGCAGGTGTGAATGTCAGCACCCCCACCCCAACCCCTCGCAGGACCCCAGTTNATGCTAGTGTACTTATGCATGCAGAGTGGCCCCAGAGCAGCTGTGACCCACAGACAGAGCATGCCAAGGCAGATGCTCAGCTGGCTGCTTTCATGCAGCAATGGTGCTGCATAGTTGACAGACTGCTTCCTGAGGCAACAGGACAGTCGCATCTTACCACAGCTGACAAGATGACCCTACCAGACCTGTATGATGGTCGCATGTGGCATTTCACACTGCACTGCATCAGACTGAGCAAGCCTGTTGGTCTGTCTCAACCTGCGCTGCAGTCTGCACAGCAACTGTTGCAGACCATTGGCCAAGCTGCAGCAATCCCAACTACTATTATAGCCACTCTTGTTGCCTCTGCATCAGCAGCACATAGCCAAGAGGCCATCACCAAAATTGCAGGCGACACACATGAGTCACACTCAGCCACAGATGTCAGTGTCCAACACTGCACTTATGACAACCCTTTGGTGATGGCTTTTCTGGACCCGCCACAGCGAACAGCACAAGACAAGCGAGCACAACAGCCCCAGCAGACACAACAAGATGCAGTTGACACGACATGCATTGAGTCAGCTGCAGCAGGAGAGCTTTGTGTTTTTCATGATACCTACCACTGGCATTCAGGCCTGCCCATTGAGCCATCTTACATTGGAGAGACCCATGAAGCCAACTTACTGGCACAGTATCGCACTGCTGATGCTTACCAGATGGCTCAGTGTCTGCGCTTGTCTCAGTGGCAACGCCGTAAGCTACAGAAAATCCTTAGTCAACAGGCGGATCCCATGCTCAGACACTCAGACGCTCGGGAAAGGTCCAAAATCTTATCAAGGGCTGCTGAAATGGCAAGAGGTTGGCTAAAGGACAACTCAGAGAGGATGATTCAGCTCAATGCAAGATTTCTGCACAAGTATGCAGAAACCATGAATGCCACCAAGTACTGCATGCCAGATCCAGCTGCTGTCAAGTCAGGACGCAAGACAGGCAAAAAGCAAGGCATTATAGATGCCCACACAGCAACCCAGAAGGCCAAGTCTGAAGCAGACAGAACACAGCAGTGGTCACAATTACACAAAGAGCTGCAGCATTATGGACAGACCCACAGAGACTGTCGGGACACTCACATGGCAGACCGTGTCATTGCATTCATCAAGGACTGCAGCAGCAAATCTACATNCTTGTGCTGAGGCAGGCAGGGCATTGGCTCCGGCACATCCCTGCTGCCTTGTGCTACACCACATTGTCCATATTCATTCCCGCCCCATGCATAAGCCTGTCCAGCATTGGAGACTGCTAGGNGCACAACGAATGTCAGCATCGCCAGACGCTGAGCATACAGCATCAATGCTTCCGCGTTGCAGCGATTCTGAGATGCGTGCTTCGGTTTTTACTAAGACGAACAAGCAGCGGGAAGTCCCCTTTGCACCCTTTCCTGCGGGCCCATCTGTAGTTGACCGTATGCTTGCTTGTCTTCAAATTGAAGTATAGTCTGTACACACGGTAATTGTACACATGGATTGCACCTAGAAACTGTTCAAGAGTTTGGTAGCTCAGAATGTATTGAGCAAGCTGCAGCAGCTTTGAGCTTATGCCGGTGCTCAAGCTTGTGCTTGTGGCAGGCCTTCACACAGCGGTAGTGAGTACCACGACCTCAGCAATTGCACAAGATGGGTTCAGATCTCAAGAGAAGTATACTGTATACTGCTTAGCTAGAGGAAGTAAGCAAGGATGGAGGATGCTCAAGCCCCGTTATGTACTTGAGCCTCAAAATGCAGATAAGACCCACAAATGCAATGATGCTCTTTGCACTCCACGGCCTCTTAATGTGGTATTCAGCACTCACAAGGTTCACACACAAAGCATTCAAGCAATAGTTTGTGTTCCTGTTACAATTGCCCTTTGACAGTGAGTATCCATGTTGCACAGAGGAAGCACTCATGTCTGCACTGTACGCCCAACACCTCTGCGAGACCAGATAGCTGAGCAACGAATGAACCCTTTTGGAGGTTCCCAGCCCGACCTACATCACAACTCTGCTCAGCAGAGTATCATTCTTGCACTTTCATCCCGCTGTCTGAAGTTTGTCTCTGCAAGCATGAACCAGAGCATTANCCAGTACAACCAATCTACAGAAGATGTTGAGCTATAGCATTTTCCTGATGTTACAACTCAGACCTGACCACTTGGAGGATATGCATACTGTGTTGCATCTCCTTTTGCGTGCTTACACTCATCCTGCAACACCTCTGATGTCGCACTGACTTGCATGCCCATTCTTCAACATGCAGAGTGTTGTTCAAGGTTACATGGCTTGGGTCAAGCCAAAAACTCTGAGACTTCTTGAAGTGTTTTGTCTCAAGGCCGGCGGCAGTGCAACTTCAACCTGTTGCCAGCGTAATCATCAACTGTATTTGCAGTCACAATAGTTCATAGCAAGTAATCAGCTCAACACCGGAGTGTGGTCTCATGTCAACACATCGAGGAGCATACAGCCTTTGCATGGACAGCACCTGAGAGCNCTGTCACATTTGCAAAACTCAAACTACCTGTGCATTCTCACAGTTGTTGACTTGATGGCAGCAACCAGTCGCTGACTGTGTGCCTGATGCGGTGGGATGCATCCCTACAGCAGAGACAGCATGGCAGTGGCACATCTCCTTGACGATACACTGCAAAATCTGAACACATGCATGTTCATGTTTGCTAGTCAAGCTGCACAGAATTTGTTGGCTTGCTCCTTGTTAGCTTACAGCTTTTCAGCAACTGAGCTGCTGTAGAGCAAACCTGTAGCAGATGGCAAATAGCACACTGCAGTGACACAGCAACTTGCAGACACAGACCTCCAGGTTGAGAGCGCAGACGCCCCGCATGAAGGCTTGCTTCATGTCTTCCTCCAGCTNGGCTGCGGGAGAACCTGATTGCGCAACAAGAAGGTATCATGCGGCAGCAAGCTCTGACCTTGCAGCAGTATCAGCAACAACAGCAGCNTAGCTGCACAGGGGTTTTGTGTGGTGGCAGTGCTCATGATGAACTTGCATCTTCTTCTTGCTTCTGTCTGTCGGCAAGTTGTCAGACTGAGGATGCTCCACAGCCATGATTAAGCAGGCATGGCCACATGCAGCTACTGTACACCTGCCAATGCCCTGTCAAATCGCAAGGCTGTGCAGATCGGTTGACATGTTACTGTTGCTGCACAGTCGTACTTGCCACATGTAAGTTTGCTGGAGCAACTTGGTTGCGGTTGCAGTCAGCATATATTTCAAGAGTAACAGGTTGAATATTGTCAATGCAGTTGATTAGCAAAATANCCCACCTGAGCCGCCAGCGCCAGCAGACAAACCCAAGCCTCAGCTGACCTTTTCCCTCCCTCAGTCCATGTTGGATGCCTTGCAAGCACAAAGCAACCCACCTGAAATATCCATAGTGCAGGCAAACGGCGCTGCTGCACCGTTGCATGCCCTACCTGTGTCTCTAAGCCATGATCAGGCCAGCTCCAATGGCTCAGCACCTACTGCTGACAGTGGGGCAGTTTCCCCAGGCACATCCTCACATTCAGACACCCAACATCCAGCTGTGTCTGTGCTGCCTGCAAGGGCCATGCAGCACAGCAGCAGTGGCCGNACACCAGTGTTGTGCACAGAAGTTTGGATTGGCGCAGGTTGCAGCACCAACAACACTGACACGTATTGCAGAACTTCCTGAGCAAATCTGTTGAGGAAGATGAAGTCCAGCTCACTCAGCCGAGCTTTGAGGGTCGAGTAGGGCAGTCCTGAGGGGACTCGGCTATTGCTGTGAGACTCTTCTGCTGTGTGCGAGGCAAACTGGACTGAGATGAGGGAGGTGGAAGAGCCATGTCTGAGGTCACATACATTGCGGTATGGGTGCCCCTGCACAACAGAGCATAGGAAGCACTGTTGTCACATGACAAAGAGTGCAAGTATTGTAAATGTCGCAACAAATATCAAATCATGATTGCATGCATGGATGCCCAAGCAGCAGANAGATCATAGGCACACCAGCTTTGGGCTGCATGGCCTGACTCACGCTGGACATGTAGTCTGAAGCACTGGCCGCTTGTCGATGAGCAGGAATGAGCAGTGGACACAAGCTTGCAGGTGTCAAAGCTGCAAAGACAATGTGGCGAGCCTGCTAAACATGCTTCCAGGCTGCGCAAGCCACAGCTGCCAACAGAGAGCAGTGCAGTTGCACTTGCAGATGTCAGTCAGCTGCAGATGCAGGTGGAAGGAGTTGAAGACACCATTGGCATGCTCCGGTCAGCATCTGATCCATCACATGTGAATGCCACCCTCCTTTGACATGTTGGCACCTGGATTGCTGCATTGTAAATTGATATCTGCACATCAACAGGAACAGGGACAGATATATCATCGCACCGGACAGTGCTGTTGTGTATTGTCTGCAGTAATCGTATATCACACATACATGTTGCTGCATCTGCAGAGGCCTAGTCGAGGAGCAGCAGCTGCAAATCAACCAGCAGGCTGAGGAGATCAGCCAGCACCAGCAAGCTCAACAGCAGGAGCAGCCTCAGTGCAGCCAAGNTGTACAAGCAGACCATACTACACAATAGTCTTTTGTCAATGAAGCCAGGCCTTACAGCTAGCAGGACCCATCAAATCAAGGCCCACCCTGAAGAGCATGCTGCAGCATCGCATGACTGCACAGATGCAGTGAGCAGGCGCTGCAGTATAGCGCAGGGTGCCCAGCTTTGTTAGAAGCGTACGTGCTGACAGCATAGGGTGTTGCGGTGGTTCCTTGCAATATTTGAAAGTGATAAGCTGTAATAGCTTCTTTGCCATGAGCAAAATTGTTGTATGGGTGTATGTGTAAACCACTCCTTGTCCGCAGGGATGCCCATGCACCACAGAAGCGCTGTGCAAGGCCGATACCGCTGGCAAGTTCCGTTCAGACTGCTCCTGGAACTCCAACACTCCAGGCTTCTGGTACTTTGGTCATGGAGGTGAGCATACGTACTGGACGAATGTCATGCTGTGATGCCTGACAGCTGTTTTCTCACAGTCGGTGTGTCAGCTCAAGCTGGTTGCTTTGCATTGGGTTGAGACGTGGTCACTTGTCAGCTCATGCTCAGCAAATAGCTGCGGCCTTGCTGTGGCAAAGAAGCCCCCCTCCAGTGCAAGATGACAAANGGCGGCAGACAGGTGGGAATGCCTCAGCCCTCTGCAGATTGTTGCCAGAACTTGTTATGCAATATGGCTGTGCTGTATCTCGCCCGAGATCGCTGGCTTTGTCTCTGCAAGGCTGTACTTGCCAGCAGTTCATATGACTCAGGCGGAGTTGGGCGTTCGCTTGCTGCTATCTGGTCACATCACGACATGTCAGTTTTGCGCAAGCCAGCTTTCTCACGTGCTACATGGCAGGCACCTGCGCTCAGTGTTACACGTGCACACAGAAGGTTTCTTAGGGGGCCTTCTCAATGTCATAGAGGAGCTGCGACTGCCTGTGGTTACAAGTTGAATGTGTCCAGAACAAAGTTGTAACATGTATAACCTTTGAGCTGAAGTCACACAACTCTCGGACCCTTATTGCTTGTCTGACAAGGTTTGTAGATGACAACGCCTCACTGAAGCACGCTTAAGCTGCTGTTTCAGCACAGTGAGCTTGTACACGCCCTTGAATTCATCTGTGGGCAGCTTGCGTGAAAAGGCTGCCCTGCTTTATTTGCAAGGCGTTTCCAAGAAAGCCTTCTGTATTCAGGCGTTGTGGTGTTCAAGGTTGTTCATCAAGCCACTGCAGACCTTTGCCAATACTGCNAGCAGTTTTGACATCTGGTTTGACCACTTGCCTGCAAGACCAAGCAGCGCATAGCAGGCGATCGTTGTGAGCTTAGCGCTTTCGATCCGCGAAGTACAGCAGATAACGTTAGTGTGGGTCGGCATCTCATTGTGTACAGCAAGCAACCGGAGGCTGGCAGGCCAGCCCCTGCAGGATGCCTCCGCAGTTGCAGTCCCTTGTCAAGTACGACAATGCCGTTCTAGTGAGCAGCACCAAAGACAAGAAAGTCAAAGATAAGTTGTCAAAGGTATCGCCTGGCAGCTAGCCTCCCACTCGTGCGTACTTATGCAGCAGCCCTCAGCACCTGTATTTGCCTATGTATAGACAGGCCTTCCGGGTGAACACAAGACCGAGATTCCACAGACTGAGGATATTCTCAACTCTATCTTGCCTCCTAGGTCAGCCTATCCTTAATGTGTACGTATGCAGTATCCACGTGAGACCTGAGACTTGCCAAGATCAGCCAAACACTGTGCAGGGAGTGGACCGAAAATAGCCAGCTGTGGGTGCAGTATGTATCTAGCACACCAGCAACCAGGCTGGATGTTATCACCCTACAAGAGAAGTTGGATCAACAGCTTCAGCAGCGACAGGTCTNAGCCATATCAGTAAAGATGGAAGACTGCTGCTCTTGAACTCACCCACTCTCAAGGTGTTGCAAATCTTTGGGTGCTGGGAAATGAAACCACGAAATCTTGTGCACCCCAGAGGCAACGTAAGAACAGCTTGTGTCGTATTCCAGGCTCTGCTTTGCATCTTGGCAACCACCAGACTGAGCACCCCGTCTGACACCTNGAAGAGGGAAAGCTGGCAGACCTGGTCCAATTACGCCCAAGCAGCCCTTCAGACCGACAACAACTTGCCAGCTGCTCGTGCTGTTCAGCAGGTATGCATCAGGCCCTCCTGCCTGAGCATGAAGGGCATGCTCATAGTGGTGTAGCAGTTTCTACATGGCTGACATACATCTGTAACCAGATGACATGAGCTTACGGAATGTACATGCATATATATGAAGTCGCAGAGGCACAAGTTAGTCTGCCAAAAATCCTCTTGATCAGGAGATTGTAACATGTTGCTGCTGTCCTTTGGCTGCGTGAGTGAACCTGTGTATGATGCTCTATGTACATGTTGTGCATGCTTGGACTGTGGCACTTCAAATGAAAGGCAGTCTTGAACGATGCCACAGCGCATTCCAGAACAATCTCAAAGCTGTGGGGTCAGCCAGAGCACTGCTTCTGTTGCATGCCATCTCATAAGTAGCAAGAAAAGGCTATGAGTTGTCCTGATTGCTGTCATCTTCACTACTCCCTCGGGACGTCTCTCTGCAGAAGGTGGCATGACTAGACAAACGTGGCTTTGCATGCACCTTGCTCTGCCTGATTTGCTTTTTCAGCATCGTGGGGTACGCAGGTGTTGGAGCTCACACATGGTGAGAGGATTGAGGTTGAGATTTTGTCAGTTCTGGTGCTGCGTGTGCAGCAGGGTCGACAACAGGATGGCACTGACGGCACAGACAGAACAGGTCAGCAATATGTCGATGAGTGTCAGTGCAACATGGCAATATNTGACAGAGGCTCTTACACATCTGAGATGTCATTCAACACTGCTGTTGCCTCTGTAGGTGCCCGTGTTGTATGACAAACAGACGAAGATGATTGTCAGCAATGAATCAGCAGACATTGTCCGCATGTTTGCCACAGAATGTCAGGTGAGATCAGCTGCATGCTAAGCTATAAAGCGCTGAGCCTGTATTGTCAAGTGTGGACTGGCATCTTACTTCCGTAAGAGGCGATAAGCCTTTTTGGTTTGTTACTACTGTCATACTCGCGTGTTTGGTGATTGTGAATGGAAACATCCTATTTGCATGCACTGCTGTTTTACTGCGGTGCAGCACAGCTGTTTGGCTCGCCAGTGTATGGGCATGCAATCTACNTCCGCCCATTTTCCGCTTTGACCATGTCTACTACCTCCGCTTCCTGCTGGACAGAGCCATGATTGTGGAAAGCTATCCCAATGTTCAGGTTTATTCCCAACGTTGCCTGTGACACAATGGACAGTNGCTCTTACACCTGGCTGTTCTGCATTGTACAGACATTGATGCAAAAATTGTACGTGACATACTCTACTGTGCAAGACAAGTCTCCAACAAATCAGCCCCCTAAGGAATCTTTGCGTCGCTATTTTTGGTGTTGCTAACAGCTGAAGGAAGCGGTGGTGTGCAGTTGTTCAGAGAGATTCTGCTGTCAGAAGGCTTTCAAGAGATCCATACCCCCAAGCTGATTGCGGGGGCTTCAGAAGGGGGCGCCTCAGTCTTTAAATTCAACTACATGGGCCGCGAAGGCTGCCTGGCTCAATCTCCTCAGCTCTACAAGCAGATGGCCATTTGTGCAGACCAAGAGCGGGTGTTTGAGATTGGCCCTGTCTTCAGGTGTGTCATTGACATGCGTGCAAGATGCTAGATGGTTGCAAGCCCATGATACGCAGCGCTATCACTGCATTGTCAGTATACAGTCAATAGCAACTCAAGCTGTCNGAAGATGTCGTATCAAATGCTGCTCCGAAACCAGCCTTCTCCTCGCTGCGCTCCTGCAGTAGTATCATAAGCGATTGTGCCGCATGAGCATCAACGAATCGAAAGAAAGAGCTCAAGCTATCCTGCTTGTTTTGTGTGGCTTACCAGCAACTGGCAAAAGCTACTTTGTAAACGTGCACAGCGAGCTTTTCATCGAAGGTGACGAAGTGTGTTTGCAGTTCCCAACACGTTCAAGCATCACCGCATTCTGGAACGCGCAGGTCGCGAAGTAGCGTTGTCATGCGTATCGTTCGACCGGCAAGCATCTGAATTGGGTATGCTATCTACTCGTCAAACCCACCAAGCTACATACTGTGAAGTGCTACGTTTTGGTCAACAGCTGTGATGCTGCACAGGCCTTGAGCATAGCAACTTTGATCCTGACACATGGAAGGTCAGATCCTGATCGCCTCTGTCCACCAGATCATGCTGCATGACATCACAATGCAGCNTACGAATCGCTTATTTAGCGGATTATGTGAAAATTTCATGTTAGCACAGCACGCAGGTGGCACAATTGCATTAATGCAACAAGCAGCTACGTCCGTTGCCGCAGNGTGCAGCACATGCTTACCTGCAAGTCATGCTCTGCACTAGCTATCTCGTGTGCCGGTGGAGGTTGCAGTGACGGCAATGGTTGAGGCTCGTGAGTTCTTCTTCGATGCCCCCAAGGCCAGACCATAGCGCTGACCAGCCGATAGCAGGAGCACGTTNGTCAACTGCACCACATACAAGCATGTCATATGATACGAATCATGACACAAGCAAGGCAGGCCAACACAGCCCCAGCACATTGAAGCCCAGCATGACATGTTTGTGGATTAGCTTGCAATCCTGCTGCTGCTACTCCGCACCACAATCGCAAATCAGTAGCTGCAGAATAGACTCACGCTGATCTATGTCACATGACAGTCGTTTCCAATTCATTTCGGCAGCCTGACGCAGTGNCCAATGAGGTACAATCTGGGACTAACAACACCTGATAAGTGCAGGGTGAACCTTTCAATCATAAAACCCATTCAGCGTGGCAAGCAGCTCACTGCGTCTTCTGGCAGCATCAATATCAGCTTGGGACTTGTCTATCTTCAACTTGATCTGCAGCACCACACAATGACTGAGGTGAAGGGCTGCACTGCTGTAAGCAACTCATCGAATGTGTGAGAACTTGATGAAGAGGGTTTGCTTGACCCAAAGTGTAGGGATGATTACCTTTTTACCAGAAACGGCACTGTATCTGCCATCTTTGCTGCCCTTGTCTTCTTGCATGAACTGCAGCACCAAAAAAGACAATGTAAGTCCACACATGGACAGAACAGAACTGCAGTGCAGCTTCTGGCCAGCATTAATCAACATACTGTGTTAATCAAGCCCACCTTGCTGAGCTGCACAGGGCCAGCCGCCTCCTCTCTGTCCTTGCTCTTATGCTTGTCCTTCTTGTGCTTTTTCTTTTTGCTCTTCTTTGCATCCTTCCTTTTCTTATGCCTGGACTTGCTCCGCTGCCTGTGTGTGCTGCCATTTGCATCGCTGCTGCTGCTACCGGCGTCTCTGCTCTGGCTGTTGCACAACACTGAAACAAGACTGTGTCAGTGCCTACTCAAGTGTAGTGAAGCAAGTTCTGGCACCTCAGCAAACATCAAGTCAACAGTGCAGTGACTCATCTGGACTGACCTGCGTGACCTCTTCCGAGCTCTACCGCTCCTGCCACGCTTATGCACTTGTTTCCTGTCTACTACCCCTAGCAACAGCAAGGCAATGAGTACACTCCCACACTGCACACGGACCTGTGCAGATGAGCGACTTTTAGACAGCATACCTTCGCTGTCTCCACTTTCACTAGTTGAGACATCACTGCTTGAACCGCCTCTTGCTCTGGCCTGGGAGGTGGTCAGGTGTCTAGTAGACAACGGGTCTGCTTCTGCCATGTGCGGCTTATTGCAGAGCACCTCAGCCCCAACAACACAGGCTGGGTGGCTGCTGCTAACGTAGTCAAAATTCTAGCATTCAAGGCAGACTTGACGTGCCAAACCTGCGGAAGGGTAGCACCACAGACTTTTCTACGATAGACGCTCGTCTCGCAAGAAGGAAGTGGCAATCGTTATGTGGGTTGCGAGTGCGGAATGTGGCCGGACGCGATCGCGATGAAATAAATTGCGCTCAGCATCGGTTTCGAGCGGGTTGAAATGATTGAAATTCGAGTGTTGAGCAGGGCCCCCTACCAAGGCTCAAGTTGACAGCGAGCTCCTGCCATGTTGAGGTCAGTTTCGGGTCATACCTACGCTGCACAGCTTGCGTGTTCTCGAACTGCCAAGCCACGCTAACCCAGCCGNCATTTGCAGTGGCGGTGGCTGAACCTGCAAGACTGCTGCTGAGTGGAAGCCCTGTGCTGTGATGCAAGCCTGCATCANTGGCATGGAGCGGGGACCCTTTCAAAGCTGATGTTTGCAAGATGAGATTTGCTTTGGAAATCTTGTTCTGTGCCTGATGTGCATCGCAGGTCACTGGTTAAGCGCTGACCCAGCTCTTTGTACTTAAGCCACACATACACATGTTTTGACAAGGCATTTGTGCCGCCAGGCATGGCTGCAACAGAGACATGCCACTCAAGTTGGAAGCTTTGGCTATGGGCATGCTGGGTGTACATGCACTTGAGAAAGCATCAAGTCCTGCTGCAAGGCACCTACGCTTTGTNATGCAAATGTCAGCGTAGGACTCGGGCAAAGCAGACAAGAACACCTGCGGGGTGATGCAAGTGTACACCTCTTTGGTGTATCATTGTTGCGTTGCTGTGTAAGCATAAAGGGAGTGGGTAGCCAACTGCCTGCTTGGCTACCAGTTATGCCGACAAGAGTCTCTTGTGTGTGTGAAGACACACAACAGTAGTACTACAGTATACTCACTCACGCATGAATACAGGATTTTTGAGCTTTCTGATGCAAGAGTGTGTTGTGAAAGCTATGACGCAAACTCACAGTAAGAAGTGACGGCACATGCTCCTGGTAGTCCAGCTTGCTGCTGCTGCAGAAGTGCGTCANGTGTTTTGACGCTCTGTGTACTGCTGCGCTTCGGCCTCTCTCTGACCCAACTGTATTGTTCACGGAAGTCTCGCATGGTAGCCTCGCCTGGAGGGTGGTCTTCAACCCGTGCATCCCAGTTCCAGGGGCTGAGACCTTTCAGTTCGCTGAGTCCCCTCATATGCTGGCTTTACTGGTGTCCCTGTCTAGCATGTGAGCGCTCATCCAAAACACGCATTGCGCTCGAGTAGACGAAACCTACACGCAACTTGCGGAAGTTTCTGCACGTTTTACACACTAACTAGGTGCAAAGCACGATCGACTTGATAGGTGGCTATTGAGAAGGCTCTGACTCGCCTATCGGCTGCAGAGCTGCTATGTGAAATAACAGTGAATCTGGTGTTGCGGCACTCACCTCACAGTGCTCTCGCAGGATATGCTGGACTCAAGCTTTGATTCGTAACTTCGGTCAACGTGCTTTCAAAATTCGAAGCTACAACCGTACTTCATCTTCTACTGCAGCACCGTTTGACCGATTTCGCGAATCAGGATATAGGGCTCGACACTTTTCGGCAACACGTTGACCATCTGCAGACTGATCGCACATTCTGTGCGCAAGACTGAGCACACATCATTATCATGACAATGCTTGCGGCATGCTCCACTGGTTGTGCGAATCTTACCCCCGCGTTCACCGCTCGGTACGCATTACTTCGCTAACGCTAGATCAGTGCAACGTCTCGTGAGTCGCGTGGCNTCTGTCATCTGAACAAAGTGCTCTGCACATAGGGAGCACTGGAAGAAGTGCTGTACAAACCCCCTGCCATAACATGTGCTGTTACACAACGTGCGCATGCAAAGATCTTGACTCAAAAATGCATACATAGATGCAGCAGAAGGCTGATGCACACCAGTCGCAGAGTCACAATCCAGCAGCAGCTGATTTGCAGCGTGAGCTGACTGAGTCTGTCAAATTTGTTGTTGTCAGCAATACATTGTAAGGCAGCTACAGTAGTTTGCCAGCAGGCCTGAAACCTGCCGCTACAATGAGTGCAAGGCAGCTGTATCACATTGCAGCTTGCGGACTTTATTTAGCCACAACATCTCACATGCTGTCCTGCCACATGGGCGCAGCAGCCACACCATGTTGTACAAGCAGGGAGATGCCAGATGAGCTTGGTGGGCACCTGCAAAGGCTTACTTGACAGCACCCATCCAGAAGGCGCCACCTGTATCCTCAGGGATTGTTTCAGCTGCCAGGCTATGCAGCAGCATCCACAAGCCACAGGTGTAGCCCCGCCGCTCTGGNGATCTTGGCTGCGTGCGGTATCCAGATCTTCTGTAGTTGCAGCATGAAACCACAGCGGCATGAGGCAAAAATCAGTACTGTTGGCATAGTTGCAGGCGCTGCTGCCACCAGAAGAGCAATCAAGCGCTGTATCACCATTCCCGGAGACTGTGCATATTTGGTGGCCCCCAGTGCATACAGCGCAAACACTGCCAGCTGAAGTATGACTGCAAAGCTGCAGAAGCGGTATATATCCTGCAGCCAGCATTGACTCAGCACTTGTCAGACAGCCCAAAAGCAGGCAAGCAATGGCAAGGGGGCAGGGTAGGGCAAGAGGGGCTGCACTTGTTCATGTGCAGGCTAGTGGAAGCAACGATTGCAGGCCATGTGTTGTGTCTTGCAAAGGCTAAACAGCGCATTGCTGAAAGAGATCTATGGAGTCATGCAGTGTCGCCATAAATGTGGCAAGCAGGGCTGCAAGTTGCAGGCCAGCTGACCCATCACCAGTAGCAGCCAACTCGGAATTAAGACTTGCCAGTTCGAGAGTCCTGGATAGCCAACGCTGTGCTATAGCAAAGCAGCCAGTGAACTTGGGCAGTGATGAGGAGCATGTTGACAGTCACGCTAGCAGGGATGGCAAGGGCAATCAGGAGCCGCAATTGCCAGCATCAGCAAAACCTGCCCTTGCTGTGAGCAGGCAGAGATTTGCTCAGCTCAGTGNATGATGGCTGAGCAGCTCCCTTGCCTTTGCCACAGACTCCTTACTCTTGGACAATCTGCTGCTGCCGCTGCTGATGCCAATGTGTTGCTGTGCCTGCTCTTGTGATTGTTCTGTTGCTGGCTGCATACCAAGTGATGCTTTGTAGCTGATGTGTAGAAAGCCGACCAGCATGAGGAAGAGATGCAGGATTGCCATGCCTGCCTCAGCAGCAAGGCCTAATCTAGGCTCATTGTCAAGCTGCTGGAGCGTGGCCTTGCCTGCAACACCAATCGTACATGACTGTAGTGTGCACATACCCACTTGCCAAGAACTTGACAAGCCATGACAGTGATGACCTCGTTGCTCCTGAGGCCTTGGNAAAGGGAGAATGGGCTGAAGGGGCAAATTTATTACAGACAGTGCACAGATCAATGGCCTTAGTCAGTGGTCACTTTTGACCTGGCGCAAATGACCCTTAAAAACATTCATGCATTCATTCCCCAGGAAGCAAACAAGACACAGCAAGATGGATTGGTCGGTAGTGTACCTTGATTATTAGTCACTGTGAGGTTGCTGAGAACCCCAAATTGGTACAGCCGGATGCTGAGCCCAGCTCCACCCATCCAGGGGTCTGTAGGNTGTGTGCCTCCTTGTCTGATGAGCCAGGTACTAGCAGAATGGTGCACAACTGCTGTTGCGACCTGTTGCACAACGCTATTGACACCCTGAAGCTGCTCAAAGGTCATGCTGCCGATATGGCTGCTGATTGTGCTAGCTTGCTGTGCAGGAAGCGGCAGCTTGAACTGTCCAGGCAGGTTCTGTCCTGCACCCAGGTCCAGGGGCCTGGCATCAGCTGTAGCATCTAGCTTGTCTGCGTCACACTGGGCATGGCTTGGCTGCCAGGGCTGGAATACACGCCTGATGTCACCAAGATTGTCTGTGATGGTGAACTTGGCCTGAAGCCAGCTGATGATCCGCTTTGCTAGACCTGGCAAGTCAAAAGTGGGCAGGGGAGATGTGCTGCTTTGCAGATAGGCAGGCAGAATGTTCTGCAGGCTCAGGCTGTCTTTGTCCAGGATGCCAAGGGCTAAGCTGGGGTCCCTGAGCAGCGAGGCTGGCGCAGCACGCACAGCAGCAGATGGCACACACTCTTGAAAGACTGCCATGAACTTGTTCTGTATGTCAAGCACATTCCTGAGCACTCTCAAGAGATAGTCATCAGTGGCTGCGTCCTGCCAACTGATGAAGAAGGAGAGCGGAGTTTCATCTGTGATAGGCAGAAACCTGGCATCGTCCTGNCAGCAGTTACAGAGCCAGTTCCTGGGCAGAGCGCTTCACCTGCTGGGCCAGTGTCTCCTGCACCTGTTGGTACTGTGTCACCATTGCCTGTTGGCACAATGCCACCTTCACCGGCCGGCACTGTGTCCCCACCACCNTGTCTTCATCTTCTTCATGCTACGCTCTGTGCAACCTGCTCAGACCGCCAATACCCTTTGTCAAACTGTTCAAAATCTCAGTCATGAGTTGATACTTGACACATTTTGGTGTGCTGCAGCAGGTCTGTGTGGCTTGCAAGGCGGCAGCCACTGCCTAAAAGAAAATCAACCTGGGCTGGCTCCACAAAAGATGAGCAAAGCAATCAGCAAAGGATCAGGCATGAGTACTGCACACATGCAGTACATGGCACTGTATGGTTNCTCAACAACAACGTGAATCATCTCTATGTACACAGGCATAGCCATAAGCACAGCCAGCCGTAAGTCATGCATGCTCATTTCCACTGCACACAGTCAAAAGTTAGCTTCCTGTGCTGGTTCTGGACAAAGCGGAGCTGGCACTGGTGAATGTGATGATGGCCTGATAGACATCGGCATAGGGCTCAAATCCAGCTGCCTCAAAGCCGGGAGATGCAACACTGTTCATCACCAGGTAGTACCTGCATTCAAAACGCAAGGACTACCAATCAGGGCAAAGACGGTTGTGCATCTTGAACCAGCAAATTCACCTGTGCTTGTGTGTTATCCAGTCTGGCGCCCATTGTGTACAGGCTGCTGACATCCTACCAAAGCAGTTATGTGTTATGCATGCGCTGCACNTAGCAACATTTGGCACTTGAGGCAGCTTACGACATCAAGATTCAGCTGATACAAGTACTTGTATATGCAGATAATTGCATGGCATCAATGATGCAGCACCTTGCCACATCAGCACCATCATGACGTGCAACCTGCATGCAACATCTGNAGCTATATACAGCTGAGCAGGACCTGCAGGCGTCCAACGCTCATACACATGAGCTGCAGCAGCAGCTAGAAGCTGTTCACACAGCTGAAAGTGCAGCACAGTCCTCAGAGGTTGCTACTTTGCAGCAGCAGTTGCAACAGCTTCAGNCCTGTTCCTGAATTCCAGCAACCCCAGGGCTGCAAATGCTTTGCAAGGAGGGCGCAATGCTGCAATACCAACAAACCAGGACGGACATGACCAGGCAACAGCGGAGAGCGGTGTTCCACTCATGTCAAACCAGGAAAATGCTCAGCTAGATGAAGCAAATTGCTCAACGCCGTCACACTTATCTGAACAGCCAGTACCAGATCAGCTAGATCAGGCACACATCACTGAGGTGCAGGCAGCTGCAGATCAGCAGCTAACATCTGATGCAGCAACTCCGGCTTGTGGTGCATTCCATGATGTCTGGACAGAACATCAACCTGGTCCATCTGCTAAGACCCTGCTGCAAAAGTTACGCTGGGTTGCCTTAGGCCCGCAGTTCAACTGGACAACCCGACAGTATGAGACACATCCTGATGTCAAGCCCTTGCCTCAAGACCTCGTCAAACTAGCTCAGATGGCTGTTGAAGCATGTGCTCAGGCTCATCCTGAGCAGCAAGGCTGTCCTTGCAATGCTCTGAACAGAAACTTTTTGTCACGAGGCCTGGACGATGCTGGTGGTACACACACTGGCCAGAACACAAATTTTGATGCACGACTGACTCTGAATAACAGATCTAGTGGGTATTGGCCTGACACAGCACTTGTGANGCTCTTGCAGTGTGGTGTGGTCCTGCTGCTGCCTGGTCACACTAGACAACACCCTAGCAGGCTTCTTTCTGCCAGTGTTTCAGACATGTACAGGGTTATGCCTGCAAGTGTTTGGCTGTGATGTAACTTGGCAGCACCAAATCTGATCAGCAGTCATCATGGGCTCCTGTGCTGTTGTCGTAGCTGTGGCCCAATCGATGATATTTTGCTGACACATGTCACAGTGTCATGTCGTCAGCCATCCAAGCGTTTGGGAAACCATATTCAGCTTTCAAAAGCAGCTCCATTTGCAAATGCAGTTGGAGTCCATGAGCGAGCAGCATGGGCAGGCAGTAACATTGCAGTCCTTGAAGGTGGTTCCTCTCAAGGATAGGCTGCAGTGCGACTGCTGTGCAGCTGCCATTGCTGATNCGATGAACAGGCACACTCTGCTGGGCAGAGCGCTGCAGCTGCCACTGGAGCTGACGCTCAGATGGCTGACCCTCGTGAGGTCAGCTAGCTATGTCTGCGCACCTGCCGCAAATGTCACCTTTGCATAATACATTGTTCCTTGTGTTTATATCAACCAATCAGTTCAATCAATTACACATTTATAGTCCTGGGAACCAACAGGACTGTCAAAGCGTCGAGAGAAGTCACGAGAATGGCAAAACAAGAAAGATCTCAAACAACTACCCGATTGTGTACGATACTACTAGGCAATATGCCCCCTTGGTCCGCTGCAGTACCCAGGTACAGCATGCACATATCCCTTGGTATGATGTCATCACCTGTGCAAATGCTAGACTGACGCCCTATGATCAATGTGCATGTGCCCACATCGTCCTCCTGAGCAACATCATTGTGTTCCAATGTTGCAAGGATGCATGCAAGCTCGGTACATACAAGCTCACCAGTTGCCTCCCTGAGACATGTTTGTAACTTCTGTTTATGGTGTGACACTGCCGGTCACAGAGTGATGCTACTGCAGGAGGAGCATCCAAGCAGTGGCGGCAGCAATGACAGCTCCCATACAGTTGCTCCTGCAGAGGCTGAAATGGCTCCCGGCCCCGCAGCCCCCCGCCAGCCTGACAGCCCCACAATCACGCGGGCAGCGCTGCACTACAGCACCAGTGCCTGGCTGCAGAACATCATCCAGGCCACACAGCCCCTGTTGCAGGCCATCACTGCTGCTGGGCTCAACAGCATGGAGGCGCCCTCCAGCTACCCTATTGCCACCGCAGAGGACCTCCTGAAGNCGTCGCGGGCATTCTACAATGATGTGTTGGGGGAATACGAAGAGTACATCACCAAGCTGTTTGGGTATGACAAAGTCCTTCCCATGAACACAGGCGTGGAAGGTGGGGAGACAGCTTGCAAGCTTGCAAGGTATCCTTTTACAGTGTCTCTTGGCACAGGCGATATCCCTGTGCGCCAACCCATACAACCAATTTGTGCTGGTAGAGGACCCAGATCCTATCCACGTTGTTTGCTTGTTGGTGCTGCACTGTATTTCACCACAGGAGCAACTTGTGCAGAGCTTGCACTGCTGGCCAGTGTTGCTTGCGCATACTCACTGTATGCGATGCATGCAGCAGTCTTCAAATTGCAAGATCAGACAAGATCACATTGCCAAAGGCATTGCATATGCAATGTCATGCCGTGATTGCAGTCGTCAGCACCACCATATGCTGTTTAGCAGCTGACGGTGCTGACATAGGCGGTGGGGTTATGATGTGAAGGGTGTTCCAAAGAACGAAGCTGTCATCCTATTTGCAGAGAACAACTTCTGGGGCAGAACACTCGCTGCCATATCATCATCAACAGGTGAGCACACATGTACTTATTACTGTTCTGCGCTTACCATGCCAAATGCAACTCTGTATCAGGTTACTTTCAGGCGCTTTCCACTAGCTAAGCCTGCAATACATCTGCTGCAGATAAGCCTTTGGTAGGTCACTTGTTGACATTCTGCAAAGTAAACTCTTAGAGGTGTGTCCTCATTGCAACATGTCATGGTTGNGGTCCTGCACATGGTATCAGAGGAGCGCAGCGAAGTTGTGCCACACTTGTGCCATGTTCCTGGCCCACGCCACAAGCAGGCATGCGACAGGCAAGCTCTGTCAGGCACTTCAGCAAGGACTCAACAGCTCAATGTCAATACATTGGTGATTGTCTATGTAGTCATGACAGTACCTTGGAGTCTGTGAGGTCAATCTCAACCAGCTTGTCACTCCACAACAGCAGCGTTTCAAGCCCAGTGCAGCCTTGCAGGTCCAGCTTTTCAAGATTGGGGCACTGGATGATGGCCTGCAGCAGTCACACTCCTCAATGTCTACGGTCGTGATTCTGTTCAACTGGCAGGCTGTCTATGTTATGCAGCATGCCAATGCTGCTGACATACATGTGCTCAGCAAAATACACCGCAACCCACCATAATCTTCAGCTTAATGGCTGCACAACATGTACGTGATGAACAAACATGGCATTTGTGTGTTGCTTACATGCAAACAGCCAATCCAAATACACATTGTGCAAGCATGATGAACAGTACNACCTTCGTACTAGATGCAAGCTGCTATTCATGTCGGAAAGTAGATGTGGTCTGATAAATCAGCATGGGCCTGCAGGAGAAGTCTTACTTTGCGCTGGCGCTGCCTCATGGCTGGTGGCTGCTGGGCATTGACCTTGCCCTCGTCGATGACATTGACATNAAAGAAATGCCGTGCAGCTCCCAGCAATGAAGTGTAGCCCTTATGCGTTATGTTGGGACCATACAGGTAAGACTTGCTGAAATCACGCAACATCTAGCACTGAAGATAGCAAGCTGTGCAGCTCCAAGTCTGGCAGATGGCAGCAACAGCATCACTAAGCATCACACTTTGTACTGGCTCAACTTCTACCTGCCACTGCATGACAGTGTTGCCCACCTGATGTGATGAAGTCCCTTGTTGGTGGCTCTGGGCAGCTGTAAGCTGTGCTAGCAAATCAGGCCATGCCAAAATGCTGAGCTGTCCACCATTGGGCCCCATCAGAGCACCCATGTGACTGACTGCAGCATCTGCATATGTCATCAAGCAGCAGTACATGTACGAGTGACAAGCAACAATGGGCAAACTCTCAGAGCATAGCATGCATTCCACATGCACAATAGACCATCCCTGCAGCAGTTGCCAGTGCTGCAATGTTTCAATCGTTGACTCATTAGGCAGCATGCTGCAGATTGTGTTCTCACCTTGNAAGTTTGTCACCTGCCTCCTGGCCAGTCAGTGTTTAACCACACAACACTCTTTTTCCCAGCGAAATTCTCCCCTGCTGCCTGGCCAGACAGTACCTGACCAGACAACACCTTACAACAGCTGACCAGACAAGTCCCTGTCTGATTGCTGCATTGAGCCTCATTGCAAGTTTGCTGTCAATGCCTGCAACTGCAGGCTCCCCCTTCACTAGCAGGTGGGTCCTGTGCCTTCTGAATGCACAACTAGTATGCTCAATTGGGCCTACTGAAGCTAGGCAGTATGCCAGCACAGCATGCTGCCCTGTCTGCCCACTAGGCTGCTCTTAGAGGCTTAGGTTTAGGTTCTAGGGTTCAAGCCTGAGCATCCAGATGCAGCCCATGGGGCAGACATAACATGTTGTGTAGTTGCCACCCATGATGTGCAATTGCATCATNTGTTTTTGATGGGCTCTTTGATGCAGCGATTGTGATAGAGTTGCGATGACTGCTGCTCTTATGGTCTGCAATACTAATCATGACCGTGACATTGCATGATTGGAGAATCAGTTGATGCAAACAACCCTAGTCTAATGGACCATACAACAATGCACATTGCAGATTGCCATGATGTNAACTATATAATTCATATCATATACATACTGTGGAGTACTGCAACAAAAAGTGGCGGTGGGACTTCATGCCAGCACCACAAGCGGGTGTCATGCAGGTTGTCAAGCCTCATGACAGTTTGCGGCAGTCAGCATCATGTCATCACCTGAATCAATCGAATGCAGTGTGTGAAGCACCCTGCGAACCCTTTCTGGCAGCTGTGTCGGCATTCCGGGCAGCGCTTCAAAGGTGCCATGAAGCGAGCAGTACACATACTGCCTGAGAAACAGCTTGAACACCAGCAATCTCTGACGCTTCCTCAATGTCTGACTTGACTCCACATCAGTCTTGATCTGATCATCACAGCCCTGCAGATATCAGAACAGGTGCTGACNCCTTCTACGCCTGGGAAAATATTGCATGTTCACGGGCAGTTCAACTGACATCTTGACATGCGCCTTGATCTCAGGCAGATGTACTGGTGTTGTTCAGCTGAGAAGAGCACCTGGACCAAGGCAATGTCTGTAGGACANTTGCCGAGTGAGGACGAGGTTCGAGATGGAATGATATCAGCTGCACCAGCTGCACCAGAGCACATACAGGCACTGCCCCAACTGCGTTCAAAGACTGTATAAGCTAGTAGGCCGTGCTAACGCAATGCTGCGTGCGTGTGTCACGTGCTGCAGCCGTATGTTCAACTTTAGGTGTGTTCGTAGGCATCGACAAGCGGCCTCAGGCTCGCAAGTGCGACTGCAAGCCAAGACCTATCTACGAGTGGCCTGCAGATGAAGGTGCCCTTAACCCCATGTTGTACCCTCAGCTTTGTCCAATTTTGCAGCAAATTGCCTACACATTATCTCCCTGGCTTTCACCATATGTTTTGTTTTTGTTGCTTTTCACATGTTTATTGCGGCACAATTGTCAACATAAGGCTGCATGAAGGGTTGGACAATGTGCTCCAGTACTGCCTATAGTGGTCTAGGTCATGCGGGCTCTCACGTTGGGAAACGAGGCACACACTTGAGCTTTGTCTCTGTCTCTGCTTATGCGTCNCCATGCACACAGGCAAGCGACAGTTGTCCTTGCCCTCACTGCCATGGGTTCGTCGACATTGATGTACTAATCACTTGGCAGCTGCTCACCTGTGTATTCTGTTCCAGGTCCCACAAGCTTAGGGTCTTGTCAAGTGAGCCAGATAAGAGCTGCCGCCCATCCTTAGACCATGCTATGGATNACATGACTTGTTGAGAAGGAAGACTACAGGATTTGGCCTGGAGCCACTCTTTGTTGACTATTGCATGGCAGTGCAGTCTGAACAAGCCAAACTCAGGCTCCCTTGATAGCAGGATTGCTGAGGTGCATGCATATGTGGCAGATTACATGAGCTGCCACCATGCACCTGCAGAACCACACAGAACATACCAGGAACCTCAGAAATGCAACTGAGCAGACAAAGCGTACATCCAAAGTAGGTCACTTGTCATAACACACTGAAAGGGTGGCTGTCAAGCAGGGGCCANAGCGGACACGTAAAAACTGAGCGTACGCTGTCTCGCCTCACAAATGTTGCCATCGCTCACTTTTTGCGCTCAGCGCAACACTTTTCATGCCGAAACTTCCTAACTTCAAGGCTGACTAAGAAGTGAAGTCACGCAAAGCAGCATGCCATGCATGCTGCGTCTTTGATCAGGCAGGGAAGGCAGCACAGGCCCCCCTCGCAACCTGCGTCACAAAGTCGTTTGCACCAGCTTTGCTTGTGTGATGCACTGCTGAAGCTACAATTCTTGCTGCTTTTGGCAACCAGCTCCCTGAACAGTTCTCGATAAGCATGCAGACCAGCTCGCTGGATGTTGCCAGTGCTGCAAAAGTCGCAACACATACTTGATGTCGAAGTCTTACATGATTAGCTGTGCCAGGCACGTGCAGCACAGAATGGCTCAGTGTTGGACGCAATTCAAACACACTTATACCGTATCGACAGCCTTGATTGGGATGCAGGCCACAGATTGCTGCTGCTGTCAAGGACCACNACAGGTTGACAACCAAAAATGCACTCTGCCTCTCAGAGGTTGCCAGCAATAGTTCTGGGGTCTATATACCATCATAGGACGCTGAGCAGCCCCCAGGAACACAAGAGCCCTGGCTTCAGATGCCCTGGCCCCTCTCAGACTGGCACTGTCGCTGGGCTCCCCCTGCATGTTCAGGGGGGACCCCTAAATAGGGTTACACCTGCCTAGCTCCTTGGAGTGTTTTAGGGTTGCACACTTGGCATACTGGATCTATAGATCTATACGAAACATGTAGGATATACAGGCAATATGTATGCTGCTTAACGTCTAAAACACTGAAATGCTACAGTGCCGTAACTTGTGCAAGCCCCACTTTATGCCACTTGGCATGTCCTTCTCTGAAACACAGCGCTCATGTGAATGCATGTTTGAGCCAGACAGCATGTGACCCAAGTTGGTAACAGCATTGGCTGATACAACTAAGACTGTTGTGCTTGGTTTGCTGCTGCTTGCTTGTGGCTGCTATGCNGTTGCTTGAAGACGTGGCTGATGTTATTATTGGAGGTCAAGCCTTGTGCCTTGTGAACAACATTTTTTCTTTGAACAACTTGATTTGCTGATCACGTCCAGGCCAACGATATTGCATGACACTCTGCTGTTCTGCGGCCTTACAAAATCTGACGTCCATGGGTGGCCACATCAGTGCTTGTATACTACATTCGGCTGTTGTGACCAACAATTTGCATATTGCGTCTTGATGATGTGATTGCAGAGCTGACTTCTGCAAGCACCTTGTATTCTGCTTTCACATGCCCATGTTGCCATCATCTCGGTCATGTCATTGATGCAGCTGTGATGTGGCAATCATTGCCACTGTATGTCTGGCAAGTCCAGCAAACCAGGGTTCCAGGTGACACTTGGGCAGCAATGTGAGCTGAACCTGATTCAGCAGCAAGTTTTACCATGATAATGTTATACAGCCAAGACTACCAAACATATACACCACAGACTGTGCAACTGCTCACTCAGCTAGGCTGCTGCAGAATGGCACATCACTTCATGAGAGGCAAAGCTTGCTTCTTCCCATGTGCTTTGATCAGAGATAACTTAGGACCGTCTTCGTCAGCCTTGCTTCCTGACAGCTTGGTGTTGCTGATGCTGCCTTCATTTGAGTCCTCAAAGGTTGGGAATGAGGGGAGGAACATGTCAACTACCTGCTTTGCTTTGTACCTGGAGTGCATGATCAGCACACACTCTGTCAGCGTCAAAACATGCTCAATGGCATCACGAATCATGCCCGCCAGGATAGCTCATACACTTAAGCAAGCAGATAAGCAAAACTTATTTGTCATGAGCACTATACTTGACTGCTGTCTTTGTGACTTGCTGGAAGCAGTGTAGCAATTATGAACATGCCAGGTGTGCCAGTGACCCAACCCTACTGTTCTGTTTTGACGGCACTGATCCACCATATTCAGTGCAGATGGCCCCAGCAGCAAGCGGCGTGCGCACAGCCCAATTACGCAGGCCATCAATGCTGCAGCACAGCAGCACAANATGTAGAAAAGCAAGTCAAACCCTGTGCATGCTGTGTTTTGCATGTTTGGCAAAAGCCTGCACAAATGCACATTGCCTCGAAGGCAATTCCCACACAAAGGAAACAGTAGCACTACCGAAAAATCTCTGCCTCAAGGTGTGCACAACATCTACACACTCACAAAAGATGGAAGCAATGGAAGTTCATTGCTGCTCAGAATCTGAAGGCTGCAAGTGCCATCTATAAATCCATGGGGTGAACTGCATTTGTGCACCATAGTTGAAGAGCCAAATTATGACCAGAGCGCCTTGCAAAGTTTGTAGCCACTCAGGGCTGTCAGTGGCAGAGGTAAGTGCAAGACCCCTTGCTAGCTGGTAAAGCCTGTAGGGCTGATAGGCTTGTGGCACCTGTGCCCACATAGGGGTGCCTGCATACATACCAGGGTGTGCTCAGTGTTACACAATTGCTATGGCCTTTGGCAACTGGTTGAAGTCTTTAGCCAGAGGGTTGTACGTGTATCCATCAAAATCCTCCTGAACACCCTGCATGTCCCACTGTACTCTACTCAGAGCATATTGACCAGCAGCACTTCCTTTGCTACGAGAATTGTGTGCTCTGCAATACCCGCAGCAGCCACCTGCCGGGCTGTGTGCACAGCTGGGGTCCAAGCACTCACGCAAACAAAGAGTGCAATGCAGCACTGAACACAAAACACAGCTGAACACAGCTGCGTCTGGCCTAGCGTAAACACAAGGGTGCCCTTTGTTGACTACCTGTTCGAAGGGTGATGCTCTCTGTTGCTATCTGCACAAACAGACAAAGCAGGTAGACCCCAAGAGTGCTCAGTCCCAGGTAAGTATTCCCGTCCTTGATCAGTAGGCCAAGGCCGAGCACAGGCGCAAGGATAGTTGTCAACACAATGCCAATCAGATACTCCTGGAAGAAGCCTGGTGCCCTTCNCGCTGCAAGTTCAACACAGCATAAGTGCCATTCATGTCTGAGAAGAGGCAATTGTCAATCTTCAGCAGGCTGTTGTCACTGTTCTGACGGTTGATTGAGGTAGCGATTCCTTGCTGGAAAAAGGTGTTTGTGACAGACATGTGACCATTGACTATGCCCACAGCTGTGCCCCCAGTTGTGTTGATGAAGGTGGAACTATCAATATAAGTAGGCATAGTGTCATTTCCTCGGTCAGTGTTGGTGAATTGAAGCACTGTCTGGATGCCACAACTGGTGCTGCTGAGGTTGCTGACTGAAACATTGCAGTCTGTGAAGTGGATGGCGGGTGCTTGCCCATAGAGGCTGAGGTTCTGCAGCTGAGAATCAATGATTGTCAGGTTCTGTTCGTCAAGGAACCGAACCAGCCCCAAGTCAGTGACATTGTGCACAATGGCGTTGAAGTTACCTGTGATCAGGTACAGCAGTTGTGTTAAAACAGATGGCTACGACAATGANTCAGCAGCACCCAGCTGATATGGACTAGTGCGGTCGCAGTTGTGTTTATTTGCAGTGAGGATACNCTAATGCAGATGACGGATGCGCGTGGGGTAGAGACCCTGCTTGAGTTGCTACCCACACCCTATATCGACCCAGTCGAGGCAGCTGCTCAAGCAGCTGCCAACACTGCTGCAGCCGCTGCTGCAGCTGCTGCTACTAGACTTCCCTACACAGCGGGGAACCTGTCACTGCACCCAGCTCACCTACCCGCAACACGCATAAGGTATGGCTTGTCGCTGCACCCATACAGCTACCTGGCTTGCGCCTGTCTGCTGCTGCATGCACAGGCACTGTTANACATGGCTGCAGAGGCCCTGAAACAAACCTGAGTGCACGACCACAGCGCCGGCAGCTACCACAAATGTCTTGAGCAAGTCAAACTTTGCAGACAAGCAAGGGTTTTGTACATCAGCAGAGCTGTATGCCAGCACATATAGCCAGAGATCGCTACATGCGCATGCAATTATTGCAGCAAACTCTGCCTTATATCTTGCTCGCTTGTACATACCCCACAGCATTGATTTGCTGCAAAGACAGCACATGCAAGCTCTTGAGCAGAGGGTGACATGGCAGGGTCTGGTGTATGAGGGGAGGCAGTCGGGCAGCCTCACCCCACAGAAGCTAGAGTTTGCACGCTCAGCAGCTGAGGCTACAGACTTGCCANTAAGCTTTGTGCAAGCTTTGTTTGACACGATGCGTTGTCAACTCGTATGACCTGCTAGGCTGCACACAGCTCACCAGCCTTGAAATCAGCTGGGGCGCATGGACGCCACACTACATCCTCCTGCCCATTGGCAATACAGTCCAGCTGCAGNACCGAGCATGCATACATCGTCTGGTGTTTGGCACACTCAGACAACACACCACAAGAAGCGGTCGTACTTGTTGTATACCAGACACCACACATGACATCAGGCAACACCTTGTAGCAAGCCAAACTGTGTCATTGCTTCCATCACAGAGGCTCCAACTTGCAGCAATGCTGAGCTGACCCAGCATAGTACACTGTGGTGCAAATTTACAGCATACCAAACAGTGTGCTGCATGCGGGCAATTGCACACAAACACGTCTTGTGCGGTGAGTGAGCGTATGCCTCATGAACAGTTGCCTTGTGCATGAAAGTCTCCATNAGCAGACACACTTGACCCTGCCTTGCTTAGACCTGGCCGCCTAGACAGGAAGATCGAGTTCCCCTTGCCTNAGGGTTGGTGTGAGGACATTCAAGGACTGCTAAGATTCAAATGTCCAGGCTCTGGGGTTGATGGCCTTGNTGGCAGCAAACATCTGCCAGTCCTGCTGGCGCACCTCAGCCTCAACAGCCAGGCGGACAAGGTGCGGTATGCCTGGGCAGAATGCAAGCAGCGCGGCCTGGACTNAGCTAGCTAGGAGCAACGTGTGGTGTACCCCTGTCATTGTAAGCACACCATGTAGTCAGCTGCAGCGCTGCTTCTCTTTGGCTGTGCACAGACTTGATGTATGCGCTGACACAAGCAACCAGGTCGGTCAGTAGTGCATGCATGATACAACACCTCATTCCCTGCTTACATGTCTGCCAATGCTGATCATGTCAAGTCACAGTCACAGAAGCTGTGCTANTGCAAGCTGTGCCGTCTGCCCTGACCAGTCAGTGCATGTAATCTCACTGATACAATGCGTTGTGCTCAAAATATGCCAACACAATACAGATGCTTAACTCCCATAATAGAATAGATCATGACGCTGGTGAAACATGGGACATGCACAGATGTAGTGTGGGCGGTGCAACATGTCGCGTTTCCACTCTCTGGCAAGCAGGAAACCGCCAGATTTTTGTAGTCGCTGCATCAGGGAAATTGAGGGCAGCTTGCACTGCAGCTTGTAGGTCAGAGAAGGCACTGAGCACTTGAGGGGCAGACATCAGGACACTTGACCATAGACTACAGCGTNGTATGATTGTCCTGCATCACATTGTGAAAGGCTTGTCTTACCTTAGCCAGCATGAAGTTGCGACACTAATGAAAGTCTCTATCTTTGACACTCAACAGTCAGACACACATATCTCTAGATGGAGCATGTGTCTTTCCAAACAGATGCCTGTTGTGCATTGAATGTAGACTGTTTGGCACAGTCAGCATTGCCCAAGATTCACTCTCACAGTTGACTCACTCAGCCAAAGTACAGTAAGTGGTTTTNACAATAATACATGCTTGTGACTGCTGGGTCCTGCACATCCTATGTATGGCAAATGCACATAAAGTAGCAGACACAAACCCACTGCATATATGTCATACACTCACCTCTAGCTGCGCTGCCAGCTGCGTCAAGTCCTTCTGCATGCCCTGCGAACTGGGCGGAGTCTTTGCCAACACTGCACAGCACTTCTTGACAGGTGCTGCCAGGGCTTCTGCACACTGCAGCAGCTTTGGTGCTTGCTGAGCGTAGGCTTGGCCTTGCTGCCTTTGTTGCAGCTGTGCTGGCTGCAGCAAAGCCNAGTGCAATCTCCTAAACATGCATCTCGATCTGTTGAACGCAAGCCTCACCTCAGCAGTTTGACCGTCNACTAGCAATCTGAACATCAGCCTCACTCTCGGTCTTGCTGCTTGCTGCTGTTTTGATGGACGTCAGAGGCTGCAAACAACAGCGCTATGTCAACGCATATGGATTCAAAACACAATTACTGAGTCAAATTTCGCATGTGAGCAATTTTTGGACCAAAACACAAATTCAGTAGCAGCTTACCCAGCCACCAAGACAACGTGAAGACTGGNTAGGATGTTGGCATGGCTGCAGTCCCCGCTCCAAAGTGTCATTTGCAAGTCTTTATGCCAAGACTTGTGAAACAGCTAGATTCTTGTGGGAGAAGTCAGATGTTGCTCAGCAGACCAATGACAGCTGCATGACACAATGCATGGCAGCAGCTTATNGTGCAGTCTGCCTAGCATGTTGTGGTGCCTGAGCAGAATTCGCTGATTGGTTGGACATGGGTGAGTGACCCAGCTGCTGCTGGCGGCCATGAGTAAGCTGTTGCACGTGGTCCCCACTAGAAGACTGGTGTCTGATGTCATCCCGGGGATGGTCATGTGAGTGCTCGCGCAGCATGTGCTGTGTGCTGGGCTCATACCGTAGTGCAACATCTTGCAGAGCTACGCTATAACCCATCGCCGTGACCAGAGAAACAGCCTTTGATCGAACTCCATGCTGGTTCACGTCCTGGTCCCCAGCTGTCTGAGGGGTTGCTGACTGTGCACTAATCCCCTGGGACCCATTTGAGGTTTGCACAACATCCCCTTGGGCCTCGTCAGGGGTCTGTGCACCAACCCCTGGGGGTTCATTGGAGGTACCCCCGACGGCAAAGAAGCTAGCCAGCTCTGTCAGCCATGACAGCTTGAGATCGCCTTTGTCTGTGGTGAAGGTTGTGCCGAGTAGCAATGCTGAGCTGTGGCCTTCATGGGATGCAAGCTGTGCCTGCTGACCGGCTGCCTGAGGCGGGGCTAGTGTGCTGCTTTGCAGGCTGCATGGCCTGCAGCATCACAATTTGCATAAAAAAATAACGTAGTACATACAACACAATACTATGAATACCACCATTAGTATTATCATTGTTATCACTGTATTAGACTACCATATATTACACAATACATGCATGATTGCAACCCATTCCAATACTCAGACCAAGTCCGTGCCTGGATGTTTGTGACATCAAACGACTGATAGGAGCCATCAAATGTGAGCAACAGACTGTGTCATGAAAGCCTGCCGGTGGTAGACTGCATGACCTGCATTAGCGTTGTAAATCAGATGATGATGCTGCAGCACATGGTCTCGTGCCTGCCNGGGCTCATACCGTAGTGCAACATCTTGCAGAGCTACGCTATAACCCATCGCCGTGACCAGAGAAACAGCCTTTGATCGAACTCCATGCTGGTTCACGTCCTGGTCCCCAGCTGTCTGAGGGGTTGCTGACTGTGCACTAATCCCCTGGGACCCATTTGAGGTTTGCACAACATCCCCTTGGGCCTCGTCAGGGGTCTGTGCACCAACCCCTGGGGGTTCATTGGAGGTACCCCCGACGGCAAAGAAGCTAGCCAGCTCTGTCAGCCATGACAGCTTGAGATCGCCTTTGTCTGTGGTGAAGGTTGTGCCGAGTAGCAATGCTGAGCTGTGGCCTTCATGGGATGCANTGATGGAGATCCAGTGAGTGGGCACATCAGCTGAGCTGGCAATCTGCACAGGCCAAGACAACCCTGTGAGCATTGTTCATTACCAGGGCTGGTGTTTGCAGGACATGTTGGCATGTTTGCAACCAAAGACGAGGCTCAAGTAGCTGCCAAGCAGTTCTATGATCGGCAGCAGCAGTCACAGCAGCAGCAGTTNTTTTGACACAGCATCCTCAGCAACACAATTCAGGCAGTCTACACAGGTGTTATTTGTCTTGCTTGCAGCTCACATGCATGTGCAAAAGCCTGCTCATACAGGACACATACGTCAGGCCAGCAAAAGTAGACTTGGTGTGTGAGGAAGGTCTGTGCCAACCTTCACTAGGGCTGGCAGAGATACCTACCTCCGATCTTCTTCCGCTTGCAAAATTGGCATGATTGCAAATCGCGCAGCATGCTTTTCAGCTTTCATGGCTCGTTTCTCATGATTTGTCTCGCCAACCTGGTTGCAGTATGCCAATTCTTAGGTGGTCCNTCAGCTCATGTGCCACGGCTGCATGTACTGCTTGCAGCGTCATGGTTCCAGCCTGCCTGTGTCACATATCAGCTGTAAGTACATCAGGGGACATAGTCACTATGGTTTATCTGATGACCTTCTGCCTAAGGGGCACACATATGTCACAGTGCCCACATGGTCATGGCTGGTAAGGCTCACAGAAGTTATGGCTGCTTGTGTATCTTGGCTGTGTGTGGGNGCAGCGGGAATGGTTTCACGGCCGCCTGCAAGTGGTCTGTGCAACCATTGCTTTCGGCATGGGCATCGACAAGCCTGACGTGCGCTTTGTCATGCACTATACCTTTCCAAAGAGCATGGAGGTAGGCAGCTTGTCAAGCTCGTTCAGGTTCAACGTCAAGGTGTGCAAGCTGCACAGCAGCAGGTTTTCNAGCTTGTGATCGGCGAGGTCTTCTGCATCGCCTCTGCTTCTCACCACCAAGCCTTTGGCGTCAAAGAGCCACACCTGCGGCACATGCTTGCCTCCATACTGCTGGTCACTGTGGCCATGCCTGGTATGTTGTTGTTGCAAAGGCCTGTCTGCAAAGGCCAGCATGTGAATCGCNTATGTGTGGCCAACACCAACCAACATGAACAAAGTACAGCAGGGGCATCAGAGTCAGCAGTAGCATGCTAGATATGTGGCCGGCAGCAACCAAGCTAAGCAAAACATACTACTGGCAATAGAGTCAGCGGCTTGTACAGCAAGTAGTCTGTTGGCTGCAGAACAGCAGCTGCACTGCATCAGCCNTGCATGACAGCTCGTCATTACCGCACTGAGCTTGAGCAAGCTGCAAAGTAGCGAGCCAGGGCGCGTAAGCGGTAATTGACAGGTTCATGCCAAATTGAAGATGCACACCTATCCATAATTGCACTTTGCATAATGACAGGACTGCTGAGCTCTGAGAACAACTGTCCGATGAGCTTTGTAGCAAGCTGCATAATGTGGGCAGCGTTGTGCATTTCCACCCTGCAATGTTGAGGTGCAGGGTGGTCATACCACATGCTGCCCACACTGTGCAGCTTGCTACAAAGCTAATGGACAGTNCAGCACATCACCGCACCCACAGCACTCCGCCATCATGGGTCACATCACTCCGCCGATCAGGACCTCGCCCCAAACCCTTATCCCGGCCCCGCACCTTATCCTTCCTCCGTGTAATCCTCTCTGTCAGAGCATATGCCACCCTCAGGCTGTAATAAGAAGCCTACAGCAGACTTGCCTTTGTTGATGCTCACTAGGGTGAGCTGCATTGCCTGGCTGAACTGGCACATTGTTGACTGTTAGTATCAGCTGCTGCATGAAACTCAAGTAAGCAATGATTTGTCATCTGCTGAGTACAGACGCACCACTGTTATGCATCAGTGACTGCTTGCAAAGTCCNCATCGTTGCAGATAATATGACCTGCTAAGCATGAGAGTTTTGACAGACTCTGTTGCACTATGTGACCAAGCATGAGGTTGCATTGCAGCGGTCAAAAAGCTCTTCAGCTTGTGACAAATGCCTGCTTTGCCAAACACAACATTGCTGAGTGTCAGCAGACTGCCGCGAACTGTTGTCTGTTGCTCAAGGCATAACACCCACATTGCAACTCAGGGGCAAGCTTAGCATGCTTTACACACACAGAAGGTCAAGGAAGTTGGCTACCTTGGTTGGACAGAGGACGCGCTGAGGCAACGGCCTTGAGATTGCCTGCAAGCCCTGGCTTGAGTTCAGCAACAAAGCAGAAACCTGGCTGCCGTCTCCCTCAGTGCCGCCTGTTTCCTCTCCAGCTTCAGCCAATAGGATATCAAGCCGGACTTGCAGGCTGTTCACCAAATCAGCCTGCAGAGGCATGTGGAGTTTCCCAATGACATTGATGCTGACAAGTTCAGAAACCTGTAAAATGTGCTGTGCATAAGCTTCAGNCTTCAAGCATGGAATATATTGGAAGAAGCTGTGCAAGCATGGTGCAGTCGTCATGCACACTGTAGCACAGAATAGAGTTCAAGAATACATGCCAGCAGTTGTGGTGTGTTGCGTGAGAAAGCAGCTTGTCAACCAGCTCAGGCTTAAGAGATGTATTAGCATATGTTGCATCTATGAACAAAGCATGTACTGTATGACAACACATCGTGAGTTGAGGAGTGCTGAGGAGGCACTGCATCCTCATTTTGCCATCTTGAGCACCAGCAAGTTGCACTGANTCTGAGTGAAGGTTGCAACCCGAATGTCACGTGACGAAACTGGCGAAAGCATTGCAGACATCTTGTCCAATTTTGTCTGCACTCCTTTCTAGTGGCACCAGCCGCAACACTAGGTTGATACACATGCTCACACGATGAGTGGTACCTTGACGACAAAGTCACTTGTTTGTGCTCAGCTGGTGCTCAGCTGATGCAGTGCAAACGCATGGAGAGTGAGACCCCTCTGCAAGTCTGTAAAATGGAGCACGAGCACAGTGCAAACACTGTTTTTGCATCTTAATGACAAACCACTTTGAGGGATCTCAAGCAACACACCACAGTCTGTACAGTGCTAAGCAGCAGACACCCAACACTGCTACATTGAAATGAATCAAAACAACCCAAACAACACACCCTCCATTAAGCTGTAATTCCACATCCACAAGCCAAAAAAGCAAGCAATCACAGGGTCCTTGCAGCCAACTGGCTGATCAAATCAAACATGTTCCACGAGCACCAGTCCTGGTTTGATCATACAGACCGCTGTGACCAGTAAGCCTGGCCATTCCTCAGTCTGGTCTTGTCACTATGCTTCAGAGTCTGTCACGCATGCAACAGGAAACTTTGTGCAGCAGAAGGGCCGCACTCCATTCCTGAGCCGCCTTTGAGCATCAAACATGAGTTTGTTCAGCATGCTGAGCTAGTGACCTGCTGCATGTTGGTGTCTGCTACTGCCTGGCTGCCTCAAGAGCATAGCAACCTGTGCAGCACAATCAGCTTCATGCAAACCTGGCCTGTAACGCCCATGAGCAGGCTGCCGATGCCATTTCTTGTTTCCAAGCAGCTAAAGCTTGTGAGCAGGCTGTCTTGACAATAGCAATGACTGCCGTGGGCATGCTGGATAGCCTGACAACTTGATCACTGATGCTCTCCAGCGCTGCTGCCAGCTTGCCATGTGCATGCAGGCCTGGCACCCATCCTTTTGTCCCCACAATCCCGCCATGTCGCCTTTTGCAAACCCTTCCATACCCACCTAACCTCAACTGCCTAGCAGCCTTTTTGAGTCCCTGTTGACAATGCACCCTGCTAGGNGGAAGAGGAGTTTGATGAAAATGTGAGTTGGCATGAACCATATGGTGTGTGACTGCTACCCACCATAGCCAGAAAAGCATGAATGTTGGTGTCATAACTCCATCCAGCGACGCTTACACCGGTGTGTATTGGCAATAGCAGTGCTACGAAGTCCCATGGTGGCAAAGCCTCATACAAACATATCAATGTTTGGCAACCCATACTGCCTTCATCATGCAGCATTCTGTATGGCTTGCCACATCTCAAGCATCAATACGCATTTGCCAAGGCGGCATAACATTAGACACCATTGTTCCTCCAGCTACAATTTGTGCTGCGCAAAAGACAATCCCGCAACACCTCTGACCGCAAGTGCAAATGGGCTCTGCTGTAAAGATGATTAAGGACATGTAATGCAATAAGCTTAGACAGTATTAGCCCTTGCCATTTGTACTTTGCAAATGCTTATGCCTCTGAATCTTGATACACCAAAAGTTGTTTATACAGGCATCTTCAGGCAGTGGTGATGCCTCTGAAGATGAAGGGGACTCTGACGATGCCGATGAGGAGGAAGAAGATGATGCAGAAGAAGCCGAATCAGCAATGCTGAAATCCGCTTCGCAGCACAGTGCTGTACTGCTCAACAGCTGAGCTAGCTGTGTCCCACTGAGCAGCTGAGGTGTTGCAGGGCACATAAGATTGTACTGCAGCATTGCTGTGTCTGTGTAATACTATTNTCCTCAACATATTGACACGTTTATCTGCACACCTGGGTCTAGCAGCTCAGGCATTGCATTTGTCTGCAGGCTTCCAATGTACTATACAGCCAAAGTGGCTTTTGTAATTTACCTCTGGCATCCAAAAACACAAGGTGCCATCAGCTTGTACAGCCATACTGTAAAGCCCTTACTGCAGCAAAATGAAGCTTTGATAGATCAATACTTTGAAGGTGGCAAAGCCTGGCTGGCTGACTCTTTTGCTGCCAACTTCAGGTGGTAAGTACCTTTGTATGCTTGAGTGGTCTCAAATGGCCACAAGGACAGCGTCCATGTGTGTCTCATCGATGCAGTGCAGGCTGTGGGAGTATGAATTGAGGGTTGGCTCACCAGATGATCTCCAGGATGACAGCATTGTTGCTGGTCATGGAGGGGCGGTAGTAGGCTTGCATCAGCAGTGGTCCTGCTTTGGAGGCTTGCTCAAAATGGCGGGAGCCCTGGGGGCGGGGCAGGGCTTCATCCACCACAGGGCTGGGCCCTGCTGGCAGGTTGCTCATGCTCTTCCAGCCACCAAAGTACTTCTCTGCAAGCCGTTGTACCTGTGAACATGACACAGTACAGTGGGTACACATGTATCCTTAGCAAAGATGGAAAGGCCGCCACAGCTGGAAAGACGCAATACTGGACGGTGCCCTCCTGGCAGGTCATTTAGGCACTTGCAGTTGTGCATGCATTGTTCTGCCATTGTTCTGCATGGACGAACTAAACTGTAGCCACAGCAACATGTTGCTTTCAAGCACAGTGTGCACAGCAACAGTAGGGCAGATGTGCATGGCTACTTTGCCTATTGAAAAGAAACAGTGATGAGATGTGAGATATAGCATGTCTTGCTGGCCCAAAGCACTCAGCCCATGCAAATAGGCAACAGGTGCTCAGATCAACAAGAACTTCCTCTTGCAATGACATAAACCAGAGCGTTTGACAACACAGGGCAGGAAGTTGTGCGGTGGGCAAAGCTCAGAGGGTCAAAAGCATGACCAGCTAGCTCTGCTTTATTTGTACTTCCACCAAGTTGCTATAAGCATTTCTCATGTCAACACCAGGCAGCAGTTGCCATGCCAGGTTGTCACGACCAGCAAGCACTCAAGGCAGCTGCAAAATCGCAGCGACTATTCATTCCCAGTGTTGGCAAGCTGTTGCAATGAGCTTAATGCCAAAGGGCAGGCACAGTGTCAGTCAGCACTTCTATGACCGAGTACATACACTGACCTCTTCAACCTGCACATCCCCCACAACAGAAATGCAGAGGCGCTGCGGGCCGTAATGCTTGTTGAAGAAGCTCTGCACTTCATGGCGCCCCAGCAGGGCCAGGTCTGCAGGGTAGCCAATGNAGTTTGTCGCTACAAGGTCTTGTCAAAGGCAAGTCCTTTTGTTTGATGTAGGTGTTTGTTTGGCTTTGACAACAGCTTTGTAGTGACGAACGTGAGCTTCAGCAGCACTTGTTGCCTTGCTTGAATCAGTGTTTTGGTCAACTACGGCTGCAAATTGGTTTGATCCAGACATCAGCAAGTCAAGCAGAGGTTGAAACAAATAGCAGCATTTTTGGCTTCTACTAGGTCTACATGTATNGTATTCAGCTTGCAATGGCAAGAAATGCCTTTTGATGCAAAGCTACCTTCCCTGCTGATGTTAACTTGTGTGAGACGCCTGTCAGTGGCAACCACTGCTTTGCTGTTCACTAGCCACACAACCACGAAGCATTTGCATAATGCTGCTATAGCACCANATGCAGCATGATGCCCGCCTGACATTGGAGTGGGAAGCCCTTCTTGAGAATCCCTATTCTACTTTGTTCAGGCTTCGCAGAGCGCAACGCTGTGACTCCTGAGCGGTCAGACCGGGGCAAGACCGACTGCTTGACCAGTTGCCAGATTTTGGACGTTGTATGCAAGGCCGCTGTGATCCGCACTAGCGCAAGCTGTGTATAAGTAGACACATGGCCCACCGCGAGCTTGACCACGATGTATGGCTAGCCGGCAGCGAAGGCCTGCCTGTGATGTATGGCGATATGCCCGACGACTATCAGACTCAATTCGTCACGGCAGAGGGTAGCTCAGACGGCATGGTTACGTATGCCAAAGGCTGGCAAGGCAGTCAAACCTTTGTCTGCAAGCCCTTGGTCAAGTATGGGTCTTATGGGTCTGAATACCAGGCAGCAGTCCTTCAGGTACGTTGGCGTGCACTACTCATGCCTGCAAGTCTCCGTCTGGTGCTCAAACGTCGCTTGTCTGCCTGTCAGGAGCTCCACACCCAAGCAGTGCTGGGCAAACATCGTGGTCTGCTGGCCCTCCATGCAGTCTATGAGAGTTGGGATTGNCAGACTTTGAGCACATGCTCGACTTGGTCCTCAATTGCAACTTGCTCAGCAAGTCAGCCTCAAGTCCATATGATGGCGGTACCCTGCATCCCATACACACCAATAAGATCTGACAGGGATCTCTTGGTACTGATCAGCAAACCAAGATTTTGCATTGGAAAGCTGCCCAAAAACTTTATGTGCACATGACTCGTCACTCTGCGACAAAGCAGACGCAAACTGGTTGTGATCAGCTAACAGATGCCTTGACGCCTCAGACTCACTTGGGCACACGGCTGTTGGTCATCATTTGGCAAGTCCAGAAAAACAGACGCCTCTTTCAGCATGCTGACAAGTGCGTCTTGTAATCAGACACAAACTTGCACAGACCCTGTCATACAATCTGCACAACACTGTCATGACTTTTGAGGCATGTGCCTGCAGGAGGGCCCACGTGCATACTACAAGCTTCGGTTGGAGAGAACCAATGCCAAGCTTGTTGGTGTACGTGCAAAGAAGGCAGCAGAAGCTGCAGCAGAAGAAGCAGCCAAAGCCAAGTAGACTGTCAAGTTTCAACTCTTTGCCAGTGTAACAATGAGACTTGGGCTTCTTTGAGAAGCATGGAAATGTAAATGTGCATGTGACTGCATTTGCATACTCTACCAATTTGCGTGACTTCAACAGGACTTGGTAGGTGACTGGCACAGGCTCCCGGTATATGCAGCGTACTCGTACCGAATGAGCTTGTCACATGCTTAGCACATTCGCACCATTTAATGTTATCTAATATTAGAGGGTGACTCAACACATGATAACTACCTCCAAGTGCACCATGATCAAAATTTGAGCTTTGGATGCTTAAGGACTTACCGCAATGTTATGCTAGCCATCACATCGTAGCGGAACATGACATGCCATTACTTACAGGACAGACGACATATATTGTGTATTCGTCTCTAAACACTCAATGGTCTCATGCCTGAACACTCAATGTCAATACGAACCTTTTATTGTACAACACTCTTGCTGTGACTGTACATTAAGTCCCGTTTTAGCTAGTATCCGTTCAAGGTGCAGTACACTGCTGATTGTGGCTAGCATGACTCCAGTATCTAAGCTGCACTAACAGGAGGTGTGTCTATGACATGATTGTTTTTACACTTGACATTAGTACCTTCGAAATCCCTAATGATGCATGTGCATCATAACAATTTAGCTTGAAACACAGCGACTGGGGGCACTAATTATTTAACGACGGGCTACATGTTCCCATTTCTGCCGATTGCTACTGCTGAACTTGGTGTTGTCTTTCAGCCATGTTGGATCCATGGACCGGGTATAGTACTGGGTGAGTCGCTTCACTTTCCCAAACAGCTCTGCTGAGTCCACAGTGAAGCCCCCAGCAAATTGATGAGTCTTGTAAGCAAAGCGTGTTGCATCAGCCAACAGCAGCAGGCACTCTTCATTGCGAAGCGTCGTTGACCTCTCTAGGTTTGCCACCTCAAACAAAATCCTGCACAACAGCGACAAACGGTTTGTGCGAAATGGAGTATAGCCTGGGCTTGTCTTGGCTGCTGCACTGGCAGATGCAAGCAGGGCCAAAGCACAGGGGTGCACTCCACTTCAGTCATAAGTCCATGTTGCCCAAAGTGTACATCATACGGCCTGTGTGCATTGCTGCATGTATTTTGCAGTAGAGTGCTGGCACACATGTCAGCACGTGCTCCATGCAGTTCAACGTTTCAAGAGCCGCCGCATAGCATGATTGTGTCATGCACAACTTGACATGACCAGGCAAGTATGCAAGCCTGAGCTAGACACATAGACAACGCTCAGGTGCAAAGCCATTTGTGTATTGGAGGCATAATCCAATGCCGACATGATGCATGTGCAACATAATAATTTAGCTTGAATTCAATTTTGAAAGTATTTTAAAATACTGACCTGGACATGTAGATCACCCCAAGATGTAAACCAGCATGGCGTGTTGTCTTGAAGGCTGATCTGTCCCAGGGCACTTGGTGAGTTGCAAAGCGCCTCTCAGTGACTTCTTGCCGGCTGCCTAGCCACTCCACACGGGCTCTAGCAGTGTCGAAAAATTCTTCAATACGCTCAGCCTCTTGCAGGCAGCTGCCCTGCACCACATGCATCAAACTTCCAGGTGACATTCAGGACAGGATATGTCACAAGCATGCCAACTCTGATCATGCAAACCAACAGCTTATAACATGTGCACAGTGCAAAGGGCTGCCCTGCACTACAAGCACCAATCTTTGGGCACACACTCTGGGCATGCAGAGAAACGTGCAGGAAGCTGCTCTACACCAGATGCATCAAATTTAGGATCATGCTCAAAGCACATGCACTTGCAAGGCACTATGAAACGCAAAGAAAGGACACTTGCTGGCTTTTGCCACAGTTTGGTGTAACAGCTAGGTTTGTTATCAGTGAAAGTGGACACGATGGCAACATTCTCGTCTGGAATGACACCTTGAGACAACATGCAATTTCAACAATATAGTGGGGTGGACACAAGTGCTCACCTGTTGTAGCATCCATTTCTTGTACTTCATGGTGATGTAATTCAGCTCCTGATACTGGCCAGCCGCCTCCCTGAGCACATCCAGCCTGTAACATTGCAATAAGTTAGTTCTATGTGTATAGGTGTGCCCATTTGATGGATGCATCAGATGCTGCTTGTGATGTACACTAGCGATAAGTGCATCATCAGCACATATAATACTTCTGTGTGAGCTGTATGGTGTGCTTGATACCCCAACTTGGTATGTCAACATCCTTGAGACCCTTGGCTGCAGTGTATGTCCAATAAAGCCCTTGAGGCATGTGGCAGCATGATGCAGGAATTGATGGGAGCGTATGCAGCGGCACTGAATGGGCACAAGATGGGAGAGGCAGCATGCACTCCTTGTCAGCTTGCGACAAACATTGGCCCGTCAAGCTGGGCAGCAGCAAGCCTTCTAGCAGCTCTTGCTACATGCCACCAGACAGCAACTGCTATACTTGCAGTAGCACATGCTTTGCACCATAGCATGCAAAGCACCCCAGCATGCAAAGCACCCCAGCATGCAAAGCACCACAGCATGCAAAGCAGGCGCCTGGCACCGCAGCAGAAAGGCCTGAACCAGTCATACCTGGATTTAGGCCATGAGTCCAGCTGAGCAACAACCAAACCCTCATCAGCCCTAAGTACAGCCAGCTGCTCTTGAGCTTCTTGGACAAAAGACACAGCCTCTGGCATGGACCGCAACTTGGTGGTTTTGATGACGGCACCTAGCTTGTTCAGCATGCGAGCTTGCTTGTCAGCATCCGACTGGGCCGCCTGTCAGGCAACCACAAAGATCTGAATTGCACGGAAACCATGGGAAGCAGCAAGCATAGAGGGTTTCCGCAGAATTGTATGGATACACCTGGCTTCACATGGACACCCAGACATCTGCCTGGCAATTGGACACACAAACATCTGCCTGGCAACTTGACAGGTAATCTAGCAAAGCATGGTCTGGTCTCATGTTGCATGGTATGACTATGCATTGTAGAACAGTATGTGTGGCAGCAATAAGCTATGACATTGCTATGGGACTTGCTGCTTGAGATCAAACAAGCATTCACCAAACAATGGCTTGGAAGGGCTAGCCACTGGCAGTGCCCATTGCAGTTGAGATGCAAGTCAAAGGATGTTGGTGTATACCCCACAGTGACAGACAAACAGACAGACAGATAGACAGACAGACAGACAGACAGACAGGGTCAAGCGAGAACAGCTCTGTTGCACAGCAGCATGAAAGGTAAGTAAGAGAAGCCATTGCCACATATGCTGCATGTAAAGCAACATCAGATGAGGGCAGTCAGGGCAGCTGAGCATACCCGCAGGGCAGAAGGCTGTGCTGCAAGAGCCCTTTGGCGGGCTTGCTCCTCAGCAGGGCTAGGGGCTTGATAGGGCTGCATGCCTTGCAGAATGCAATCCCTGGGATTCTGACTGTTCAGCTCCTTCACCATAAAGTCATCACCCATTAATCTCCGTAGCTCCTGGTACAAATGAACCACCTGCAGAAGCTCACAGCAATTCAGCAACTTGCCGGACCAAAGTTCACATCTGACAGATCATGAAACTGCTAGGCATGACATGAACTACAGCCTTTTATTACTCCGGTTTGGCGCTTGCATGCATGCTTACTAACTTGCTTCATTGCAACATGACTTGGAGTTGCATGTTGGCAAAATGCAATACGCGGATGCTTGCCCCTAGCTGTTTTCACACATCTCTGATCACATGAACTGCTGTGTGTAGTCACATCACAACAAGTTGGCGAGCTGTTGTCACTTAGCTGCATGTGACAAAGCAAACCCTTCCAGTTACAAGACAGACTCTGTTGTCAGTTTGCCCTGTAGTTACACGACAGGCTCAGTTGTCAGGGTTTAGGTTTTAGGTTTTAGCACCCTCACCTGTGGTGCCCTTCTGATGGCAGCTTCCCCCGGCCGCCTTGTAGCATCAAAGTTTTTGTCATTAGCATTCACCAGCAGGGAGGCTAGCTTCTGTGACGCCTTCTCAAGCAGCTGCCTGCTCTGCTCCTTGCTCTGAGTCATTGCCAAGTTCCCGTTTGAGCTAGTGGACTCGTTGCTGCGAGTGCTGCGGTGAGAGTCCATGTGAGCGAGTGCATGAGGTGAAGTGACTGATGTTGGTGATGTGGGCAGGTATGTGTTTGGGGTGGGGTTGGGGGCTGGCGCCTCTGTCACATGGCCAGGGCCTGAGTCAGGCACTGAGTCATCTGTCACATGGCTTGGAGTGGAGGAACCGGTGCCCATGTGACTGGAAGAGGCTGCCTGTTCAGGCAATGTTGTGGGGAACGCATCATCAGGCAGCCGGCCTGCAGTTGCTCCTTCTGGCAATCTGCTCTGTGTGGCTGCCTGGCCCCAAACATTTGTTGACTGCTCTGGGGTCGGAACAGTATTGCTGGGCTCTGCAGGCTGCTCTTCTTCCACATGGGCAAATGAAGCCTGTTCATCCTGCATTGGGTAAGCAGTCCTAAGCTTTCATCACAGATCCATGCCTGGCACAATGCACAAGGGTAATATACGGGGGTTTCCCAGATTGTGCACGCAAAGTGCAGCATGCTGACGCAACAAGGGGAAGCTGACAAGATATGAGCAGACGACTTCGCACGTAGTCAGCACTTGGGATGTTCATTACTGCTAAGTTCAAACTACGCCCTCATTGTGAATACTGTCGGGCATTCTTGCTCAATTGGCTATCAGACTTGCACGTGCAAGATGCTGATCACTCAGAGCAGCTACTTACCTCAAATGGGTTTTCATACGCACTAGCTGATGTTTGAGGCTGCTGTTCTTCTTCAGCTTCTTCATCTTCCAAGACCTCACGTGGGCTCTCTGTAGATGGGCCAGCTGGCTCTGCAAAGTCATCTTCTTCAGCAGGGACTGGGGAGCGGGGTCTAGGGGGGGCCTGGGTGGGTCTTTCAGGGGTAGCTGGTCCCGGCAACTGCCTTTGTTGCTGTCTGAACTTGTCAACAATAGCAGCTGACTCAGCAGAAGCTGACTGTTGCACTGCCTGTGGTGCTGGCGGGGCAAAATTTAGCTTTAGGAAGTTCAAACGCTCCAGCAGCTGTCGCACAATTTCCTCTGTGAGCGTGACAGCTTCATCTTGTGGCGGCTTTGTGCTGCAAATGAAATGCTCCAAGTTTTGTAACTCGCTGATGGCGCCGTTGACAGCTGTCACACGAGTGTCTGCTTGCTGAAGGTTGTACTCCGACTCAACAAACTGCCGCTCTGTGGCGTGATCCGCTGCAACCCCTTTGCCTTTTGCATTCTCCAACCCAAACTCGCCCATCAGCTCGCTCAACTCAGCATGCTCACGCTCAGCTGAGTCCTTGTTTTCCAGTAACTTTGTGAGGCTGTGCTGCAAGTCCAGGCGCAGTAGCTTGGCCTCTCGCAGCACGTTGTCATAGCCTGCTTGTACCTCAGACTCCTGTATGCCACATGCACAATGCTCAACACAACACATTTTGTTCAGCATCCATTGGTTTGCCGCCATTCAAAGCTGCCATGCATGCTGAGACCCAGCCAAAAACAAGCCACAACCTGTGGTGCTTGATCACACACGTGACTGGTTGTGCCACATTTGCACCGGTCTCACATGCTGTGCTGCAATGCCATGCTATTGAAGCAGTGCATGCAGCACAAGTTGCACATGGAGACCACATGCATGTGCACACTGACCTTGATTGCAAGCTCCATCATTGCTTCCTCTTCCTGCTGCTGCTGCTGCTCCATAGAACGATGCTCAGACAGACGCCCCGCCTCATCAGCCGCTGAAGCAGTCATGGCTGCTGTCATAGCTGCTCCATCATGTCCAGATGCACTGGGAGTCTGTGGGGTCCCAAAAGCTGCTGGGGGATTAGCTTGGCTGCTGTGGGATCCCCAGCTAGCAGAAGGGGGTTGCTGCTGTGCACCTGCCCTAGGGTTCCCAGGATGGTGTCCACCAGCTGCCATGGCATATGGGTTTCCTGGATTAGGGTTTGGTAGGTTCTGTGAGAGCTGTTTGTTGAGGCTGAAACGCTGCTTCAGTTTGGCCATTCCTTTTTCTGCAGCACAATTCACCATTTGGCAACAAGGAACATGACCTTGTCAAAGTTGGCAACATAGGTAAACACTTATTGCCCAACAAAAATTATGCAGGCACAGTGGAAATGCCAAGGACCAATTGAATTGCGATGTGCTCATGCAGCAGGCCTTTCAGCATTCACGGCGCTGCTTCCAAATGCTGAGCAGCAAGTTCAGAACGTCTTTTGGAGTAAGCGCTGCATGCGCTGGGTGATGTGTTCATGGTGCTGCTGGGTGCTTGGCACACTGGCAAGTGAGGGAGGGTTGGGGTGCCATGGCTCCAATGATGTCAGGCCAACATGTGACCAGTTGTGGCAGCAAAGCCAGTCAGCGCAAGATGACCGAGCTAGTGAGCCACACCAAGGCATATAGTAAATTTTGACTCAGTCAATGCCTCTATGACAAGTCAGTCAACATGCAAATGGCACATGCCTGCATAATTCAGCAAGCAGCGAAATGCAACGTCATACAAGGGCGATGTAATTGCAACATGCAGTCATGTGCATTTCACAGCACAGAGACATCGTAGCCTCACTTTTCTGCTCAGGTAGAGGCTGCGTGTTGGCCTGGAAAGGTGTGTATGCTGCTTGCTGAAAGCCTGACTGCATAGACTCTGGTTCATGTGCTGGTGATGACATTGCCTGCTGGTTTGATGCCTGCTGGTCTGATGCCTGCTGTGATAGACTGCATACACAAGTGTGGTCAGTGACTGCTGGTTCCAGCAAGTGGCTTTAGGATCAATGTCTAGTCAGTGCACGCATACAAGAGATGACAGAGTCCTACAGATTGCATGGCAGCACAGCAAATAAGGTGCAGGTACTGGAGCAATCAGCGTAAAGTTCAGCACAAAATGCATGCTCGCCTTTCTTCAGCGACGTGTATTAAGCCCAACGCAGACAGAATACAACTTTTGACAAGTTGCATTCTGTCTGTATAGGTTCAGTGCAGCGTACCTGTCTGCCTGCTGTGACTGCTGAATGGCATACTCCAGTGCTGATTCCTCCATTGCCCTCAGTTCCTCATCTGACAAATTGTTGTGACCTGCTGCACTGGGATTTGTCAAATGTGGTGACTGAAAGCCCTCCTGTGAGACACTAGGTTCTGTCGTCTGCCATTGTGCTGACGGTCGCTGGTCTGATAGCGCTGGCCCGGCATCAGGCTTGGCTTTATTGCTGCCCCAAGACCTGAATTTGCGCATCGTCCCACTGCACACGCGCAGCTCGTCAGTGCTTTCCGATTCGTATACGTGCTGAATCAACGGTGCAGGCACACGCAGGTGACCATGTCATCGCGCGCTGCCACCGTGCACACGAGGGCAAGCGTAGACGGCTTACCTGATTGCTGTGTTGTGACTGTACTGCTCGTCACAGCATACGAAACGCTTCGCTCAGGCTGCCGTTAAGAGCACGATACAACGCGGTAGGGCACGTGTGTGAAGCACGAACGATGTACGACCTCACAGACCACCTAAACAAAATGCGGTCCTGCGGGCTTCGGAGAACCTGATGTGCTTACGCAACGCTTTCGAAACGCTCTCAGGCACACGAACAAATAGTATATCGCCGCGTGATGGTTAACGATCAGGAATTTACTGCTTGATGGCTGTGCAGCTTGACGTAAGCGCAATCAGCCGAGACTATGATCGGCCCGCGAGCGCTTGCCCAGAATATGGAAGGTAGTAGTCACGCAGCGTGGAACGGCACGCGTGTGATGGCATGACAGCCACGGAGCGGCGGCAGGCTGCACTGCACTGTGTGACCGCCATCCCACCCAAACAGAACGACAGGTACGATAAACGAGACTTTGTTGCTACGTTGTCGGTGATCCAAGGACTGGCAGTTTGAGCTTGTTCATGTGGGGCATCGCCGTCGGCATACTCGGCGCGGCTGCTGCGCTGACGCTTGCGCAGACCCTCCTTGAGCAAAACAAACCTTCGCCACCGGATCAGAAGTCAGGGGGTCAGCTTCCGGAACCTGGCAAAGACTTCAAGTCCTCTCCGGACGGCAAATTTACTGCGCCTATGTGGCGCGAAGTTGATGCTCGCGAAGCGCTCAATAAGGCAAAGCGGTTTGGCAGCAAGCTGAAGTAGATAGAGCTGCAACCTATGGAGTCCTAGTGTTAGCTGACCAGAGTGGACGCAAGCCAGTGAACTAACGATTGAATCCATATGCTGATGCGCCTTCATGCGGCGCAACGTGCCGGTCCGAATGTGGCGTCTTGTAATCTGCATAAACACCGGGTCCAACCAACCCTCCGAGTTTGCTGGCGTGGCTCTGTCAGCCGCTTGAGCAAACGCAACTCAGCGAAGGTTCGCATGTGTCATGCTCAGTCAGTCACAGCTAAAATGGACATGAAGGTCATGGTCAAGCTTAGCGTTGCAAGAAGCTCTGGGAAGCTAGACCTGAGCAACTGCGGACTTGCTGAAGTGCCTGAGGAGCTATGCAGCATCATTGACCTAGAGGTGCGCGCCTCTGTTGTGCGTCAATCTCTGCATCTGATCTGAGCATCAGCTCAAGGCACATTGAAGTCCAATCAGCTAGACATGCAGGTCTCACCTCATGATGTACATGAAGCAAAGCGGCGCGCCTGACAGTTTTTGCGGCCGTGGCACCTCTTGTTTGATTGTCAACATGTCACTGCCAACATATTACACATGAGAGGCAGATCACTTAGTTGCATTGACCCAGACACTTGTACACCCTAATGATTCTGTAGACTCCCAAAAAGTACTGTCATATGCTGCAGGACTTGAGCCTAGCTGGCAACCAGCTGACAAAGCTTCCTGACAACATTGGGAATCTGCGGTACTTGAAGCGCCTTCAGCTCGCTGGCAATCTTTTAACATGCCTGCCAGACAGTCTGTGCAGCCTGACAGCATTGCAGGTAGTCACCATTGCCGATATGTTGGCATTCATGTGTGTCCTGGTCCCCTTGGTCTGCCATCAGGCACTTGTTTCAAATTTAGTTGGCACAGCTTCAGGGGGCTGTTGTGCTTTTGTACATCAGCATTGGCGCCTGTTATGCCTGCCAGGCTTGCTGCTTACACGCTCAGCCTCAGAATGGAGAATGCCCTCGACATTCTGTTACTTGCTGAAGAAGAGCACCAGCGCACAACTGCAAAACGTAATGCAGCATGACATGTTAATGCTTCTTGCTACAGCATGCGTCAGGGTTGCACATGTTGTCTGCTGTTGCATGAGTACGGGTTTACTGAGCTGCTGATAGGCTGTCAGGATGTTTACAGTTGCTCTGACCAGTGTGGAGGCAGCACAGCTGTTCTGTATTTCAAGTCAACTGGCATGAACCGAGCCTTGCAAACTGCCATTGTTGTGCAAATCTGTGCACAGAACATGCGTAATTCCGTCTATCTACTCAGATTGTTAGGCTGACAATACTGTTCTGACAGGCAGTAATGACCTGGACAATGACCTGCCTTTGTATGTGCCACTACATGTATGTGCATTGTGGCTAAGTCACAAAGCCCAACTTCATGTGTCATATCCCACTGCTTGCAGGGGCTGTGGGTACATGGCAATGTGCTCACGCATCTTCCAGACAACTTTGGCCAGCTGACAGCGCTGAGGACCCTCTCGCTGGCAGGCAACTGCATCACTGCGCTGCCTCCCTCCATTTCAGGCCTGGTGCAGCTGCAAGACCTGGGCTTGCAAGGCAACCAGCTCACGCAACTTCCTGCAGAGCTGGGGACCATGAGTGAGTCACGCTGCTTACCGTGCAGCTGTTTCTCTTCTTCTTTCTTGTCTTCTTTCTTGTCTTCTTGTCTTCTTTTTGTCATCTTCTTCTTCTTTTCTCTTTGCTCAAGAAATTCACCTCAGGGTTTGCAGGACGATCATGTGATGCATGAATCCGCAGGCTCTCCTGTTGGACATGATGCAGGCGATGGGTTGCGTTGGCTGCCTGGCGCAGATGATAGGCCATAATGAGACAACGTCATAGTGTACTGTAACGTGACAGACAATATAAGTTCTTTCACATTTTTCACATGCACTGCACAAGCAAACATGGCAGACCACGAACCAACACTGTACAGATTTCACCAATGATTGGTCTGGTGGGTGGGTCATTAGGTGTTTGTAGACACATGTGACTCTAAAAACCACCAGCTTGAAGTACGAGACAGTGCTGCACATGTAGAACAAGTGCTCCAATTCTGATTGTCTCCTATGAAGTCCAAATTGGAGCAGCAGATAGACATGTTTAGGGTTTAGGGTTTAGTTTTTAGAAAACCTCACATACTGGTGCAATTCACACACCTAGTGGCCATCAGTCTGCATAGCCTTACAATGCATGCTGACCACTTTGGCAGGTGCTCTGCAGAAGCTAACCATAAATGGCAACAAGCTGAGCAGACTTCCGCCCGAGATTGGACAGCTGAGCGCGCTGGAGGATCTACAGGTGCAAGGCAATGAGCTGACGCGTCTACCAGACCAAATCTGCAACATGCAGGTAATGTTTTGTCACCAGGAAGTATAAGGATTTTACCAAAGTGGGCGGTCTTAGGTTTGCTGTAAGCTCTCTCTTGATGCTGCATGTGCAATGTTGTCATGCTGTGACCTGCTAAGTTGTCGCATGTGCAAATCACTGCAACTTTGTTGCTCTGTCACTCTGTTGACCTCGCACAAATGCTGTGCTGTGCCGCACAGCACCTACTCTTCAGGCATTAAGATAGTCTGATTTGGCAAAAACACAAACCGGACAGACTGCCTAGCAAGTTTACCTGGTTGCTATTGCTCATGCACTTGGATCCTCTATCAATGAGCTGCATATAGGTCCTGCATGACAGGCAAATCAGTTTGCAGGCACACAGAGCTTGCAATCCGAAATACGTGTGCCATATTGTTCCACTGGACTTCAGCAGTCATGCATCTAAGAACTTGCCTTTCCATTCGCGTTGCCATTCGCATAAGTTGGTGTCCTTGCCTTGGTCATCTATCTGTGTATCATGCACACATACCTCTCACACTCTCTCTCACGTCCCGCAGGCTCTGCAAAGTCTCAACGTGGCAGACAACAAGTTGGAGAGCCTCCCTGGCCAACTGTCTTGCTTGACATCGCTCAGGCAGCTGTGGGCTTACGGCAACCAGATCCAAGCTCTTCCTGCTGACATTTTGAGCCTGCCTGGCATCAAAAGTAAGCACAGCAATCCCTCCCAGCACATTTCTCAGTCATTGCCTCTGCAGCTTAATGTCTGTGCTTCCAAAACTCATATATATTGTATATAAACATATATAAACAAAAAATCGTATATATTGCATTCAAACATAATAATATATTACAGTAAATCATTTGCCTGTTTGTTTGTTTGTTTGCCATTGCAGTCGCATTTTGACCAATGCATTGTATTGCCAGCGTATTCTCGTGCGCTGCCTTTCGATCTCTATCGCAACATGTCGCGATGTGCAATTTGCTTCATTAGCGCACAGTTGCGAGCCACCACAGCAGACAAGCTGCGCTATGGCTGGCCCCGTGCTGTACATGTGAGCTGGAAGTAGCTATAGCTATTGTAATGCAGATACAGAGAAAAAGATCACAAAACCAAAATCTCATGGTTAGCATTCTGTTTCAACTTCATTTCTGACTACTATCCTCTGTTGGCAGCAGAGGGTATCTGCCTGGGTCTACAGCACTGCCTGCTATGCCATGACAGCTGCCTTGCATCATCTGTGCTAGCAACAAACTTCTGCAGAAGAAGAAGAATTATCAACGACCTTGTAGGGATCGGGACTGTTTATCCTGTTTGTCACTGGTCTATGTTGTTCGTGCATTGTCTCCTAGACAATAAACTTGACTGTGACCTGGTAGTGAGCACTGCAAGGCGTCTTGGCATGCTTTGCATTGTTTGCTACTGGTGCTGCCTGTGAGCACACAAGCTATGCTGCAAGCAGGGCAGTGCTGATTGGCCTCAGGCGCTGATCAAACTCATGCTGACTGTTCGAAGAATCTCATGTGAGTCAATGCTGATTGTCTTCAAAAATGCTCTGACAAGCAAGAGGATGCCCAATTGCATCAGCTTTGGGAAATGGCATCATGCAGGCGAACTATTTGTCCTAAACTTGGTATATGTCTTACAGCAGTAACCCCTCTCTGGCAGAGGGCTGTCTGCGTGTGTGTAACCACACCTTGAATGCAGCGTCTGCAACTGTCAGCGCACCTGTCAGCTTTGCCATGCTAGTGATTGTTTGCAGTCAGAATCACACAGCCAAGGGACGCCATTTATACATTTGCGCCACAAATGCTGCATACTGTGGCCAACTTTCTGTACACCTTTGCTCCAGAATCTTGTCGCAGATCTCCATGATATTGACCTGATCACCCTGCATCACACAGCTGTATGAAGTTGATGCTCAGCAGCATATAAGTGTAGGGAGGCCATACACCGCAACATGCTGCAAGTCGCAGAAACTCTTCCCATCAGGCAATATCTGCACCGTTTCAACACAGCATGTACAACCTGCCATTCAAAACCAGGGCAGGGGCGTTATTTGTATGCACAAGCGCATTGGCATGTGTCTAAAGCACCAATGGGCGCCATGCACAGCCCTTGTGCTCAAAAGTGCAACATGTGACAAGCCCATGTGGGTCATGATTTATTCATCTGAAGGTATATGCTGCCGCAACTGCGACAGAGCACACTCATTTCCTTTTGTTGTTGACAACACTTCTTTGGCTCTGTCTTCCTTGCATGTCACCTGTCATCTGTGCATGCAGACATCTGGCTTGAAGCAAACCCTCTGCAAGCCACAGCATTGCAAAACCTCCTGCAGCCACTTGCGGCCAGGCCACCACCTGAGCTGAGAGAGCTGGGCTTGGACCAAAGGCAGGTGAGGCTTTTGGCTCTTGCATAGGAAGCATAAGCAAATGTATCCGTGGTGACATAGTGGAGCAGTGTTGCCTGTTTGCACTGACAGGTTGCAATGCAGCGTCGTGGCTCGTTTGGAAGATATGTAGCTTGTCTGTCACTGCTGAGTCACTGTCTGACGTGCAGCTTGTCTTTCACAGCTTAGTCATTGGGTGATGTGCAGCTTGTTTGCCCTTGCCCAGTTACTGACTGCTGACATGCAGCCAAAGACTGAAGTCGTCTTGTTTCTCAGATGTGGGCAACCCGAAAGGCAAGAACATGGTTTTTATCAGTTTGTTGCCGTTAGCACACAGACCCTTGCTGGATGTTGTCATGGCATGATCAGAGCACTCAAAGCGCTGGTCCCAGCCATAACAGTCACAGTATATGTGCCTGTGTTGCGTGTGTGCATCCTGCACATATGTGGTAGAATGGATGCTACAACCATGTACGTTGAAGCGTGCTCGGATCTGCTGTGGATGGTACTGTACCCTGCTGCAGTGAGATGTTGAGGCTGTTGCGAAATTGCACAGCATGAGCGTGTAGGATCTGGCCCTGGTCTGGATCAACAGCAGCATTGACACTGCCCTTATCTTTCAGTGCTAGTGTATACAAGGTGTGAAAGGTTCAGGATTGAGGATTCAGAGTCCACCCCCATTGTCATTGTATGAACCAGGTCAGTTAGTACTGCTAGAGCAGCGGCTACAGCAAAGTGCTGCTGCGCCTCTGCACACATTTTGCAACACATACAGAATACATTTGTAGTCATTGACAGGAAAAGGAAATCCAGCTACACAGGTAAGGCTTTGCTTGTGTTCGCACATCTGACGACGGCATGCAGTGCAGGTTGAGCACGTTGAGCCTGGTGTTCTAGCTGCAGCTTCAGGAGTGAAGGTTGCACATATATCAGGTAGTGGGCGTGGCTACTTCAAGCTGGTTGACGGTACCAGCCAGCACTCCCTTGTAGCAGAAAATGGTACTCAGGTATAGTCAGATATGACACTCAGGCCACCCTGACGTTGACTTGCTGCACAAGCAGGATCACAGCATAGCGCTCCCCACAGCAGCAGATGGTACTAAGCAGTTCTGCAGCAAAGCTCGACTGAAGATATTTGGCATTGTAGGTCTGTTAGAGCAGTCCTGCTACCAGCAATCAACATGCAGAAATTGGCCAGGCCGCCAAGAGTGCACTACAGTTGTGGGTGCACCTGATTGCAGTCTTGTGTAGCAGCATGTGTATAGACAGGCTAATCAGGCAGTGCAAGGCTAGGACGTGTCACATTCGTAATCAGTCAGCAGTGCAGCAAAAGCGCAACTTATAAGCAATGAGATACTTTTGCCACTGTCTCATCACTGTGCAAGCTGCAAGTGCTGCCATGTCACCTTGGCTGACCTCCAGCAACTGAAGCTATTGTGTGGTGACAGGGCAGCATTACTATTCACACACTTGCGGGTGGCACCCAGTCCCTGTCAGTGGGCACACACTTGGCCTCTGTTCCTCGTCTTTTAGCTCTGGCCTGTGCACGCAAGCACATTGAATACTGCTTGTCTGGTTTGCAGGTAGCGCTCACAGCTTTGTTAGCAAGTACACTCTCAGCTGTGGTGTATCACTATGAGCACTGGTAGTCATGCAAGGCTGCAGTTGCTCGCACCAACGTAGGAACAGCAATCATACAGCATGGTCACAGTGAAAAATGCCCTTGGCCTACCCAGGTGGGGCAACCTATTGCAGCAGGTGCATGAGCACATGACAGAAAGCTGGCAGGTGTTCACAGCTGCAGCTG